>OY744468.1:2781308-3232389 GCA_963556145.1 Hygrocybe punicea | reverse complement strand
CCAGGCACTGGTGTTCAACATCATATAGCATCTACTTAGTACTCCCAGAATTAAATTTGGATTTTTGAGATGTGTACTCGCAAAGTTGGGTGATTAAGGGTCCAATTTTGGCAGAGGAATACAACACATTGTGAATATCTCTGTATGTAGGATCAAATAAAATACACAAATTAATCTAGGAGTAGGTATTCTACACTTGTATCTCTGGAGAGTCTTACTTTGTTGATACATGCATTATTGTGCATGCCAGAATATTCAAAATGTTCCAGCCATAGTTCCATATTTAGCAACTCGACCCCATTTAGGAATTCAGCAACTGCCGGCTGGCTTTCCCGCACGACTTGAAGTTTTCAACGACGCGAAACGGGTGCAGAAGAGCACCCAAGGTTTTATTTTTATTTTTGAATCTTTGTTTTTTTTGCTAACTAAGGTGGGTTTTTGTGCAGTTACCCCGCGCCAAACGCAGGCGAACCCAAACACCCACCAACCTACCCAGCCCAGACAAGAACGCCACGGCCACCTCAGTAAACCCAACGGGCGCGGACAACAACGGTCCCGGTGAGGATAGCGGAAACGGCACGCGACGCCGGGAAAAAAGATGCGCCAGATGGCAACCATGAGGACACAGACGGCCCGCCGATGAGGACGGAGACGGCCAGCCACGGGACGACAGGATGACGGAGATGACGACGACCAACCAGGGGACGATGGCGAAGGAAACGACAAGGACAGAGACGGGCACGACGGGGACGGGGACGGGGATGGGGACGGGGACGGGGACGGGGATGACGGGGATGGGACGACGAGGAGAACGGGGGATAACGACAGGGCGGGGACGACGACGACAGGGACGACGAGGAGAACGGGGGACGACGACGGGGATGGGGACGACGACGACAGGACAAAGACAAAGACAAAGACAAAGACAAAGACAAAGATGAGGACGGAGACAGAGACAGGGACGAGGACGACGGAGGTATGTACATGCCACCCCCCCGCCCCTCTCTCCTCCTCCCTCTCCCTCTCCCTCTCCCTGCTGCCCGTCCCTCCTCTTCCTTCTCCCACTCCCTTCTCCCACTCCTTCTCCACTCCACTCCCACTCCCACTCCCACTCCCATTCCCTTCTCCCTTCTCTCACCCCCCCTCCCTTCTCTCACCCCCCCTCCCTTCTCTCACCCCCCCTCCCTCCTGCCAACCCCTTGTCCCACCCCCACCCTCTTCCTCCTCCCACCACCTCCCACCTCTCACCACCAGACTACCACCACCAGCCATATTTAATTATTTAATTATGTATTTAGATAAAATAATCATTTAATGTATATTTTCACTTAAGTAATATTGAGGTATTGCTATTCATATGAGGTATGTATTTATTTGGAATTGAGTAATATTAAATAAAAAAAGCACCATATTCCAAGTCGGGTAATTTCTGATTTTGGCATATAAATAGCTCCTGTAATGGCTGATGGTAAAACTGAGATATTGTGCATTTCCAAAATAATAATTTTGTAATTTTGCTATTCTCTGTGTTTTTAATAATTCCATTTCGTTATATTACAAGAAAATGGTTAAATGCCCACTGGCAACTGCCAGAAGAAAGTGAACTGCACCCCCTAGCAATTGCATGGGAATGGTTAACTATGCCCCTGGCAACTGCCAGAAGAAACTGACCATTCAGTAGCTACTGCTCTGAGTTAAACTGGGGGTCCAGCAACTGCGACACCTGGTTAAACTGGAGGTACAGTAGCTGCTGCTCCAAGTTACACTGGAGGTGCAGCAGGTGCTGCACCTAGTTAAACTGAGGGTGCAGCAAATGCTGCACCTGGTTAAACTGACCATCCAGTAGCTACTGCTCCAAGTTAAACAGGGGGTCCAGCAACTGCTGCACCTGGTTAAACTGGAGGTACAGCAGCTGCTGCTCCGAGTTAAACTGGAGGTGCAGCAAGTGCTGCACCTGGTTAAACTGACCATCCAGCAGCTACTGCTATGAGTTAAACTGGATGTCCAGCAAGTGCTGTATCTGGTTAAACTGAGCAATCAGTAGCAACTGCTCCGAGTTAAACTAGACATCCAGCAAATGCTGCACCTGGTTAAACTGAGGGTACAGCAACTGCTGCAGATGGTTAAACTGACCATCCAGTAGCTACTGCTCAAAGTTAAACTGATGGTACAGCAAATGCTGCACCTGGTTAAACTAGAGGTACAGTAGCCGCTGCTCCAAGTTAAACTGGAGGTGCAGCAAGTGCTGCACCTGGTTAAACTGAGGGTACAGCAACTGCTGCAGATGGTTAAACTGACCATCCAGTAGCTACTGCTCCAAGTTAAACAGGGGTCCAGCAACTGCTGCACCTGGTTAAACTGGAGGTACAGCAGCTGCTGCTCCGAGTTAAACTGGAGGTGCAGCAAGTGCTGCACCTGGTTAAACTGACCACCCAGCAGCTACTGCTATGAGTTAAACTGGATGTCCAGCAAGTGCTGTATCTGGTTAAACTGAGCAATCAGTAGCAACTGCTCCGAGTTAAACTAGACATCCAGCAAATGCTGCACCTGGTTAAACTGAGGGTACAGCAACTGCTGCAGATGGTTAAACTGACCATCCAGTAGCTACTGCTCAAAGTTAAACTGATGGTACAGCAAATGCTGCACCTGGTTAAACTGGAGGTACAGTAGCCGCTGCTCCAAGTTAAACTGGAGGTGCAGCAAGTGCTGCACCTGGTTAAACTGAGGGTACAGCAACTGCTGCAGATGGTTAAACTGACCATCCAGTAGCTACTGCTCCAAGTTAAACAGGGGTCCAGCAACTGCTGCACCTGGTTAAACTGGAGGTACAGCAGCTGCTGCTCCGAGTTAAACTGGAGGTGCAGCAAGTGCTGCACCTGGTTAAACTGACCACCCAGCAGCTACTGCTATGAGTTAAACTGGATGTCCAGCAAGTGCTGTATCTGGTTAAACTGAGCAATCAGTAGCAACTGCTCCGAGTTAAACTAGACATCCAGCAAATGCTGCACCTGGTTAAACTGAGGGTACAGCAACTGCTGCAGATGGTTAAACTGACCATCCAGTAGCTACTGCTCAAAGTTAAACTGCCAATGCAGTAAATAGTGCACACAGTTTAACTAAGCTCACAGTCACAACTGGGCTGGGTTTAACTGAGCTTTACAGTGAACTGAAGGCCTTAGCACTGCTGTCTAAAGTTTAACTGAACCTACCAGTAATTGCTAGGCTGAGTTTAACTGTATCGCAGCAGGCACTGTCTGGGAGTTTAACTTAAGCCCCAGCTACTAGTGCAGATAGTACACCTAACTTTCGTACCTTAACTTGGGTTGAGTTTAACTAAAACCCCCTGGACTATTGTCGGGTTGCTCGTAGCGGGTTGGAGGCCCTTTGACAAGAATATCGTCCATATACGGAATGGCAAGATGAGGGATTTCGTCATGGAGGATGTATGTGGAGTCACCATGTAGGATCTGCGGGGAATTTGTGTATCCCATAGCGATCCGCATAAGTTGAAGCGTTCCGAGTGGAGACTGAAACGTCATATAGTCCCGAGACGAGGGGTGGACGAGGCGTTGGTCGAAAGAGATGAAGAGGTCGAAGGAAGCATAGCAAGAGTGGCCGCCAAAGGCCTTGGCCAAGTGCTCGGTCATGGGTGGTATGGCGGGATCGCGGATAGTGACGGCGTTAAGCGGCTGTAGATTGTGGACGATTCGAAGGGACTTCCCATCCTTTTTCAAAACGCAGAACCAGCGGGAGCAGTATGACGAATTCGAGGGTTCATAGGTACCGGCGTTAATTTTGTCTTTGATGATGCCGATGACTTCGTTAAGGATGCCGGGTGGGATTGGGATATTGCGATGGACCCACAGGTCGTGCGGTACAGTGGGAATGTGGATCGGTGGGAAGTAGTCCATATTGAACTGGCCTTTCTTGGATTCGTTCCAGGCGAAGGTGGCTTCTTGTGTTTTGATGATATGGTGGCTGAGTTTCTCTTCCTCAGGCCAAAGGAATCCATCCAGGTTCATCGGCATCACATTGTGTCGTTCCTGGGTGTAGCAGGTGCCGGGTATAAAGTCAGGCGGGTGTGTCGGGAGCGTGGGTAAGTCGGCTAGCGGGTCGCCGGTGATCTCGCGTATGATTCGGTATTTGTCGGGGAGAGTGGTAGAAATTGGGCGGATATGATCGGCTACCTTCTTATACTTTTTCTTGGTGACGACTCCTTTTAGGTCCCTGGTAGGGGGGGTGGTATACGAGATATAAGTAGCGTGTTCAGTAGAGGCTTTGTTACAAATATTCGAAGAAGAAATAGGTGATGCGGGAGCGGAGACGGAACAAGACAAAGGAAGGGTATCGGTAGTACGTATCTGATTTTGTACATTGGTCAACAATGAAATGTACTGGGCGGCAGTCTGAGGCTGAGACGAAGAGAAATCTAAATCGATAGAAAAACATAAGTCCTCTTCTAGGGGAAACAGCAAAAGGGAAGCATAGTTCGTGGTATAGGTGTGGTCGCTTTTGAGTGGCAGCTTCTCATCTCCTGGTGCGTCCTTCCCGAGAGGTATCTCCGGGTCCTCGACTTTTAAAAATCCAGCTTTCTGGTGTCGGACCACTCTCGTTGGTTCTTTTGGTTGTGCTCGATGGTGGGCAAGGTGACAACGGCGCCGGTGTTTGGATCCATGATCGTGACTTGTTGCTCTCTGTTTTTATAATCCTTCGTGAGGGCCTCGGAAAGCGTGAAGAACGGTTGGCCGATGAGGATCTTGTAAGGGGCATCGTCGACGACTTGGACTTGGAGGAAAAGATCAACGTCGCCGAAGGTAAATTTGAGGTTGGCGATCCAGCCGAGGGTGTCGTTGTCACTTTTATTTGCTGACTGCATCCACATCTTCATATTTTGGAGGCCGTAACCGAGTTTCTCCCAAATGTCGTGTCGCATACCGATGATCATGGAGCCATTGTCGAGGACACACTCAAATACGAATTTGCCGTTGATGAGCGGGTAGACCGCACAGAGAGGGACTGAGTCGCGGCCGATGATGAGCGGGACGTTTTCCTGACAATGTTGACAGGCGCGAGTGGGAATTTCGGGTGCATGAAAATGGAAGACCTCGACATTGTTACTCTCGGCGGTGACCTTTTTCGAAGTAGTGAGGTCCTTCATGTGACGGCGGGCATCGGATGACATGGCCAAGAGTTCTCGTTGCAAAATGCAGACTTGAGAATTGAGCGCACGGTCGATGACGGATTTGGCGATACCGGGATCTTCGATGGGGGCCTGGTAGCGATATTGGGGGTGCAACACGGGAAGGTTCTGGGGAGTGCGCGGCACGAAGGCGGTTGGCTCGGTCGGCCGCGTGTTCAAAGGGGGGACTATGGTAATCGGCTGCTCGTTGATAGGTCTGGCGGTTTTCTCGGCAGGTTTCGCGGCGGGGACGGACGTGGAAGCGGCGGGCGGATTGGGAAACGTTTCTCTAGACTTGCCTTTCACCTTCGATGGGATCTCTACACCATCGAATCTAACCCGTTTACAAAGCCGTTGTACCTCGGCTTCTAAGACTTTGATTTGTTCGTTGTCGTCGTCTATGTCGGAGGTCGTAGACTGAAAAATGTCTGCATGCTCGGGAAGGACTTCGGGCTCGTAGGTCAGTGCCTCGACAATGGAGACGAAGTTGGTTTAACGTGGGGTGGCGGATCGCGTTGGAAGGGCTCTGTGGGGTTACGGGTAGGGGGAGCGTGGTTTCTGGGGTTCTGTGCGTGCCACGCATCGAGGCGTTCCCTCATATTTTTGCCGATGATAGCCTTTGGAAGATACATTCCATTAGGCAACACGATGCGGCCATGCTCGTTCTTGCGGCATATTCCATCTCACGTGTACTGCTCGCAGATGGGACAATCACGTATATGATGGAACGGGTCGTCGCAAAAGAGGCAGTTGAAATTGGTGAAACCCTGTCCCACGGTGGTCGGCTCAGCCCTATTTGCACAAGGCTTTGGGGGGTTGTTGCGTTCGGTGAGGGCTTGCGTGAGGACGGCGAGTTGTTGCGAAACGAGACGAAAGAGGTCGGATATGTTAGGTTCGACCGGTTCCGCTTTAGGAATGACCGGGTCATAGCAAGCGGGTGGCGGGTAGCGGGTGGCGGGTTCCATTGGAGTCGAGTACTGGATGGCGGCAGGCGACGTTGACGATAGACGAGAGATGGTGGACGGTTCGGCTGCGGTTCCGGCCAGCAGGAAGTGGGCGCAGTTGTGGAAGTCCTGGAAGTCGTAAGGGTCACTATGGAAATGGTTCGGTTTTTGGTACTGCAGACGGGTTTTGATGTCCTTTTTAAGCTCAGCATGAAAGCCGTTCTCGTACACAATGTTGCGTTCTCGAGGAGAGATTCGACCCTTGTCTAAGAGGAATCCTGAGATCCGGATGAAGTCGCGGTAGTATTTGCCAAGTTTGGCGCGAGTATGGATGCTGTAACTGGTTTGGGTGTGGGTGAGATGGTCGAGATCCGCCATCGTGTACCAATGATCATCCTCCGTGCCCGGGTATAGCACGAGTACGCTCCTTTTGAATGCGGCATAATCAACGCCGGTCGCGCTAGGTAAACTCGCCCAAAGCTCGTAGTCGCTAAGCGACGCGTAGCGCAGACTATGCTTGATGCATCCTGCATTGTTGAGAGCGGCATCAACAGCAAGTATTTCGACTTCTTCGAAGAAGCGGTTTATATTCAGGGGGTTCCCGTCGAAGGTCGGGGCCGTGGAATGACTGCAAGCAGGCATCTGTCGAGGAGTAACATGGGGAATGGTAGCAGTTGAGGATCTGGCGGTCGAAGTCATTGCGGGTGGAAGGAGCTGAGATGTCGATGAGGCGGTTGTTGGGTGTACGATGAGTGGGTCGGGTAACATGGACAATGACGGCATGGACGAAGATGAAGATGGGGACGATGACGATGATGGAGTTTTCAATGTCGAGAGTGAAGACGTGGATGGGGGTTCTAATGAGGTCGAAGTTGGGGACGTAGGTGATGCGGGTGTCGAACTGAGATCGGATGAGTCGGGTGTTATGGTAATTATCGGTATATTGACCGATTCGAGACTGTCGGATGATAGATATAAAGGGGTGCTTGACCCTGAGATGAGCGGAAGATTGTTATGTCGAGCGAGGTGGTCGGGTACTAGCTGGAAGAAGTCGTCGTCGATTGTCGGGTCGAAGGCGGCTAAAGAGAGTTCTTGTTGTAGAGTTCTTCGAGGAAGATCTCGAAGACGACAGTCAGAGGAAGGGATACGGGAAGAGGAAGCTATGGTGGTGCTAGACTATTCCTCGCGGTGGGCTCCAGATGTAAAGGCGAGGTTGGGGTGGCTGCGGAATAATAATCCTAAGCCTGTGGGGGTCAGCGTAGAAGTGACTAGGAATAGTCTAACAAGCTTCAGTAAGATGATAGGATATAAATGGTAAGAAGCCGCCAAGTAAAATACTGAAATCTATCGAGACCGGTCAAAGCCGACAAAGCTGACGATGTCGGGTACGGCGGGTCGGGTGTCGGGTGACGAGGGATGTAGAGATAAAGGTGGTAGAACGGCGGGGAGAGTGTCGAGGAATCCGATGAGTAATGTGTGCGATGGATTTTACTGAGAGACTAATTCTCAGAGAGAGGAAACAGGGGAACTGGTTTCTTATTCAGAGACGGCGCTTGGGCACCGTTTTTATACTACAAATTTCTGTACCTAGATTTGGACGAGAGTCCTCGGCCGATGAGAGGAAACAATGGAGAATAAAAATGGGGAAGTAGGAAGAGGGTTGCGAGGTGACCATGACAGGGAAAATGGGTGGAAGATATAAAAACCGTAAAAGATGTAATATACTTTACTATATCTCCATAAGGGAGACGCTAGGCGCGAATAAGGCAAGTCTGATGTTGGGATCCCAGTCCGATGAGATCTATCTTTGATATTTGAAGTTCCGTGAGTTTAGGAGATG
Organism: Hygrocybe punicea; assembly: GCA_963556145.1. Classification (NCBI taxonomy): domain Eukaryota; kingdom Fungi; phylum Basidiomycota; class Agaricomycetes; order Agaricales; family Hygrophoraceae; genus Hygrocybe; species Hygrocybe punicea. The sequence continues at coordinate 3,224,426 of OY744468.1, read as the reverse complement.
GACCGACCAGGTACGTGAGCGGCCGTGCTAGTCGGTATGCATCGGGTTGTGTCGGGTTGCGTCGGGTTCGAGCATAGATTGCTAGAGACGTCGGGTTCGAGCGGATTCGCGAGATATCGATGTTACGGCCTCAGAGGGTCAAGGACCCTCTACAACGACTTCCCAAACAGTGAACCAACCCCTATCATATATTGTTTGCACAACACCGCTTCAATGCAGTACCCGATGACTTGTTCCCACAGCTTGTCACTCATGCCATGACTCGAAACCTGGACCCACGTTCATTTATCCTTTTCCATCTATAACCTTGATACCTCCCACACTCGTTTACAATGATACCCTTTCTTGGACGAATACTGACGTCAGGTGGACTGCATTGTTCCACAGACAGGACAAGATATCGCTCCTCAATATGTCATCGACACAGACATCATCATCCGGTACAGCTTATGCTGTTCACATGTCTGACCTCGACTAGCCCCTGTCTTAGTTGGTTTTCCCTCCATACATTCCTTTGTTTTCCTTTCTACCGACCTTGTGGCTATATCTACACTACCTCAAGACACTCCCTTTACCAATCCTACACTGGACGATACCCCTCTTTAACCCGACTGTGCATTGCACTTGCCAGACTGCGCACTTGCCTGTTACAGCAAGTATAGACCCCAAATTGGCAATTCTGCATGTCACATGATCCGATGACAAATCATCCGAGTCATCCGGACCTCTTCTATCCTCAACGACACCTGGGCCTCCAGTTGGATCGTGAGAACATCGACATGAGGACGCCTCATATACGCCTCATGGTGAACACATGGTAGAGTTGGACATGTTGTGGCTTCATGGTTGTATTTCTATTTACCTCCCCTCAAGACCAGTCACTATATATACTGTTCTTGTTGTTGGTTCGGACTTTTTCTTCTTTTCCTTTCTTTACATTTAGTCTGGTTCTTGGGGCAGACTCATCTTGTTTTGGGTAACCCCCACGGCTCGCAATGACATTAGACCTTGACCCCCCCCTTCTTAGCAGTGTTGTCTTAGCTGTAAGCAACAATGAAAGCTGCTGTTCTCCCCTCTGGAAGCCGATCCCCAGTTAAGTTGATTGTTGCCGGAGCCCGCTGCAGAAGCGATCCGTAACAGTTGTGCATGCAGGTTGTTTAACTGTCGGTAGTCGTGGTCGACTCCTTGGGTTGCTCTCGGTGGGTATGTTATTTCATTTTCTGGTCTGCAAATGGCCCTTTCTGGTGCCATTACAGTGGGTTCCGGTGGTTCCGGAGTTTGCAAGTCGTCGGATTCACTCTGCTCCCCCTTGAATTGCAAACCCGGTAAGTTGGATACAATCCGGACTTCCTGCAATGCCCCATCCTCATGAAATGCAACATTCCGTGATGTCTTAACAGTCCGCATTGTGGCATTGTAGTATCGGATAGCCTTCTGCAACTCCACAAATCCTACAAACTTCATCTTAGCTGATTGCGGTGCCAGCTTCGATCTCTTTCCACCTTGATATAAGACCCAAACATCGCATCTGAACTCCCAGAAATGCGATACGTCTGGCTTCTTGCCAGTTCAGGCTTCATGCGGAGTCATTCTGTCTAGAGCCTTGGTGGGGGATCAGTTTCGAATGTATGCCGCATGTGCAACAGCTTCCGGCCAAAGGAATGCAGGCAGGTTTTTAGTGGTCAACATCACGTGGGCTAACTCCAGTAACGTGCGATTAAATCTTTCCGCCGTTCCATGTTGCGAGGGTGAGTAAGGGGCCGTTGTTTCAATGACAATTCCCTTCTCCGCTGCCCATCTCTTGACTTCCTTGTTGACGAGTTCCTTTCCGTTATCGAACCGCAAATATTTAGGGTTTCGATTGAACTTCTTCTCAATTGTGTTAATGTAAGCCTTGATGCGTTCCGTCACCTGGCTATTCTGTTTCATGAATAAAGTGGTTATGGTGCATGTCACGTCATCCATGAATGAGATATAGTATCTCGATCCTCTGATAGACTCTATGCATGCTGGGCCCCAGACGTCACTCAAAGTCTGCTCTCCTGTGACTTTGGATCGTCCATTGGCCTCTTTCGGAAATGGCTGGATGGCTTGCTTCACCTGAATGCAAGCCTCACAGGTTCAGGAAGGGACACTCCCTTCGTTGATTTCTAGACCCATGACTAACCCCTTTCTCTGCAGGGTCTCGAGTCCACTCATTCCGATGTGTCCATATAGGTGGTGCCATTCGTCCCAAGAAATTTTCTTCGGCATGGCTATGTTTGCCTTTTCCGGCGTGCGGGATTGTGCCCAGGCATTCAAATGGTATAGTCATCTGTCTTTCCGGCCTGTTCCGACAAGTTTATTCTCCTTTGTATAGAGCCTGCATATTCCATTATGGAAGTTAACCCATCCGCTGCTTTCATCAAATCGGCTCAGCAATAGTAACGAGTTCCGTGACTCCAGTACATGTAGTACGTCTCATAGCTGGTGCTGAACGTCCTTTCCATCCACTGTGAAGTGTAAGACGACAGTTCCACGACCAAGAGCTTGAGCGGCTACCTTTCCTAGTCTTTGAACGGTAGCTTCGTCTAGAGTTTTGTACGTGATAAATGCGTTTCGGGAATTGCTGATGTGACTTTTCATTCTGGAATCCAGTAACCAATCATAGTTTGAAATATTGTCTGTATTCACTACGTATGCTACATCCTGTAACATATTATTGACATTGTCCGCAGCTTGATTCGATCAGTTCCGTTGGTTTCCACCCTTTCTGGAGCCCTTTCCTTTCCCTTTCGGCCACCTTTAGACCAGCAGTCCTTCACCATATGTCCCTTCTTGTGGCAGTTGAAGCATTCTGTTTCAGAATCGGCCACCTTCTGCTTTCCATTACCCTTTCCGTCACGCTTTCCAGTGAACCTCCCATGCATAGCAACGTTGTTAGGATCTCTGCTGCGCTCATGGCACCTGTGGTCTTCCTCCAATAGGATTGCGACTAGCTCGTGTGATGTCAGTGATGTTCTGTCCTTCTTCGAGCCTAAATACGCTGATGTATACAAGTCCCAACTTTCCGGTAAGGAGGATACAAGTATCATTGTGAAGTCATTGTCGGAAATGAGGCTTCCCATCAAGTGGAGTTCCTCCTGCAGTTTCTGGAGCTTTGATATGTGCTCGATTAGGTCAAATCCCTTCGGCAATCGACTGGTACAATGCGCGTCGCGTTGCTAATATTCCGAGCTTCCCCCTGGATTCCTTTACCAAGGTTAGCTGCTTCCACATCTCACTTGCTGTGTGTGCACCAATGATATGTATCATTTCCGTGTTGCCAATTGCAAGCTTGATCCATGTCCTCATCTCGGCATCTCCGTTGTGCCATTTCTTCATCACCTCGGATTCCTCTGATGTTGGATGGGATGTGTCTGCCGGGACAGGGGCCTTTGATTCCGCATCGATGTACGTCTCTAACCCAAGATCCTGAAGCATGGCTAACATCCGTCTGTTCCACGACATCCAATTGTTTCCCTTCAATAACTCAATCCGGTATGATCCCGATGTGTGCATGACTTTGTCCGTCATAGTCGGCTAGTATATGAGGTGGTAATGTGATGTTCGGAGGTGTGTGATCGTGTTTCCGTTAAAGCCGTTCAGGGCTCATAACCTATTGGAATATATAGTTGCAGTGGTTGTTGACCGCTAAGTTATTTTATGTGGAATGAATTATATTTGCCTCTCTCTGAGAGGGCTTTTATACTACTAGCTAAATCTACTAGAAGTTTCTTGTGGTGATCAGAATACATGCTGCGCTTCAGCATTATTCATTGGACAGGTGGGTTTGAGTTCTGGGGTCACGTGATATGGATTACTAATCCTTTCCGTGACTATTTGGCCACTATTCCCAACACCTGCTGCTGCTGCTGCTGCTGTTGTTGCTGGGCTGGTGTTGGTGCCACTGTTGCTTCTCCTGCTGGTGGTGTTTAGGGACTGCCATGGATACATCCAGATGCATCCGGATGAATATCCGTGGATGATGGATAAATTATTGTGGATATGGATGATATCCATGGATATCCACAACATCCACAAAACTTTTAAGTGTGCATTTTGTACAAGTAATGTAATAATTTGTACTACTGACATGTAACAATTAGTTTACCAGCAATAGATTTGTGTTTGAACTGATTTTCACTGAGAACAAGGCTGATTTAGTGTTTTGTTGGGTTTTGGGATATTGCAATGTGGAATTGGGTTTTAAACATTCATTTTTGCATGTAAAATCATGAAAGAATTTGAGCAAGTGCTACTAATACATATGTATTGGACTGCATTTTGTAGTTGTGCACTTTATTACATATTCATTGATGGCAGCCCAAAATCCGGATGTCAGGAGGGGCTTCATGAACATGATTTAGTATTCTGTGTATATCTTTGTGAATACTTAATGAAATCCATTTATTCTTTTTTTCCCTAAGATGTCACTTCTGCTGCCATCTGCATAAATTTTTACACAATTTTACAGCCATTTTAGTAATTCATGGCACTTGCAGCTTTTTTTTTTTCAGTTGAGAAGTTTTGACTTAGTAGAATTTCAAATGCTGAATCTTGTATCTCATGAAATACTGCATGGATTGAGATGGTTATAGAGGAAAAGTTGTACTATTCGTTAAGGGCTACATGCTGCTGTAATTAGATTTGGACAATATTGAGTATATGGTGAGCTGTGGATGAACTAAAAGGTAAACTAGTGTTTTTTGACACCCAAAATGGTATTATCAAATTATGATGTCAGGTGAAGTCCTGTGAAGAAGATTGTAGGGAGAAACCTGTTTAGTTTTTCATGGGCTAGAAGTACATATACCGTGTTTTCCTTCACTTTTATCCTTTGGGCCAACATTTGGAATTCATGTAATATTTCAATCCTAATGCAGACAAACATGGTACAAGCAATATTGGCTCAAGGGACAAAAATGAGGGAAAACACAGTATATGTACTTCTAACCCTTGAAAAACTAAACAAGTTTCTCCCTACAATCTTCTTCACAGGACTTCATCTGACAGCATAATTTGATAATACCATTTTGGGTGTCAAAAAACACTAGTTTACCTTTTAGTTCATCCACAGCTCACCATATACTCAATATTGTCCAAATCTAATTACAGCAGCATGTAGCCCTTAATGAATAGTACAACTTTTCCTCTATAACCATCTCAATCCATGCAGTATTTCATGAGATACAAGATTCAGCATTTGAAATTCTACTAAGTCAAAACTTCTCAATTGAAAAAAAAAAAGCTGCAAGTGCCATGAATTACTAAAACGGCTGTAATATCCATAAGACATTGGCCCTGTACCTGATGGGATATCTTTGCAGATACTTGTACACTTGTCCCAGTGCATTTCTACAAAAGTGGCTTGGAGCTGGGCAACACTAAATTATATACAACACCATCAGAGCCAGAAAGCACAATACTAAACCAGTTAGCTAAAAAACAATGTAGCAAATTGTTACAAATTCAATTATCAAGCAAAAAACCTGGCTTCTTCATCACTGAGCTCCTCTTCATCATCTGTCTCATTGACACCAATTTCTACCTCATCAGGCTCATCTCCTGCCCTCTTCTGACTCTCACCTCGCATCTGTGCCTCAACAATCTTGATGGTATCTGAAAGTCCTGGATAGAATGGAGTTCTTGCCCAGGATCCAACAGCAACCTGAGCTTTGAATGTCTGAGGACTAGTGTTATGTTGAAGATGGTTGACCTCAAGCCTCCCAACAGAGAATGCACGTTCTGCATCCACAGAAGATGCTATAATGGAGTTTAGCAAGAACACAAATGATATCAGTTAGACTCACCTGGTGCAGAGCAAAAATCAAGTCCAAACTTTGAAAGTCGAGGTCGTTGCTCCTTGGCTTGATCCCAATACTTGATGAGCCCACCAGCCTCTTTAATTGCAGAGGGCTTGATAATTGGGTCAGCCAAATATGTACTGATCATGTCGGGATCTTGAGAATCATCGGGCTCCTGTGAAACAACACACTTCAATTTGGGCTGCGATAAAATTATAATTATCTGAACTTGGAGTTGTAAAATTAAAACTTACCTTGCCTCTCCGAGGAGCTGCATTGGCCAAAGGTTCAGGTCCTTCATCTCCCTTGTATGATTGGTTCCACTGAGTAACAACTAACTTTCTGATGTCACAGATCTGAGTAGCAGTGCGACCATGATCTTTGAACCACTTCAGCTTCTTATCAGGGCACATAACTAAATAATATTAGTTGGAATGTAATGAAAAACAAATTTTGTACACACCTATAGCAATTACATACAGCTCACAGTCCTTCATAAGGCGATAGTATTTGTCGATTCAGAGCAAAACTGCTTGTGCTGCAACACGGACAACATTGGGCAACTCGCTGTCGTCATCGTCACGAACCATAGTCATTGATTTTTCAATGGAATCCAGCATGGGTAGGACTTCCGCAATAAGGGGAACCTGAGACTGTAAGAACAGCTTTGTCAGTTCATCAAACACCTGCCGAAAATAAAATCAGATTTTTACTCAAGAAATATAAATATTTGACCTCAAGTATGGAACTTAGCATCTCTGCAAGATCCCACTGCTCTTCTGAAAGTCGGTAGGCTCGTAGGTTATTGATGGCAGCTCTAGTAAGTTGCTAAACAGGACTTCTGAAGTAGAGATGAGCATTTAAGCAGGTGAGATCTGAATTCCACCGAGTGGTAACATAGCGGTCAAGTGTCGTCTTATCGCCAGGAAGATCCTTGTCATTTGACACAAGAGTATCAAACTTCTCCTTGAGTGTTGAATTGTCATGAACATGCCGGGCAAGACCAGCAACCTTGAACTCCATTAAAACCATCATACACCCCATTATGATGAATTTCAACTTACCCGGGGGAAAAGCTGGAGTGCCATCTTGTTCTCCTCTAGATCAATCATCACACCATCCAATCTCATCATCTCAATAGCCCTATCATGAGTAGTTTTAATGATAGCAGAATCATGAGCATCCCTACCATCATCTGGTGTAGTGGCTGCATCAGTTGCAATACCTTCTTCTTCCACAGCAAGTTCATCGTCAGAGACATCATCAGGTTCAATGATGGCTAATATAATATAATATTTGGCTCAGTATAATATTGGTATACATAGTTCTAAACTCACCCTCCATGGTGGCAGCTTCTCTTTGTTTCTTCTTTGGCGCTCGAAAGAAGAAAGATATAAAAATCTATAAATCTATTAGTTATGTGGGGAAGGGGTTGAATTGATGGGTACCTTTGCCAAGAGATTAATGATGTGTGGGAAGCACCGGCCACGAGCAATCATCCCACGAAAAGATGGAATGAGGTGAGGAAGATACTTTGCCCATGCATCATTATTACTGGCATTATCCATGCATATCGAGAGAATCTATAAAAAATTGCTTCAGGCAACAATGAAAGAATAAATAAAATAAGAAGCAAACAAATTTATCAAGTCCAAACTGTTTCAAGCAGTTGGCAGTAACCGTAGCAGGATATACACCATCATGTTTTTGAGTTAACCTAACAATAATAAGATATAGAATAGATTTTTAAAGTATATTTAAAACTGACCGGATAAATCCAAGGATAGCCCAATGAATGATACCATCAGAAAACCAAACAACAACAATCCTGAGGAAGGATGCGACAATAGGAGCTGTCCATCCATCCAGAACAAAATGGATAGTGGAGTTATGGGCCTTGATATAATTTTATTAATACAGAAATATATATAAAGGCTGATGCTCACCATGAAATAATTCCGAACATTCTTAGACATCTCAGCATAGATAGCTTTGATATCACATGAGACCGTTTGAGGAGCAGGCAGGACAGTTCCAGGACAAAGCATTTCAACTTCAGCACGATAATCTTCATCTAAGACAGAATTGAACGGACAGTGGTTTTTAGCACACCACAGAGCAATTAGGGTACGATGGGCAGCAGAAAAGTAATGTGGTCCCATAGATGCAACAGCTGTAGCATGAGCAGTAGAACATAAATGAGTACTACAAGCCTTAACACGATCTTGGATATTTTTTGTTCCATGGCCAGTAGACATTTGGGCACGGCGATGAGGCAGGTGGTGAGCAGGATCAACCTTACAGGTAAATACAAAGGTCAATGCCAAGGGTCGTCCTCTGCCATCCAGCTCACAGCTAAGGGTGATGTCGAAGTTATCATAAACATTGGAGCGCCATGAAGCCTTTGAAGCCTCTAAATGTACATGAATGAGCTTCATTTTCATCAAAGAACAACCACTCACCAATAATCTCACTATCTGGCAAGCCCCATACCTCTTTATCAGTCTTGTTCACAATTCCCCGCTTAGCCGCTCGAGCCTTCATAGGTGAGATAAGCACTGCAGGACCAGCCGGTTGATCTGCATCGTTGTCAGAGTCCTCATCGGATAATGGCATGGTGGGTACAGCAGCAGGCTGAGCAGCTGTGGGCCTCCGAGGCGTTGCTAGGTGTTACGAAGGTTGTGGACAGGGCAAAGCGGCCCTGATACACTCACCAAACATCTTGGGCGGAGTATGATATTGCGGTTCTCCATCTCACGGTTTTCACATGTCAGACAATTTATTTATGGTGTTACTACACACAGATAATTTCGGGGTGAGAGTCCAAACCACCCAGCTTGTGTTTGGATGCGAGAGAGGGTGGCAGTGGGCTGGTGTTGTCCAAAGGTCCCCAACTCGCGAGGGAGGTGGTAGTGGTGGTGGTGAGGTTCCAATGAACCTCCAGCTCGCGTTTGAATGCGAGGGAGGGTGGCAGTGGGCTGGCATTCCCCAACTCGCGAGGGAGGAGGAGGTGGGTGGCGGATGTGGTGGTGAGATTCCAACGAACCTCCGGCTCACATTTGAATGCGAGGGAGGGTGGCTGTGGGCTGGCCACTTGTGTTGTCTGGACTCCGAAGTCCCCCAGCTTGTGAGGGAGGGTGGTGGTGAGGTTCCAACGAACCTCCAGCTCATGTTTGAATGCGAGAGAGGGTGGCAGTGGGCTGGTGTTCCCCAACTCGCGAGGGAGGAGGAGGTGGGTGGGTGGTGGCGAGGTTCAAACGACCCTCGAGCTCGCGCTTAAATGCGAGGGAGGGTGGCAGTGGGCTGGCATTGTCCAAAGTGCCCCCAACTCATGAGGGAGAAGGAGGAGGATGTGGTGGTGGTGGTGGTGGTGGTGGTGGTGTCCAAACGACCCTCCGTGAATGGGAGGGGTAGCTGTGGGTGGCTGTTGTGTCACAAGTAACTCTGGTGGTGGTGAGGGTCCAAATGACCATGTCAACCATGTTTGGGCAGGAGAGACAGTTGCGGCACAGAGAGTCACAGGAAGTAGATGAGAAGAGCCACAGGAGGAGCCGGACAAGGAGTTGGAGAAGCTTATCATCCGGATATCCGTGGATATCCGTGACCTCACATCCATATCCATATTTATCCATCCACTTATGTCATCTGTGGATGTTCATCCAGATGACCGGCATCCATGGTAGTCCCTAGTGGTGTTGTGCTGTTGCCAGCCCTGCTGGTGCTGCTGATGTGGCACAAACTGCTGTGCTCACATAGTTACGAGTTCTTTTAATTTATTAAAAGACTCGTTCTTTATCAGACCTGGTTCAGTGAAGGTTCGTAATTAATTAATGTTTTTGCATCGCCTATAGAGAAATTTTTTTTGGGCAAGAGATATGATTGTACTTCTTATGTTGGAATGTAACATAAAATCTGGGCCATGTTTGGAGTGGCTTACATAAGCATCCAAATATGGGATGTCTTACACAAGACAAATTACCTCCCAATTATATTCAAAATATTCATACACCCTTCAGTTCTCATCGGAATTAGCTGAAAATTGAACTGCTGACTAATATAAACATTTCGGGCAAGATGTGACAGTCACATGTGACCAGTCTAACCATATAAGGTACTTTTTGATATTATATACCAAATTTTTTGCTGATCGCAATGGTAACAGTCACATGTGACCAGTCTAACCATATATGGTAATTTTGCATAATATATGCTAAATCACATACTGCTCATCATATGCATTACACGAATGCAATTATATTCACAATATTTATCCTGGCCTTAATTCTTATCAGATTCAGCTGAAAATTGAACTGCTGCCTAATATTATCATTTCGGGTCAGATGTGACAGTCACATGTGACCACTCTAACCATATAAGGCAATTTCTGATATTGTATAGCAAATTTTTTGCTGATCGCAATAGTGATAGTCACATGTGACCAGTCTAATCATATAAGGCAATTTTACACCATATATGCTAAATTTTGAGGTAATTACAGGAGTCATAGTTACATGTGACCACTGTTACTATATATAGAAATATCAGCCATATAAGCAGAAATTAGTGTAACTCAGATGATATAATGATATTTTTACTTAAAACATATAATTCAATGTGATATCGCTGTATATATTATATACTAATTATATATTTCAAGCAAAATCACTTATTGATGTTTGTAATAATCATACAAATAAAAATTCAATAATAGAAACAAGACTTTGTTCATGCCATATGCAACATTGGTCCACTCAAGTACAGCTGTCTTCATGTTATCATCTGTTGTGCAGCAAAGTTATGGAGAAGTAGAGTTTAGCAAATGTAAGTCAATTGTTATCATACTGTTTAAAGACAGTTGTATTTGACAGTTGATGTATTGTGTTGCTCTCTTTTTTGGCTGAGAGTATTGCATAATGATGAAGCAAAGAAGACATGACAGTGGGAGAGGAAGTTGAGACATGCTATGCAGTTTTTTTTCTTCTACTTTTTATGTTGCTATAGTGAGAGGTTGCTATGATGAAAGTGAGGAGGAGAAAAAAAGAACTCGTTCATGCCATGCGCAGCACTGGCCCACTAAACAAGTTAGTTACGAGTTCTTTTAATTTATTAAAAGACTCGTTCTTTATCAGACCTGGTTCAGTGAGGGTTCGTAATTAATTAATGTTTTTGCATCGCCTATAGAGAAATTCTTTTTGGGCAAGAGATATGATTCTACTTCTTATGCTGGAATGTAACATAAAATCTGGGCCATGATTGGAGTGGCTTACATAAGCATCCAAATATGGAATGTCTCACACAACACAAATTACCTCCTAATTATATTCAAAATATTCATACTGTCTTCAGTTCTTATCGGCATTAGCTAAAAATCGAACTGCTGACTAATATAAACATGTCGGGCAAGGTGTGACAGTCACATGTGACCACTCTAACCATATAAAGTAATTTCTGATATAGTATACCAATTTTTTTGCTGATCGCAACAGTAACAGTCACATGTGACCATTTTAACCATATAAGGTAATTTCACATATACACATCTACATTTAAAATATTCAGACTTCAATTCTTACCAGAATCAGCTGAAAAAAAAAATTGAACTGTTGACTAATATAAACATTTTGGGTCAGGTGTGACAGTCACATGTGACTAGTCTAACTATATATGGTAATTTTTGATATTATATATCAAATTTTTTGCTGATCGCAATGGTAATAGTCACATGTGACCAGTATAACCATATAAGGCAATTTTATACTATACATGCTAAATTTTGAGCTGATCACAGGAGTCATAGTCACATGTGACCACTTTCACTATATATGGAAATATTAGCCATATAAGCAGAAATGGACTAAACTTAGAAGATGTACTGATATTTTTACTTAAAACATAAAATTGAGTATGATAGCGATGTATATATACATTATCTTACATACTAATTATATATTTTAAGCAAAATTACTTATTGATGTTCATAACAATCATGCATCTAATGAAAGACAAAAGACTTTGTTCATGCCATGTGTAACATTAGTCTACTTATCAAGTACAGCTGTCTTCATGTTATTCTCTGTTGTGCAACATTCAATGTCGTGGAGAAGTAGGGTTGAGCAAATGTAAGTCAATTGTTATCATACTGTTCAGAGGCAGTTGTGTTTGGTAGTTAACCTATGGCTTCCTAAACATGTCTTTAATGGCTGAAAATATTGCATGATGATGCAGCACAAAAGACATGACAGTAAGCTTAAAGGTTGATGAAGACTCAAGACACTGTATGTAGTTTTATTTTTCATACTTTTTATTTTTTAAGTCGCTGAGGTGCGAGGTGAGCTTATCAGAGAAATTGATACTGTACAACATATATGTAACATGCTTTATGCAATTGAATATTATTGTTGACTTCATCATGAACATGGGGAGGGGGAAAAAAGAACTCGTTCATGCCATGCGCAGCACTGGCCCACTAAACAAGTAACATAGAAATGAATAAAAATGCATACCTGTAACCCTCGCCGACCCTTCGTCACTGCTTACGAGTTCTTTATCAGACCTGGTTCAAGGTTCGTAATTAATTAATTAATGTTTGTGTATTACCTATAGAGAAATTTTTTCTGTGCAAGAGATATGATTCTACTTCTGATACCAGAAAATCAGTTACAGTTGGGGCCATGTTTGGACAAGCTTACATAAGCATCCAAATATGGGTTGTCTCTAAAAAGACAAATTACCTTCCAATTATATTCAAAATATTCATACTGGCTTCAATTCTTCTCAGAATCAGCTGAAAATTGAACTGCTAACTAATACAATCATTTTGGGCAAGGTGTGACAGTCACATGTGACCACTCTAACCATATAAGGTAATTTCAGATATTATATACCAAATTTTATGCTGATCATCACAGTGACAGTCACATGTGACCAGTCTAACCATATAAGGTAATTTTTCATAATATATGCCAAATTTTGTACTGATCATCATAAACTTCATTGCATATAACAAATCTAATTAGGATTATTCTATTTGGCTCCCCCAGGAGCTGCTTAGTAATCCAGGCACAATCGGAGATTGGAGGTGCTCTGATGTCATAACTCCCCTACCCGATCGCAATCTTGATCACATTTCATATTCATTTTGACTTTCATATTGGCCATTAATGGCGGTATTGAAACCCAGGCACAAATCACATGCGTTGGTCATAAGCCACGGCAGAGCTAGAGCTCCACTTGGCAGATGATATACCTGAGACGCACAATCTGAAAAACTAAGTACAGCCAGTCACAGACAGCATAACATTGTGTGATGCAGGTCCTCCGAGTCAACAATGCCCTTGACGAAGTTGAGGTACTCTGGGATGAGATCCTCGCAGTTGTCCATGATGAATATGCAGCGATCATAGAGCTTGATGTCATTGCGCTTCTTCTTGGTCTCGAAAAGATCAAATGGCGCACTGATGACATCCATGAGCTGCTGACATGGGGAGTTGACGAGAGTACATTACCGCGAAAAGTATAGCCTTGAACTCGAGCTGTCCTTCAACGGAGAAGTGCTTGACGGCTAAATGGACCTCCCAGTCATTGGACAAGCTCTTGTAAAATGAAGCATATTCCTCAGTTTTGATGTCCGAAGGAGTACGGGTCCAGATGGGCTTCATCTCGTTCAGCTCCTCGTTCGTCATCTCCTTTTCCTTGATCTTTTTGGTCTTCTTGTCCTTCGGCATTTCGTCTTCGTCCTCCACATCCTCGATCTTGGACTTCAACACTTCTCTTCCTCTGGTGCTTCTTCAGCCTCATCATCCTCGACTTTCTGAAAGACAACACCGTCAATAGGCTGAATTCGATCAAGACTCAATCACGACCAACCTTCTCGACCAAGCTTCAAATTCTTGCCAAACGCCTCATAGAATTTTTTGAAATTGTCCTTGTCCTCGGCGATCTCCGTGAACAGATCCAAGCTTTTCTTGACAATGTTTTTGCGAAAGACTTTGAGGATCTTGTTCTGCTGGAGGGTCTCACGCAAAATATTGAGGGGAAGGTCCTCCGAGTCAACAATGCCCTTGACGAAGTTGAGGTAATCGGGCATGAGATCCTCACAGTCGTCCATGATGAATACGCGGCGAACATAGAGCTTGATGTTATTGCGCTTCTTCTTGGTCTCGAACAGATCAAATGGCGCACTGATGACATCCATGATCTGCTGACATGGGGAGTTGACGAGAGTACATTACCGCGAAAAGTATAGCCTTGAACTCGAGCTGTCCTTCAACGGAGAAGTGCTTGACGGCTAAATGGACCTCCCAGTCGTTGGACAAGCTCTTGTAAAACGAAGCATATTCCTCGGTTTTGATGTCCAAAGGAGTACGGGTCCAGATGGGCTTCATCTTGTTCAGCTCTTCGTTCATTGTCCTTTTCCTTGATCTTCTTTGTCTTCTTGTCCTTCGGCTTTTCGTCTTCGTCCTCCACATCCTCGATCTTGGACTTCGATGCTTCCTCGTCATCCTTCTCATCCTTCTCTTCCTCTGGTGCCTCTTCAGCCTCATCGTCCTCGACTTCCTGCAAGACAACACCATCATCAATAGGCTGAATTCGATCAAGACAATCACAACCAACCTTCTTGACCTCCTTCATAACCGCAAGCTGAATGGGATAGGAGATGAACTCGGAATGCTTCTTCACGATCTCCTTGATCTTCTTCTCTTCCAAGTACTCCAGTTGATCCTCCTTGAGGTACAAGCGGATCTCGGTGCCACGGCCAATAGACTCGTTGACAGTGTCAGGGGTAATAGTGAAAGTGCCTCCAGCTGCGGACTCCCAGATGTACTGCTCGTCGTCATTGTGTTTTGAAATGACTTGAACACGCTTGGCAACAAGATATGCGGAATAGAATCCAACACCAAATTGACCAATCATAGAGATGTCCGCGCCGGAGCTCAAGGCTTCCATGAAATCCTAGAAGAGATAGGTTGGCAGCGTTGAAGGCAGTATAAAACATGACCTCACCTTGGTGCCCGACTTGGCAATGGTACCCAAGTTGTTAACCATGTCTGCCTTGGTCATACCCACACCGGTGTCGCAGATTCTCAGAAGCTTGTTCTCTTTGTCAGGAATGATGAGGATGTTAAGCTCCTTCCCCGAGTCAAGGAACAAAGGATCGGTAAGGGAAGCATATCGAATTTTGTTGAGTGCATCGGAACCATTGGAAATCAATTCACGGAGAAAGATTTCCTTATTGGAGTAGAAAGTATCTTGGTGACATGTCAGATCACATCCAAAGCGACAGTCCTAACGATGACTTGGACTTACTAATGATCAGGTCGAGCAACTGACTGATCTCAGCCTGGAATCCAAAACGTTCAGTGGCCTTTTCTTTTCACTAGGAATGGGTAAGGACGCGACGCAATAGACCGACCAACAACTCAATATACTCACAGAAGGGGGGGTTGGAGGTAAGGTCGAAGGCAAATATTGCGATAGAAGTCAGAAACTCAGATGACAACACAAAGGTAATGGTTTAGCGAAGAGAGCTACATGACTACAGAGGAAAATGCACGAACAAAGGTTGATGAAGCTTGCGATGCAATACAACATCGGATAGGTCAGCAACGGCGGAGACGAATCGGATACAACGCTTTTCCGTTGCCACCAACCTCCAACCTCCACACCTCGAAATCACCACAAGACCTTCAAGCATGAACATTCCGTGCCCAAGCCATCCCGCATGTCCACCTACTCCATCCATCCCAACTTCCAACGCAAACGCGAGCACTGGGTGCCACACATGGAGCCCCAGCTGCCTCGACTCGGTAACGCCTCGCGGGAGCTCCCAAAGCAACGGTTTCGCACCCAATCCTTACCAAGTCCCTTCCAACTGCCATCTCGACCACAACATGAACCCCAAACACGAGTCTCTCGCGCCCATGCCGTCCTTCACCTCGATCACAGGCCAAACATGATCCTCACAACCAGCAGTGTCCCCTGCCGTCCCAGATCGCTGGGTTCCTCGAAGGAGATCGAGCTTTGAGGCGAGAAAACATGATGGGTCTAGAGGTTGTTGGTAAGTAGGATATCCATGCCATTCTGATGAAAATAACACGAGCACGGCCAGACATAGATGCACCTTACATCAGTAGTGCCCTCTTGTCAATCCGATGCTCCCCTGTGCTCACTAGTTTCACTCATCGCAGCATTCAAGGTTAAGATTTTCGGAACGTTTGCAGCGATGACGCTTTGCCAGCAGGAACCGGTACAATCATTACCAGGAGTCATAGACAATTCAAGGTTAGTTTCAGACTTGTGTCATATTTATTGTTCAATTGATCGGAGCACCAAACAGGGGGTACTTCAATTCTTCTGCCTAGGTACCTGTCCACCGTGTAAAATCAACATCCCACCCCAGCCATTTTCTCAGATCGGTGGTGAGTGATGTGATGTGATGAGGGGCTGGGGTGGCTATTCCTATAGCCGAAATAGATATTGCTCTGGACCACGATCCTCTGGATGTTGTCAGGCCAACACCCTTCCGCAGTGCAAATCCCGCCAAGTCTCCCCTGGCTGAGTTTGTTCCGATTGCTGTCCTTTACCGGTAAAAAAATTAACATCCCCTCAATTGCCTGTTTCAACGGTGCGGAAGATCACTTCATTAATTAATGTTCATTGCTCCATTTCAGATACCGATTGGTGCATCACCTGAGCCTGCAGACGGAGAAGTCGGTGGATTAATATTGGTGTTGTCTTGTCAGAAAAGGCACCATAATTACCAAATCTGAGTGTGAGCTTAGGCACGCGTGCAATACTAGCATGATAGTGAGAAACTTTGAGTCTACATCTCTAGACCACCCTTAGTATCTTTCTATGGTTCTCCGTTATTAACTTGGCTGGATCTGATTCCATGGATTCAATTTACTGGTGAGTGACCCTTCAATGACCCTTCTGGCTCCGCCATCGACTTGGAGGGTGAACTTGTGCCTGTGTTCCATGCGCTCAGCTTCAGGAAATGCAGATGCAGATGGCTGCTTGGGTGGTCACTCGATTGGCTGGTCACCGTTTTAAGTACACATCGAGACCAAGTATATATACCCCGAGTT
Organism: Hygrocybe punicea; assembly: GCA_963556145.1. NCBI lineage: Eukaryota > Fungi > Basidiomycota > Agaricomycetes > Agaricales > Hygrophoraceae > Hygrocybe > Hygrocybe punicea. The sequence goes on along the minus strand of OY744468.1, from coordinate 3,207,514 downwards.
CCCTACAATCTAAGACCAAAATTTTTCTGAGACGCTTCCCTTTGGCTATGCTTGATATCTTAGAACACCGTCTTTCGTCCTGCTGCACAGCGTCTGATTATGGACCCCAAGGTACGTATGCTGTGTTACTTGATATCGACAAATCGTCGACATTGTCACGGTCAGGCTACAGTACTGGTGGTGGTGATATCAGCGACTCGTCTGATGATGACCCCTTCCCTACCCTCCTTCCACTGGAACACACGCTCGGATACTCTGCATATGAATCATCAGCCCCAGACGACCCTTTCTCCACCAGTTATCTTGCACGACTCACCATTCATCAATCTATTGACACGACAACTCAAATTCCACCCATCCTTCCTGACAATACCTTGCGACTTGTCGACTGGTCATAGACAATACCTGGGATAAGTAGTTTTCTCCTCACGGAGTCTTCGATCCCATCTCTGAAAGATGTTCGAATATTTTTGGGTGATATGCCTGCGAAATTCGCCGAGGGCTATAGGAGTGTGATTGTTGAGGCTCAAGGTAGGCAATAATTTGATGCATGTTACTTACTGCCGCTCAATGTTCTGTGTCCTGCCAGGAAACATCTACCTAGTGCACTTCCGCGACGCACGGAAATGGTTGAATGCGCTGATATTTCATCAGCGTATGATCAAACTAAACTCTGTGGTTGATGCTGTTCGCACTCACAACTTACTGGGATCTGACGACTTCCAAGCTTTTCTTGAGTGCCCAGGTATGGCTCAATTCATGGGTTTCCGAGCGACTTGGATGTCCCTGCCTTTGTGAATTTATACGAGCTGCTTGACGAGAACTGGATTGGTGAGCGCGTTCTGGACACGCGTGCTTATCAAATCATGATGGAAATCAATTCACGTGCCGATTCTCCTCTCATCTGAATCCTTCCGTCTATTTTTCATGTCCAGCTCACAAACGCATACCGTGCAGGTTGTCTTTCCAAAGTCCTAAAGGATCTCCGAGAGTCCCTTCTCACCGACCCACCTGACATTATCGCCTTCATGTTTAACAAAATAAATTCGCACTGGGCACCGTGTGTCATTCCGATGAAGAAGCGGCTCGTTCAGCAAGGCGATTCCTTGGAGTGGGCCCCAGATGAAGCAATGTTGGATAAATTGCGATGGTTTCTAGGGGACGTCACAGACACTCAAGGGAAATGGACGGAGAAAGCCCTCCCTGTTCCGTACCAAGGACCTGGCAGCGGGTCGTGTGGGATAATTTCATTGAGCGTCATTCAAGCTTTTGCTGACCCAAATGTGATGCCTTGGTCCCTCGAAATGGCGTCGACATTTCGTCATAATTGGTTACGAGAACTTCTGCTCCATCACTTGACAGCGATTCGCTCATTAGCTAAAGTAAGCTATCATTTATTGACGAGACAAAGTGGCTGAAATTTAATTTAGCTTCAGTCTTCCGTTGGCTTCCCCCATGTGGATCTGACAGACGAAGGCACCAACAATCTTGCACCGAGTGCACGTCACATGCAGCCTGCCGTGGCTATTGCTGATTCTGCCTTTGATCGCGACATCACTGATCCAGAAACCGACTCTGAATCAGATGCTGCAGACGGTACACCTACTCCTCGCACAGCTAAATTTGGTCCAACGGTACCACGAGCGCTGAGTGGTTCACCAACAAAGTCTGTAAATGCCCCACTGGACGCACAGTGCCCACAAGTAGGCATGATCTTCAATACTTTGGAGGAGGCTGTTCATTTCGTGTATGAATATGAACGCCGTCGGGGATATGAATGGAAGAAAGGTGAAAGCGAGCGTAATAAAGATGGTAGGAATCACTCTCATTTTTTTTTTGGAATTTGCTTATTTTTCTGCAGGCAGAGTCAAACGTCTTCGGCTTCGTTGCTCTAGCTCCTCGCAGCGCATTTTAAAGCATGCCAGGGACATTGATCCCGCAGATTTTCGTCGTGGTAAAACTAAGCGCTGTTCATGCCTTAGTCGTGTCAATGTGCGGATTTCACCGGGAGGCTCTTATTACTTCTCATCCCTCAACCTTGTCCACAACCACTCCGCTGTTCATAACGATCATCTCCCTGAATATAACCCACCGTCCCAGCGACAGAAGGACTTAGTTCACAACCTCGCGCCCATCAAATCCTTGGGGAGGGGTGAAATTCATACTTTATTGTCGGCTCAATTCCCTGACCACCCACTTACACTGCGCCAAGTGTCAAATCTCCTTGATGATGTACGGCGAGAGGCACGCCATTCTATGCAAAATTCGGGCGGGGATTTTGTCGCGCTTGTCGAGAAGCTTACCGAGGTAAAGAATGCCGATCACCGATGGATCTTCCACGTCCAAGTCAACCAAACCACTCGCCAGTTCCAGCACTTATTTTGGATGTCTCCGGGCCAAGTTTCCATCACTCAACGATTCAACGATGTCATCATTAATGACATCGCTATGCTTCGAAACCAGTATGGACTCCCTTTAAATGTTTTCGTGGTCATTGACCAGTTCTTCACATCTCGCAATATTGCCTATGCACTTCATACTAGTGAGATGGCAAACGAGCATCAATGGGCACTGGACTGCCTATTTGCAGTACTCCCGACGTGTTTGGAGCGTGTTTTCTTTTCAGATGCGGATACTGGACTCGACTTGGCAGTTTCTAGACGGCCCGAATCAGAGATCTCGTTTCATGGTCGTTGCCTCAACTACCTTGATGGTAATGTCGTCAAGAAGTTGGCGCCAATCCTTGGACCCTTGATGCAATCCTTTTGAGAAGCATTCTGGAGCGTCTATTATTCCATTTCTCCTGCAGCCCTCGAAGAAGCCTGGGCTGGACTCCTTGCAAAATTTCCTGCTGCGCAACCTTACCTTGATGGAGAGCTTTGGCCAGATCGTAAACGCTGGGCATGGACTTTTGTCGCGACACGCTATACGTGTGGCGTCCGCACGTCTGGCCGTGTAGAAGGGGAGAACCGTGTCAATAAGCTGCTTGGTGATTTGAAGACATCTGCTTACCAACTCTCAATGAACTTAATTCAGCGTTCCCAAGCCCAGCACGATCTTGAAGCCCTTCATATTCGACAGGCAAGTACGCTCTTCCATTTTGATTTGTAGCACCAGCTGAGAAGAATTCCTCAGACGGCACATTTACGGCACCCAACTCAAACTGATATTCTTTTTGCTGAACCCCTTCAACTTCTTCGCTCTCACTGCGTTCCATATGCTGTACAGAAATCATATGAGCAGATGGAATCATCTGTATTCTACACCGCAGAGTGTTCCAGCCTTCCACAAGGATCAGACAACTGGGTAAGGACCTAATCCGTCAAATGTGCATTCCAAGCTGACTTCTCATAGGCTGACTTTTTGGCTTCCCATGAAATACAGCGTAGCGCCGTTCCTGCTGATGAAGCTGACAGAATCATCACGGCATCAGAGGTTCTTAAATTTTGCTCCAACTTGCCAGGGACATTAGCTAACTCAAATTTACCTTCAGAGTCTTCTCGACAACTTTTCGGAAGATACAATCTGTATTTCAGCACAATACCTCCTTCAGTTGGTTGTGAGTGGTGGTAGGACCTGCGCAACATTTTTTGAGATCAAACACTACGCGACGCACGCTACTCATTACCTGGCTCTACTTGATACCGGTCACCCCGTTTGTGACTGTATGATGGGTACAAATTTAGGGATACCCTGTCGGCACTTCTACGCCGTACTCCGAAGACTGCAATCACCAGCGCAATTCCATTTCGGTCGCTTCAATCGAAGGTATGCCATTTGTGTCCTCTCATGGCGCAACAGTGCTTAGCTACCAACTAGGTGGCTCACAGAACCAAGTCTTGACATTGCAATAACTGATGTTGTGAGAATTGGATGCAACAAATCAGGGAATGACCCGACGACAACTCCACTGATCCCTATTCATCTATCTCCCTTTCAAAGGCGCTCTTCGCCTCCACCCACCACTCAAACTTTACCAGCAAAAGTTATCCATCACCAGGCCATTACCAAGTTCCAAGATGTTCTTCGACATGTCCACACCGAGGCCGAGCTGAAGAGCCTGAATGCTGATATTGATGCAATGATGTAAGCTTTATGGTTGCATTCATGTTTGTGTATGACTGACTTGTAATGGACAGTGTGCGGCGCGACGCAGATGCAGGCCCCTCCATCCTACCTCCTCAACCTATTCGCACCAAAGGTCGCCCTCGCAAGAAGAGACTCGCCTCAGCGATTGAAGGAGAATGGCTGGGCAAACGGGTGAAGTTTAATAATGACGATGGTGATGGCCCCGGTCGTCGTAAGTGTGGAAAGTGCGGTGAACGTGGGCATTATGCCACTACGTGTTCCAGGAACAAATAGTTGTGCCGTGGCTGAGGTTTTAATGTACAACAAACGATGAACGACGAGTTCTCCTGTATAACAAAGTCATCGAGTAGTGTACAATAAAGTGGGCAATTCAACTTGCCTAAACTTTGACTCGTGCGAATGCCTGAGGTGTCTTGGAAAATTCCTTGGAGTGCCTTACCCTGTGCTCGCAATCTCTTTCATCTCGCTGGTGTCCTCACATCTCATGATCAAAATTTACTCAAAGGTATGTATGTCCTTGTTTCGCATTCGCAGTTTGTGGTTGACGCGTTGACGACTCGCATCTCAGATTACATCACTTGCATGCTTGAAGTCCACCCATTTTTCCTCATTCCCGGCCTCAAGCTCATTCAGTCGACCCCCCACAACACCGTTCAACCTCCATTCTCGCTCGTGGCACCAAACAAATTGTCCCTGCCTCCTTGTGGAACACCCACGAACTTGCTGCGTCACCACCTTGCAGCCCCGCCTAGACCATCCCCGACCTCACACACCTGCGATCAACCTTGCAGACCCTCGTTCACCACTTCAAGACCCTCCGTTCCCCTTTGTTGTCCTAAACGAAGCCCCTCTATGTTGTTTATAGAGCTCCAGCGCGACGTGCCATATCACCATAGTGCAACCCCCATATTTCGCCATCCCCGACCCCACACACCTCTATTCGACCCCACGCTCCCGTGTTCCACTCTCCAGAGCCCCCGTTCCCCTTCGTCTCCCCAAACGATCACCCGCCGCTGTGATCACCCGCCCCATCATGTCACCATTGCACGGCCCACATTTTTCACCATTCCCAGCCCCACAGCGTTCGACCCAAGCACCTCTATTCAATCCCATGCTCCCGCGTTCCACCCGAGCCCCCGTTCCGCCTCGTCTCCCCAAACGAGCCCCTGCCGCTGTGTTCAGATGCCCCATCATGTCGCCATTGCGTGGCCCACATTTTTCACTATTCCCAGCCCCACAGCGTTCGACCCAAGCACCTCTATTCAATCCCATGCTCCCGCGTTCCACCTGAGCCCCCATTCCCCCTCACCTCCCCAAACGAGCCCCTGCCGCTGTGTTCAGACGCCCCATCATGTCACCATTGCGCGGCCCACATTTTTCACTATTCCCAGCCCCACAGCGTTCGACCTAAGCACCTCTATTCGACCCCATGCTCCTGTGTTCCACCCAAGCCCCCGTTCCCCCTCGTCTCCCCAAACGAGCCCCTGCCGCTGTGTTCAGACGCCCCATCATGTCACCATTGCGCGGCCCACATTTTCCACTATTCCCAGCCACAGCATTCGGACAACCCCCCCCGCAACCCTCGTTCAGCACCCAGAGCCTCCTGTTCCCCTTTGTCCCCCAGAACAAGTCCCCTCTGCCGTGTTCAAACGTCCACCAGCACCGTTTGGACCCCTCGTTTTGCCACGTCACTATATCTTCAGCCCCTTTTTTCACCTAGCCTGACCCTTTAGTATACCCATCCAATGCCACGTACCGTCGTTCGACATCCCGAAGCCATCCCGACAGTAGAAGGAGGCTTTTGCCTAGTAGAGGAAGTTGTCGAGCCAAATATAGTTCTATTCAAATCACGCAGCCAACGTAATTGGCTAGGCTCGAATCGTGTATCTAAGTTAATCTTGATTAAAAATACTGAGATTCACAGCGCAATTGTATAATATGGGGAGCCATTTGCCCCTGGCTTCCCTCCCTATATAAGGAAATTTTTGATGGCTCCCCGGGGAGCCATTTAGAACAAGCCATCTAATTATATATTGCAATAACATATATTTCATCAGATGTTTGAGTTCATATAGTGTTATTTGAGCTTTAGTAAACAAATACAAATAGATATAAACAAAGACAAATAAATGCTTATTTGCTGATATCATCAGTCAACATTTGTGAGTGATATTGCAACTTGGTCTTAGGACAAACAAATACAAATAAACATACCCAATATGATTAGATTACTTTGTATTTAAATTTTGGTTTTGGTCAAATTTCTTATATAATCATGATTATGTAATCATTAGTCAGATCACCATTTGAACCTAGACTTTGAACCTTATTGTGCTTTTGCCTCTTGAACCTGAACTACCACCTTCTCCATTTGGTATGTAAATGCCACATTTTTGGCTTGTTTAAGCTCAGTTTTCCATATTCAGACTCCGAAAAAATGTTTTTTGGATCAGGTGATGTGCCTGGATCATTCAGAGTCCAATGCTAACATAATCTTTCCTTTTTCAGACATAAAATTTGAAAATTCTCTGGATTTTCATGCTTTTTTGTCTATATGGCTCTATTTTGTTTCTTGGACCACTGGTAATGTCTTCAATTTGTAAATCTTATTGTTTATTAACATAATCTATCATTCTCCAGCCCATCTCCCTGTAAATGTTCAAAGTCTGTACAAATTTCATGTTTTTTTACCTTTTTTGCTTGTTTAAGTTCAGTTTTCCTTATTTAGACTCCGAAAAAATGCGATCTGGATCAGGTGATGTCCCTGCTCTAGTCAGGGTCCAATGCTGACATAATCTTTCCCTTTATAGATCACAAAGCTGAAAATTCTTCAGATTTTGATGCTTTTTCTTTTCTCTGGCTCTGTTTTGCATCTTGGAGCACTGGTAATGTCTTTTATTGGTGTAAATTATTATTGGTTGAAATAATCTATCATTTGACAGCCAATCTCCCTGTCAACATTCAAAGTATGTGGAAATTTCACATTTTTTCACCTTTTTAGATTGTATAAGCTCACTTCTTAACCTACAGGTTTGCAGTGGATATTTTCTGGCTCAGGTATGAATCTATTACTATCTATGATCAAATGTTTACATATTATATTCATATATAGCCTTAAAATGCAAAATTTTGTGGATTTTTTCGATTTTTACTTCTTCATGTGCTGGAATTTGTATTGGTATGTTGTTTATTGATTTTCTCTAGATATATTTGACATATCCATATTATTATCTAGCTTTTATTTTCAAAAAACTATAAACCTGTTCACAAAAATGTTAAAAATGTCATCCATGTCATAATGTCTTATGATTTTTACCATCACAATGTCTTGGGCACAATGTGCTGTCATTTGGATTGGCCTTGTGCCTCCTGCAAATGTCATACAAAATGTCCATGTCACATCAACTGTCTCTGCCATACCAGATGTCATGTCAGGCCTGGTTACTTTGAATTTTTACAGAGACAATCTGACAATGTATGAAAATCCCACTTATTTACCAAGTGTAGTCCCTGTTCATCATCAGTCCACCTCTTCTTTCACATCACAAATCCCTGAAAAAATCAAAAGTATCCACAACAGTAGTGAATTTGTTCTTTTTGGTTGTCAATCAGCTCATACCTCTTTTCTATTTGAACTATATGCCAAAGTCCTCTTAAATATGTTTGATTTGCTTTCTGTGTATCATTATACAACTAGCATTGCTAATAAATGCATGTATATTAAGTTAAAACTTCAACAGAATCTGTTCAGAAAACATGACTTCAGAGTGTACTTGAAATATGTTATAAAACAACCTATATTAGCCAATGGAGCCATTCTGTTGTTCTTCTTGGTTTTGTATCATTACCTTGTCAAGTGTCTGCTCAATATATTTGCAATAAAACTTGGAAATTATTTGACATTTTCAAGTCTGAAAATATATCCTTCAATGCTAACATTCACATTGAATGCATTGGTGGAGGCAAAGCAAATGTATTCTCACTTCATGAACTGATGCCTGCTTCAACCAATGACAATACTAGTATGGATGCAGCTAAATGTAAATTCCACTTTTACATGCCTAAAAATGAAGCACTCTCACTGGAATCATCATCTGAAAAGTCACTTGTTATTGTAAATCACCCACTTGATTTGTTGATTCAAAAGTTGACCATTGCAAACTTGAAAGTGATTGCAGCTAGTCATAGCATTCTTGTACACTCAAAAATGAATCATGCATCAATTCAAACTGTAATTCAGACTCATGTGTGCTCCAACTGCCCAGAATTTGTATCTGTCTTTGAATGTATTGAATTTGTTGATAAAGAAGTAATTGCAATTCATAAGAAATCTTTGAACATCAGAGAAGTCAATAAGTTTAGAGCACAACATCCTGACAAACATGCAAAACAAAATCTAGCAGCTGTTCAGAAATTCCAGAATGAAAATCCTGACAAGCATGCCAAACAACATCTAGCAGCTGTTCAGAAATTTCAGAGCACAAATCCTGACAAGCATACAAAACAAAATCTAGCAGCTGTACAGAAATTTAATCCGGAAAATCCTGAGAAGCATGTGACACAAAACCTTGCAGCTGTGCAGAAATTTCACCTTCAACATCCTGAGAAGCATGCAAGACAAAACTGTGCAGCTATTACAAAATTCAAAGTTAATAATCATGAGAAGCATCTGGAACACACACTAAATGCAGTTAGAAGATATAACATAAATCACCCTGAGCAGCATGCACAAATAAATCAGATGGCTGTTCAAACACACAGAGACAATATACAATTCCCTTCAGTTCCACTAGTGGGGTGTGGGCCATTGCTTTGCATGGCATGTTACTCGTCCCTTCTTTTAGCAAGAGAACACATATTAAGATTGAGCATATATAAACAGTACAGCATTATTACCATTACATGGCAATAAATTAATATTTGAAAAGTCATCTATATCACCTTCATTAATACAAATTGATCTGGTTGATATACCATCATGAAACCATACCATACTGTTGATGAATATGCGGGCAGTAAAATGTGCATCACCAAAGTACACAATTCCTCTCAATGTGTAAGCAGTGGATATGTCATCAATTGACAAGTTTATAACTTGACTAATTATTAAATTCTCAATAGAGTCAACTGTAAACATGATTAGAGGTGGAATTTTGTTAAATGCAATAAATTTAGTAATCTCTCCCCAACACAATTGACATTTGTGCCGTTGTCTATTAACTATGATTTGAGCAAGACATGTTGAGATTGTTCCAGAAAATGAATATGAACAATGAAAGATGGCGTCACATCTATCATTTTCCAGAATGGTTATGTTTTCACAATTGATACATTTAAGACAAGTTGAAGTCATTGGTTCATTTGCTTTCATTATATAATGGGCCAAATCACTTATGGCAATGCCAACTTGACCATAAGGAAATATTTCAGGTTTATCTTGATGCAATAAATGTCTGATTGTATTTCTAACTGTTTCTAAATCTGTTGTGTGATTCTTGGATCGTTTGAATCCTAAGCTCAAAATCTTTAATATTTCATTGATGCTATTGAATCTTTTTTTCCAACTTGATGGATCTTCATTCCATATTGCTAGTAATATTGTAAAGAGTGAATCATAAGCACAGCTCCAATCTTCCGCATCCCATATAAACCCTTTTGGTTCATTTAATTCAATAGTACTTGTTTTTCGTCTTTTTTTCACTATGGAAGATGAACTTACAACTTGTTGTAATTTTCGTTTTTTATTTTGCAATACATTGGCCGTCGAATTTTTATGAGTGACAGTGATTGGAACAGTTCCTTTTGCAGGAACAAAGTTGAGGTTTCTGAAATCTGCCTTTTGATTTTTGTTCATATGTTTAATTAATTGCCATGGAGAGGGCTGTGTTGTGTATTGATTTAGTTGCTCCGTGGCTTTCCATGCGATAGCATGATGAATGTTTTTTGGAATATATGACTTTCCTTTCCATTTTCTAAATTGATCAATGATAGAATTTCGCTGATCTCCCTTGACATGGTCTGGTAAGAGTCCTTGATATTTCAGTTTGGTAATCTCATCAAGCAGTTCTAATTCTCTGAATTCCTGCCTGAGATATCCAGAAGCACCCCCAGTAATTACTTTAGGATCAAAGCCTTGCATGATGATAGTTCCTGCTGCAGAAGCACTTCTTGATAAGCAAGTATAATAGGATTGGTGGTTTCTACAACTACTGAGGTCAACTACATTGTTAGGATGAGTACGTCCTTGACATGCATAATCAGTCATTGCAAAATTAGGTAGTACCAACACTTGTTCTCTTGACAAAGATATCACATCATCATTGGGTAATGAGCACATGGTGGAAGTGACATGTTTTGTAATCGGCACAACATTTTCAGGAAGTCCTTCTATGTTAATTTTTTTTGGAGGATTCAATAATCTGACAAATAAAGTGTCCAGTACAGTTTGTTGCTCAGGACCTATTGCACTCTGCCAACCTACAACTATGCCCTCTGCTCCTTTGGTAATGCAGCACTCTGTTGCATCATTGTTCCTCAGCATCACTGGCATGCCTACACATAAGTCCAATCTTCCTGGTATATGATCAGAGGATGATGCATGTGGTTGGCTCCAAAGTAGCTTTTGGAGTGAAGGTTCCAATATCTTTGTGTGTCGAATAGGATCCAAAATTGTTGACATGTGATGAGATTTTCTTTTGCTATTGGAACTAGTAGGATCATTCCATCTGTCTATGGAATAGAATGATGTTAATGGTCTCCTATTTTCAGCAGCAAAACGTTGAATACCAAGTTCATTGATTTTGTCTTTTTGTGCATTCAATGCAGTTATAACTGACACATTCCTGAATTTCTTTTGGGCTAATTTTGGATCATTTGGACCTTTTCCTGCAACACGAGTACGAAGAAATGCAATATCTTTGGGAGTACATGCTTTGTATCTCATGTTTTCCAAAGCAAGCCTCAGTCGGACATCTTCTTCTGACTGATTGGTTTGTCTCATATTTTCACGTAATATAACAACTGTTGTTATTTGATGCCAAAGAGCTTTGCCTATAGCCGCTTCCTGATTTGCTATAGTTTGACTGGAATTGATTTGGACACCAATGGTTCCAGAGTATAAAGGAGCACCACTCATAGCTGGTGGAAGTTGGCCAAAATCTCCTGCAAATATCATATTAATGCCACCAAAGGGTTCATCATAAACACCACGTGCTTTTGCACACTGAGCACTGATTTTATACATATCTCTGCAAGATAACATTGACACCTCATCAATGAAAATGTAATCCACACCATCAAGATTGGCACGTACTTGTGCAAGGGAACGAGATGATCCTCCCTGATTAATTCCAAGAATGGAGTGATATGTGGATCCATTTACAAGGGCAGCAGCACCACCGGTTGGTGCAAGAACCACAAATCGATGATTTTCATTGTGTTTACCAAAAAAACTAGTCAATGCTTTGATGACTTGTGATTTCCCTGTGCCTGCCATCCCACCAAGATACATGCGTAGCTTATCAGAACTGTTAATCAAGGTAGAGTGATTGGCAATGATATGAAATGCTTTCTTTTGGTCAGTGTTCAACTTGTAATCATTGATAGTTACATCAATAAGATGACGATCAGCTCTGTTTGCAGGAATAAACATATGGTTGATGTATGCTGCATCCACTATCTTGACATCATTATATTGAAAATTTCCCAATTTATTTATGGTTGCTGTGTTTGTTGGTAAATTTTTATTTCTGTCATCGATGATTTCCTTTTTCTTTGCAAGGACTGCAGTTCTCCACAATTTTGCTGATTGTACTACAGGTGGTTCTATAGGTATCAACGGTCCTATATCTGGGGTACCATCAATACAATCATCGAGCCACCCTGACCTTTTCAAAGTTCTTTCAGCTATCAGCATTTGATCTTTCCTTTTTTGTTCTTTTTGACCAGGTTTCAGGAGTATTTCCGTGTCATTATTGTCTTCATCAATATTGTTGTTGAAGTCGTCGCCATTAAATGCAAATTCAGCATTGTGCATGTCATCCAGTTCATCAAGACCGTTTGAGGTCGCCCATGAATACCTTATATTTGCAGTATTATTCTTCTGACGTTTAGCAGAGAAATCATCTCTTGCATCCAAACATTCATACCGCAGACCAAAGTATTTCATGATCTCTAGTTCTCTTTTAGAAAACTCGTGGTCTATAAAAGCATTATCCCATGTTTGTAATTTACTTTTGAGTTCTTTGCCACTTCTCCATGGCTTGAAAAACGTTAACATTGTACAACAATAATATTCTCGATCACCACGGTCAGCCCTTGGCAAAGTGTTCGGAATAAAATTAGGAACTATGAAAGGATCATTCCCTTTCATTTTGGCATGGTGGGTAAGATATTGTGGATGATTGGAATGTAAAGTATAATCATTTTCAAATTTTGTCAATTTATTAAGATCAACTTCATTTGTTTTATCAGCTATTTCTGTGCCTGCATGTCTATTCAAACTATCAGGTTTTGGAATTTCATCTATCTCCATGAGTATATCATTATCAACGACATCAGACAAGTTGTCATCACTGGAATAGTCAACATTAGTAGGTTCAGTGCAAGAGTCAGACAAATCATCACAGCCTAGATTGTCAAAAATTTGGTTTTGCACTGGTTCTTTTCTGGCCCTTTTGGTCTTTGTTTTGGTGCGTCTTTTCTTTGGTTCCATAGTGGCAAGACGTATCCAGTCATACAGTGATACATTATCATACAAGGCGGGTCTGAACATATAATTATTTACTTTGGAAAGTCCAATGTATGCACCATTATTCTTACCAATAACAACCTTTTGTGCATTATTTTGGTCTTCACATATATTAGGAATTTCTTCATCAGACCATGCACTGATAACCTCTTTAACATAAGATCTCCAAAAGAATGGCACGAATTTATGACTGGTGTAGTGATCAGGATTTCCAAGGACATATAATGAAGCCATTGGAGCACCAATTTCCATTTTGGAGGTGAGTGAATTGACTATTTGTGTAAACAGCTTTCTGACTTTGTCTTTTCTTTTCAGGTCACCACCAATCATTTCGGAATTCTTATCAAAAATACTTTTTATCACTTCAAAAATGCTATAGGTCTTCAAGGAGAATTTTGTAATATAATCTGTTATGTATGCAACTATGGCCTTTATAGCAGTACCTGATAATAAGCTGGTCACATCAGAATTGCATCATTGCATATATGTAACTTCAGGTGTCACCGTGTTCATCCAAGGTTCACCATGCTTGAGGTTGAGAGCACCAGTATTAGGTTCTACAAAGGTTTGTTGAAAGATATCACGGGGAAATCGTCGTTTACATTCACCTTTCGAATTAAGACAGTATGGCTTTTTTTTGCCATCATGCCTGTTATGTACATTTAATCGCAATAAAAGATCATCTACAACATCTTGAAACCTTTGCCACCATGTTGATCTATATTGACAATTCATGGAACAATTATATGATGGTGGATCTGGCATGACACATGTTGGTGGTTGATATTCAGGTTTCGACATTGTCTGTTCCATTTTCTGTGATACCTCATCTTTAGAACCTGTCATGAATTGTCCTACACACAAACTTTCCAAATATTCCACTAATCTTTTCTGAAAGTCAGAATTTTCACCCATAATTTTGTCACGTATTTCCTGAGGTGTAAGGCATCCCTTTATCCACAACAGCATATGAAGATGCAAGGTAAGACGTCCTTGTTCCTCTACCATTGCATAATAACCTGATGTGTTTCCATACAGGCCAGGATGAGATTCATTTATTCCTAATATATGTTTGATGAACATTTCAGTAGTAAAGTGAAAAAAGCGGGCTCCAGCAACTGGATTGTTTGCAATTAGTTTGTAACAATCCTGGGGTAGACGTAGTTTAGGATAAAACTTTTCTTTGTTGTCAGCATAATATAAGCATAGTGGGTGATTGATGTCTGCAGGTGCAAAAGTGATAAACCAAGTCGGAGCACCAATATAGGATATCAGAGACCAAATCTCATTTCGCATGTATTTCTTGTTAGTAATTGAACCTTTGACCTGACCAGCTACGTGATCCAGATCAGAAATGAGTTTATAGCATGCTTTCTCTTCCGATGTATCTGGTTTGACTCTATCACCTCTAGATAATCTCTTAGAGAGGTCATCCAAAACAGCTGTATTGATATTCATCAGGCGATCTGCAATATCGTTGAAATTATGTTTATTAGTCAACAAATATCCTCCGGTTGTACTGTCCTTGATTTGTTCTTGATTGAATGCAATCAATGGAAAATAGGGATCGGTTTGAAATCTTTTGTCATGGTACATCAGGAGATGTCTTTTGTGCATCATATCACTGATGCTTAAAACATCTTTGTCTATGCTGCTAATACCACCCAAGCCATATGGAAATAGGCAGGGAAACATCATAGGATATAACTGAGGATTATTAAAGAATGATTCTGGATTTCTAGCATGGCTTATGGCAAGAACACCACCATGGTCATCTATCAAGTGCTTGGTCGCTCTAGCTATTAATGCCTTTGGACTTGTAATATCTAGATTTTCGCCAGTTACTCCACTAACAACAAAGGGACAAGGCCCATCTTCCACACCATCTTCCACTTCATTGTCAAATGCACTAGTGGCTTCTGGTTCCTTATTTGTGTCTGCTGGTCGATATGAAACCACAACAGGAATTCCATGATCTGGATATTGTGCTAGATTTTCATAGGAGATATCTAAATCATAGTAATCCATGTGATTCAATTTCAGCCATTCTAAAGCTGCAGAAACTCGCCTTCGGCGAACCAATAAAGGTGTTCGCTCCATGTCTTCTGGAGTTGGTCTGGCAGGACCAGTGAAAATAAACGCTAGTACTTCATCAAGTTCTTTAATTGTTGGAGGCAACCGTTGATATATCTTTGGTGTTGGGTTTTGAAACATGATAGCATTTGCTTTCATTTTATGCATCCCAGATGAGACACGAATAATACATTTGTTGTGACGAACACGGGCAATCAAAAGTTGTTCAGCAAATGTTAGATTTTGAAGTTGTGCAGGAATTCTTCCCATCCAAAGTCCATTCGCCAAAGCATATTTGGGAGTTTGGCCTTTATTCAGACTGAGCACACATGGTTTGCATATCCATTTACATGTGTCATCTAGCACTGGACCTTTGATATCCTCTATTGGATCAGAACAATGATATCGTTCACATCTTGTGATTCCCATATTGTCTCTAGTTAATATTTTCAGATTAACCTTCGTCTTTGACAATAAAGACATGTTTTTCAATGCAACCAATTGACCACATACAGCACACCCACTTTCTTGGAAACATTCAGGTGATGTATCTCTGCACCAGTTGCTGATTATGGTTTCCTTCAATTCAATAGATGGAGGAGGAGGAGGAAATAATTGCTCATCTGACTTGTCCAATTCTTCTTTCATTTGAGCCTGAGTTTCTTCTTTGCCGCACTCATATGTTTCTGTCATTTTTTGTCTTCTGTACCACTGTTTACACAGGTCTTTATGTGATTTAATATCATGCACATGAAAAATAGAAACATGAGTATCACAAGCTGAACAATTATGCCTCATTAATGCCACAGATAGATCTTGTCCATGTAATCTTCGTAATGTCTTTGACAAATATATACCATGTATTGTTGTTATTTCACCAATATCCTTCACTGTCAAATTTGGCAGAAGTTCATGTAAAGGCATTTTAACACATGCATATGTTTTTCTATCTTCATATAAAGTGTTGGCTGTTTGTTCATCAATATGCCCCACATATTCGAATAATATGTCAGAATCATGGTTGATATTATTAGACGGTAGCATAAAAGATTGAAGAAAGCTAAACTTGAATGTTGGTATTCGTTTACCACCACCAATGTAGTCATATCTATGAACGAAATTTATATATAAAGATTTAAACAAGTGTCCGAATAAATTCAAATTGAACACAATTATGTTTGAACGGCTATGCCGTATTATGAAACATAGTGTGGTCCACAGCAACGTTGCATGTGATAGAGAACTAGTAATACAATGAAATAAATATGCTTTGAAATCATGTCGTCTCAATAGCGATCGCATGAGCAATGCTTTGATCATTTTACAACGACATTGGACAGTGATAGGTTTGAGAAGACAATACAAAGCAAAGAGATATTTAGGAGGTAAGAAATATGTTCTGGCATATTGAATAGAACGTATTCGCATTTTGAAGGCGCTATTTTTAAATGTAGTCCAAACGAATAATGGATCGACTGTCAAGTTATCTTTTGTTTCTTTTGTTATTCCAATGATCTTTACATATAGTGTTGCATTTATTTGCATCAATATTGTTGCATCGCCCTGATCTGGGGCCAACTCATGTTCTATGAGTTTTCTTTGAAAAACATCCAATTCTTGGGTCAAGGTCGATATCACAGGACAGGAAATTGGTTCAGGAGAGATATACATAAGTTTGTCTTGGCATAGTTGTGGAAATAATGTTGCATTTGCAAGGAAATATAGATAAGTCAAACATGCAATGCAGACACGGATGATGTTGTGGGGATTCATGAGGATTTGTGACAGTAAGAGGAAACACCGCCCATTTAACTAGTCAAGTGGTTCGGATCATGAATAAAAATTAACACAATGGGATTGATCATATGACATTATATTATTTGTAAGCTTTTCCCAAAACACCATAAGGCGTGCCTGAATCTTTAGAAATCTGTGTTTACTTTTTTTATTCCATTCTATGTTCCTGTGACATGCCTTGATACAGGCCAAAAATGCATCTGTATCATGAATAGCTGCCTTACGATCTTATTAGGGGTCTGGCTGACAAGACATTGATCAAACCGACTGAGAAGAACAATGGTACCCCCTTTTAAGATATTTTGTGGATTTAATCTTCAGAGTCTCAGTGATATTTATTTCTAGCTTGCTCAACAGACAAAACAGGTATTGAAGTTGAACAACCAGGCTGTTTGACAACTGTGCATATTTGACAATTGCTTGGTAATTCATGGAAATTATCATTGTTCTTCATCCTTGTCAGAAATACATTGTCATTTTTATGGAGCTGTACGTATCATTCCCACACAAGTATACTGTATTATTCCGGTACCAAAGAGTCATAGCTCCCCTTGGAGTGACAGTTATATCTTCCACTACAAGAGGGGGTTTTGTTACTCTTGTATCATTGTATCCTCATTTAATAGGTCCATAAAGTTCGTGATTCTGGTTTCTTACATATATTCAATTTGAATTTTCATTAGCCCGAATGAGAGTCATCTCAGGTTGTCCTTCTCAAGTTGAGTGTGTAGGTGGTTGTACAACTGAACTGAAAGTAATGCATTCACCAGGATATATTTTAGACAAACAGATTTTCAGTCAACAAGATTGATGCCTTATGCTGTATCTATGCTCACTATCATGCTCAATTCTTATGGTCATAGGACAGTAACACAAACCATTTTTAACAGAGCAAAAAGAAATACATATATAGAAACTGTACAAATGTTAATAGTAGCGATGTATGAGGAGGACATTTGAGGGCACAGATTGTCACCAAGTTTCCAGAAATCAACGACTGGGATACAGTCTTTTTAGTCAAATATAATGAATACTCCACAAAAGAAGGACTTACTCCTCTGAAATTAAGGCCCAGGATCAAGTTTGGATGTCGATGGCTTGGGAGATGAAGGCCTCGTTTGGCTTGGAGTAATGGAGAGTAGGATTTCGGGTGGAACGATGTTGCTCCAATCCACATCCATTGATGAAGCGCTGGGCTCTGCAGGGGTCGATGACTGGTGGCGTGACGATGCACGCGTATTGGGACGGAATCCTAGGACATGGAGAAGATCAGAATTGGAATATATACAGCCTATGATGTAATGTTGAAATACATACCCGGAGTCGGAGACTTCTTCGGTGGCTTCATTAGGTTGAGCTTCTCTACAATAATGCCCGCTTGCTCCGAAGCAACATCCAATTTCCTCCTCTTTGCCATCTCGCCATCCTCGTGACCATCGCTGGGAGACATCTTTTCAGGTTCGGGAGATCCGTCATCGTTGTCCATGGTTATATCATTATCAACATCCAACAACCCCGCCCACTCTGGTCCTAAAATGTCCAACTTCGCGGATTCCGGTGCCACAACATCCGGCTCGGGGGCGATGGGTGGCTTAATCTCCATTGTCAATTTCTCCGATGCCGATTGCCGGGTTGTGCGCGACGACCCAATTTCAACAGCGACTGCGAGATGTCAGTGCATTAATCATAACAAGGTGAGCAACGTACGCATTTGGGCCTTAGACCGCTTCTTCTTTACCGGGGCTACGTCCTCCTCCATCTTTATGTCGTCTATACATGAATAAATGTGTTGGATCATCGTTTTGATATTCGGAATTCAATAACTCACCCTCATCGTCATCCTCGGCTTTGGACTTGATTGTGCACTCTGTCATGATGAAGGGTTTGCATGTATGACAATCACAGACAATGAAAGTACTTACTGGACTTGGGCTTGGGCTTGGGCTTCTTTTTGTCCTTCTCGGACGAATTGTCTGCGCCACCTGAATATTCAATAGATCTATACACCACTATGGTTGAAAATTTGTACAAACCAGCAGAAGATGCCTTCTGTTTTTTGACCGATTTTGACTTGGCTTTGCCCTTGCCCTTGCCCTGGGCAACTGGCTCCTCTGCAAATGTATTATATCATTAGCACAATCACACATGTAATTCTAGATCACACCTTCATCATCATCCGCCACATCAGAATCGACGAGGACACTATGTCCTTTACACCAAGCAATAACATGACCGATGATCTCGAGCTTTGTGGCATCCGGAAGCCCACCGAATGACCAATTTGCCAAGGTTCCGCTGTGCCATGCTGGCACGGATTCGTCGTATTTTGCCCAATCTATGATGCCAGACATGAGAATTCATTTGGCCATAAATACATATATACTTACCTAGATCCTCGGGCTTGATCTCGGTGTTCACAGTGCCATGTTGAATCAAAGCCGATGGAGAATGTTTCCCGACATAAAATTCTTTCAGGAGCCAATCATCGAAGATCTTGCTTCGCCAGTCATGGGTAACCTCGTTTGCCCGTTTCGCCACCAAGACTTCTGCCCAAATTTCGTCCATGACGGTGTCGGTATACTTGAGGTAATCCCGAAGTAAATCGGTTTCTTCCTTATCATTTTTGATGTAGTCCGGCGAGTAGTTGGGTGCCTTGTTGTATGCGATGGCTGCTGTCGTGTAGATGTACATATCCATTTGATAAATCAAGCGACGGAGCGGTTCCTCGTATCGTTCGGGGATTTCGCGCCATAACTCACCTCGGGCGGTGGCATCGTGGGGGTGTGTCTTCAGTACATAGAGATTACGAGAAAATACGGGAATGGTGCCGGATTCCTTGTTGGGTGCCGGAATCTTGGGCGGGACCATGTACTGGATTTGGAGGATGCGATGTAGCTCCTGCAGCTTTTTGGGCAGCGCATCAGGCCAGTACTTGAAGGCGGCAGGATTGACAGTGGGAGTCGAGGTTTTGACGACTGGCAAGGACATGGTAGATGAAATAAAAGTTTTTTGGTCGACGTGTGAGGCGATTTGAGAGCAAAAGAAAAGGGCGGATTTATTACTCAACGCTCCAGACTATGAATACAGATGTCACGACCACGTGACCAGATCAATCGCCACATGTTCGACCTCATGTTCGGCTTCTTTGCATGCATAAACAACAGATCTATTTATTTATGTTTTTGATGTGGCTCGAGCTTAGAAGTTGTCCAAAGCTAGTAATTGCACGCAGAAAACCGACATGTGTAGCGTATGGAATATTTTCCAGTTGGTAAGGCGATAAATCGAGTTAATTTGTTCAATGAATATTCACGGACTGGTCCGTTGACGGAAAAGCACAACAAGTCTGACTTGTTGGATGGATGTAGAAGGACTAGATATACTACAACAAACATGTTGTTTGGTGTGTTCGGTCACCGGACATGTTTGGTGGATGTCAATGTACGACTAGATATACTACACCGAACACATCGAACATGTTCGGTGTGTTCAGTGGAGATGTTCGGTGGATGTCAACCAACAGTTGTGACTAGATATACCACACCGAACACACCGAACATGTTCGATGTGTTCGGTGTGGTATATCCAGTCACAACCGTTGGTTGACATCCACCGAACATCTCCACCGAACACACCGAACATGTTCGATGTGTTCGGTGTAGTATATCTAGTAATATTGGTTCAGCAACGTTGACCGAACATGTCCACCAAACACACCGAACATGTTCGATGTGTTCGGTGTGATATATCTAGTCACAACCGTTGGTTGACATCCACCGAAAATCTCCACCGAACACACCGAACATGTTCGATGTGTTCGGTGTGGTATATCCGGTCACAACCGTTGGTTGACATCCACCGAACATCTCCACCGAACACACCGAACATGTTCGATGTGTTCGGTGTAGTATATCTCCTCATAATGGTTGGTTGACATCCACCGAACATCTCCACCGAACACACCGAACACGTCCGATCTGTTCGGTGGATATTGCTCTTTCAAGACATTTAAATGATTCCATTGCTGATCAACGTGTTTGGCACGTGTTCGTTGTTTTATCATTGCCACTCTTGTCAGGTGACATAATTCCGACGTCTTATAATTAGAAGGTTTGTGGAATCGTCACCACCCGCTATCAACCACCCTGAAAGTAATCAATCATTAACGTATTGATGTATTAATGATATCTGTGTCTGTTCCTCATCCCACCCATCCGAAATCCTGCCTAGGTCCACAAACATGCCATATAAGAAGGAACTTGGTTATGAACTTTGCATGCACATCTGCCCTGGTCGAAAATGCGACTCTCCAAAAACGAAATGTCTTTTGTGGAAGAAGGAAGGCAACTCCTGCCAAAGACATGTCGGATCCGCACACCAACATCCCAAATGCGTTTCGTCTGGAATTTGTCCGCAGTCGGTATGTCTTGGTCGCAACATACGTGAAAATCCGCAGGGTGTCCGCAATGCGACGGCCGTGGAACTCGATCTCCTTCCACGCAAAAGGCTATCATCCGACTCTGAGATGGAAACATCATCTGACTGTGAAACGGAACCGCCAACCACCGTAAGCAACAATGAACGCCGTATAACCACATTAAGCAACAATGACGGCCGTGTTTTCAAAATCCTTTTTATCCTTGACCCAACAACTCGTATCACGAGCAAAGCCGCAGCCATTAACGATCTTGCATTCGTCACCACGACCATATCCGACATCGAACTCGATACCATTGCCCATCTTGATGGTTACGTCCATATCATCAAGTCATACAAGAGTCGCTATTCAGCATGTATTCAAGAATGGGTAATGTCTATTGTTTAATTTGTGGATTGTTGATACTGAAACGTATTTCACAACAAACAGGTTTATATCGGAATGCGACTACATCATGAGGATGGAGCCCGGCGCTTCAATGTCAAATACATATTTTGGCCCGAGTTCCTTCATGCAATACTTCGCCATCAAGACAAAGGCGATACGTGGCAAAAGTTCGCATCGGCAGATTGTGTATTTGGTGGTGTGGATATGGGAATGTCATACATGTAAGATTGACATCGCTTTAATTAATTCTGCTCCGTTTTCGCTGCATTATACTGATGTCTTGACAGCGGTAACCAATACAGATTGACACTGGAAAATGTGTCGATTTTCATGACTGGCATGGACGAACTCTGTCGAACGGCACACATCTGGCCGCCTCCGAAGCAGATGAACACGGTCCATTCAAAATGGATACAAAATCAAAACTTGCTTCATGTCGCTTTGAATGTAACGCATACAATACGCCCTCAAGCAAAATTATTAAATGATGGCGACCAATTCCCACCGAATATTGTCTTGAAACGGACACACAGCGACACCGGTCATCACGTCCTATTACCTGGCGACGCCAAGCGAAATTGGGAATACATGCGCAATAACTGTGAGGTTCCAGGTTCACATTGGTTTGGGCAAACGTACATCGAACCACTGAGTAAGATGGGCGAATGGCGTGTGTTTCTAGTTGGTGGAAAGGTCGTGTATACGGTGCACACCCTGTACAACAAGGAAAGCAAGTCCTGGAAGTGGGATATCATCTCAAGTTTCTATACCTTGGATGAGTTAAGGTGAGTGCCCTTCATTTTCACTTGTCATATCATATGCATGATTGTCTTAACTTTGTCAGAATATTTCAAACGCAGGGGACTCTATTGAAGACGGTGGCGTGCAATCCGGACAGGGGCGCCATTTCTATTCGAGAGCAAGGCAGAAACGAGTTCTTCGACTTTGTCCAAAAGACCTACAAAGGGCTTTATGCGATAGAGTCCAATATGGTTGGTGGAAAACCATTGATGAGTGTTTTTTGCCGTATGGACATATCGCTCATTGTGGATTCCAAAACGGATACTGTGTCCTATTTCGTGAACGAGGTGGAACGTTATCACACATGCAGCCTCTGGTCGAACATGAAGTCAGGTCCGAAATCCGTTCGAGCACCCATTGGCTCATTAGCAGACACTTTTGCAGGGGTTTTCTATAAATGGTTGATTGACATCAAAGGTCCATACTCATATTTGTAATATTATCTGTACAGTCAATGGATCGGTTCGCGTTTATTTCACAAAACAGACATAAGATACAAATATAAATGATGCTAAGTGGAGCAATCATTTCGGCACTCCCAAGACCATGACCCATTGCACATTGAGTGAAATGCTCTTCATCATGTCATCTACATGCTTGAATGTATTGATGGTGTGTCCAACAACGACACAGGATCCTGCAGGGATATTGTGCGGGAAGATGGGTAGTTGCTGGAGCGATATGAGAGTGGACGTGAAGTCCGCTTTGACTTTGCGTGCATCATAGATGGGCACTGACAACACATACTTAAGATATCAATTTATATTAGACGACCGGATGCTTACCAATATCGTAAAATGATAGAGCGGCCTTATGATAAGATGGAGTGGGTCGACGAGTGAATGGACTAAGTTGTACATTTTTGGATGTCGATGCCTCTATGAAAATCGATTAGGAATTACAACTAAAAATGATTAATGCACAAACTGGGAGATGTATCCATTCCACTTGCTGTGGTCGTTGAGAAGGACACATAGTCCTTATACAGTTGGGCCCGAAATTCGGACTCGCGAATCACCATTCCAATAGCACCGACATATCGCTCCCATTCCCCTTGAAGTAGTGCACCCTGTATAACCTTGACCGGCTTTGTATTGCCACCAATCTTGGGCTCATCGAGAAAGCAGGACTCCACTATGATGACCAATGTAAAGATCGTCGGCATTCCACCTCCGACTGCATGAAAGAAGTTGCGACCAAATGCACCAGTGGAGATATGGGCAGGGTTATCACGAGAGAGATTAGAGTACCTCCCAGATCTATCAAATGTAATGGCGGAAACCAATAACCTATATTATATCCAATGAATCGACCAAATTGACCTCAAATTGCTGTTCAAATAACGTACTTTCTGTTGATCTTGTAGATGTCAGTGATGATATCACTGAACTGTGGGTTGCCATTCCCAATTGCACTGGACCAGGATACCATTGCTGCTGCCCTGAATGGTTATGAGTAAATGACAAGGGTATAAATGCAATTGCATACTTGATATTGACACAGTCTTGGTAGGTGTCAACAAGTTGAGGATCCCTCGTGCCAATATCGGACTCATCAACGTTCGGAGATGGTAAGCTAGATTCACGACATCTACATCAAACACCACGGTGTAATAAGATCCAACACACCTGGTGATCTGCGTCAGTGCATAGGTCAGATCTCCTTCATCGCCACTGGAGCCTTTATCATCGTCGGTATCATCGAGCATGATGGCCTTCGTGGACTTCGACTTCTTGGATGGAGTATTAGAAACGCTGTTACAATTAATGAATGAGAATATTCATATCGGCACGTAAAATACACACGAAATTGGCTTATCGGGGTTCTTCATCAAGGCTACTTTGCGACGATGCCTAAACAGTCAAACGATTTGTTTGAACAAATGGATATGTCTATGATAACCGAACAACTCACTTAGAACCGTAATCCTCTTCCTCTTCCTCTTCCTCCTCTTCCTCACCGTCTCGTGATTGATTAGATGCAGCTTTCAATTTCTTGGCGGGGGAAGGCGTTTTACTATAGATAACCTGTCAATGATGAGACAATACCTATGAAAAATATTTACACATTGTCGTCATTGTCGGTGACATTGGGAGATGACATTTGACGTTTCTTTCCACTGTAACAGATTGATATCATGGTGGATATATTTGATATTGAAACACTAACACGTCTTTAACGTTGCGAAACTTGACGGAATGCCTAGGAGGATATTGATATTTGTTAACTCATATTGGATAACAATGATATGTGATTATAGATACCTTGTGAGCGTTGACGGTGCCATTACACTGCCAGTGCTTTGAATACTGACGGCATCATCATTAGCATCGGACAAAGCCACACTGTCCATTGGTCAAAAATAGATAACGATTAAAACGATGACACATACATATCATCATCAGCCCAAGTCTTGATGACCTTCTTCCGCTTCTCGATTGTTGCAGAAGGCCGTCTTTAGTGCATGCAATAGAAACTTCAGTTATACCGAGTAAAATAGGGATGCATACATGGTGGCCTTGGATTTTGCTTTCGAGTTTGATTTCGTGGCGGTGGACTTCTTGGGAGGCATTGGAGAGCGGTAAAAGTTGATGGAATAGTGGATATCATCTCCACTCACGCTTTAAATCACTCAAAAACAATAAGCTATGAATTTAAGATGAATCGGTGAATCCAAAACTTCAACAATAACATCAGAGGATCCACCATTGGCACATGCTCATATACCAAACGAGGCTTCTTGGGCCATGTACTCCATGCAAAGCGCAAAGGTATGCATGAAAAATGGATGACTGTCCACATGATATTCGCCACAAGTTTATACTGGTAGATTTCATGAATTGTTGACAAATTCAATTAAAGTTAGGAATGGAGACTAAACAAAAAGGGGTATTCATAAAACAAAAATGCATAATGCCAAATTAAGAAACATGGGGTATACTAACAGATATTGATGCATAATGGATAGGGGCTAATTTTAATGCTGTGCACACATATACTGTGATGCAGAATTAATGCGGAAAAGCTGGAGTACATGCTTGACTATACCATATCCAAACCAGACAGCTGACAACCAACATTATGTGGTGCATTTGAAAGACATGGAAAGGATCCGTATTATGCAAAATGACGCAAACTTCGATATTGAAGAATGCAATACAAAAACAAAAGCAAAACGGATCCTGAAAGCTATCATCACATGGACATCAAAAGCCAATATGGATATGATCGGTGATGGCGGAAGATATAATCCATGAAGTGGACGAAATTGTGCCACGCAATATACATCTCACCACTGCTTTGTACGTGATGGACAACTATTACAACTTCAAGGGTGCATGTTAGCAATATCCACCATATATATACTGGCTAGTATTTGACACCAAATTGACAGCTGAACATCTGCAGGAAATCATATCTGCACGCTTAGACGATGATGAAAGTCAGCTTGCGAAGGCCACAAACATAAGTCATTGGATTTGAAAAGGTATATCATATTGACCGCATTGCCAGATTGCAAATGTCAATATTGTGCATGTTGACTCTCCAAATTGCTGGAAGTTTACACTTCCAACCAATGATGAATCCGAACATCAAGAATTGGTATTAAGTTTGCAAGCGATTTTGGTGGCGAAAGATCTTCCACCCATAACAACCAGGTATGTGCTAAATTCGTATCAATTCCTTGAATACCATTCTGATGAATCACTGCAATAGTCAACCAGAACGCCGAACGCCCTTCATACGTCAAAGCATAGTCGTAACTGGCCTTGATACAACGGGCTTTCAATCCTATATCGATAACCTTCGGATTCTGCACCAGAAACTGGCTCGTCAATTTCCTGACAAAGCAATGCAAGCTTTTACGCCTTCTACATACATGGATTACATGGCACTCGCAATAGGAACCCGATATTTCACTGATCGCCAACATGACAACACTTCCTCTCACATTCCATTCAAGTATGTCATCAATCCAAAAGGCATATTAACCTCACTTGCGAATTCCCGCTACTTTCATGGCCAGGACAATTGCGTACTTTATTACAAGTTGAAGTCTGATAGAAATCAACATTGGTGAGTGACGATGAATTGGGATCACATCCCTACTGATGGAAATATTTATTAGCTTCATTCCAACAAACCCAACTTGCTTTAGAATCGGTGATATAGTGGAGGTTCAGTTTACAATATCGGCAGTTCCGGTAAAGAAGGATAAATTCAAGATGATTCTGAATCTACGGTCATTGGCACTGGTAGACAGTGACTTCACAGAGGTAACACTTTAATACATCAAGAATTAAACGAATACTGATGTATATTCTCAGGAAGCAACTATGATTCGCAACAAGACAGCTTTGCCTACACCAACTACACAGCCCAGAATAGCCATCAAACGGCATGTTGGGTATGTGGAAGAGGGTAATGATGCAGAGGGTGTTGTGGAAACAAGGCGACGCTTCTATAATATGAATATAGACCGATGCTAATGTATAATATTGTATGTGTACTCAACCCGTTGATATGTTACAGCTATTTTGCTATCTGATGGCAGCAACTGCACCTTTTTGAATCGATTGAGAAATTTGGACTTGGTAGAATTTTGGGTGCTGTGTTTTGTATCTCATGAAATACTATTTGGATTAAGATGGTTATACAGGGAAGTTGTACTATGTCTTGAGGACTATCTACGCCTGTAATTACATTTGAACAATATTTAGGATATAGTGAGTTGTTGATGAAATAAAAGGTAGACCAGTACTTTTTGACGCCCAAAATGATACTGTCAAATTATGACATCGAAAGAGCTCATATGAAGAAGACTGGAGGGAGAAGGTTGTTCATCTTTTCAAGGCCTAGAAGTACATATACCATATTCTTCTCTATTTTTGTCCTTTGAGCCGTCATTGCATCTGTACTATGTTTGTCTGTCACTAGGCTCGAAATACAACCAGAATCATAAACTGTATAACCATCTTGATCCAAGCAGTATTTCATGAGATACAAAACACAGCACCCAAAATTCTACCAAGTCCAAATTTCTCAATGTGCCTTTTTGCTGAAAAGATGAGAATGAGCTATTGAAAATCCATTATCTACCTATAATCCAGATTTAATGTTTGCATATTCTCTTTGTATCACCACTGGATAGCTAACTATATCCAATGTTCAATGTGTACTGATCACATATGACAATAGTAACCTGAACATATTGACCGAACACATTGACCGAACACACCGAACATGTCCAATATGTTCGGTTTGTGGTCCATGAAACTGAATTACAATTCATTGTACAAATTCAATCAAACTACCTTTACTTCGCATATGTGATGCATAACCTTTTGTTCAAAGACGTGTCATATTAACTGGACGAAATCTGCAGGTACAACAAGCATATTTACTCCTTTATATCTAAATTGATGACGAAATTCACTGCTGTACTGAGAAGCCTATGTTGCTATGTTCCTGCATTGATACCATTGGATTGTATCTTGGCCCAACCTTCACTTCTTCCCATCCTGCCATAAATATGATGCTTTGCTATTTAATAATTGCTTTCCAATCATATTATTTTGTTCTGGCATGATTGGAGCTTCTCTTGAACTAATTATGTTCCTTGTCCTTGTGTCTGGATCTCGAATCATTATGCAGTTGACTGCATTTATTGTACTATTTTCGTGTCCTTTGATGAAACATCAACAAATTATACACCTCACCCTTATGAGCCCATTCAATGAATACATTGAAACAGCATCTGGGGTACCAATGTGTGAACTCCATAGTTTCTCAATGTTGATAGCTCTGCTTGCACTTTCTCTGCTTCAATATGGGATGTCAAATATGGCACATAATGCACATCCAACAACTGTCCAGACTTTTATTTCTGCTATTATTTGTGCAATTGCAATGCCCCGGATTCAGGTAGGGACATCTGCAAAACACTTTGTGCCGAAAAATGATGAACCCGCCGGTTAAACCAGTGTTAAACCTGTTCCTTGTGATTCCAATGTACATAGCTGTTATATGTATCTGTAAACAAAGATATCATATCTGGTTCATTCAGTCTATATTGCACTGGCAATTCCTCAGAATACAGCAGGGATACTAGTTGGACAATACAGAACTCTCAGTACTGTTCAGACAGGTTTTCAACTCATCCATATGTCATAATGCACATTACACCAACAAAGAATACGATTATTGTCATGAAGTCGACTTAGCAGTGGACTACACTTTCCCAACTTGGCTCCTTTGATCTGGTGACCTTATTGTTCTTGCTCATTTGAGACAACAAATTCTCACAGTTACAAAGTCAGCAGTCACACGGTTTCAAATTTATTCACAGGGCTTCAAAATTGTTCCCACAGTTTGCAACAATTGTTCCCACGGCTTGGCAAATTAGAGTCTGACCCTGAGTTGAAAAATCCACCGTATAGAACGATTCCCTTATAGGGACTCGTAACATGCAATGGAATAAAAAAAGTAAACACAGATTTCTAAAGATTCAGGCATGCCTTATGGTGTTTTGGGAAGAGCTTACAAATAATATAATGTCATATGATCAATCCCATTGTGTTAATTGTTATTCATGATCCGAACCACTTGACTAGTTAAATAGATGTACGGGCGGTGTTTCCTCTTACTTTCACAAATCCTCATGAATCCCCACAACATCATCTGTGTCTGCATTGCAGGTTTGACTTATCTACATTTCCTTGCAAATGCAACATTATTTCCACAACTATGCCAAAATCAACTTATGTATATCTCTCCTGAACCAATTTCCTTGCCTTTGATATTGACCTTGACCCAAGAATTAGGTGTTTCTCAAAGAAAACTCATAGAACATGAGTTTGCCCCAGATCAGGGCAATACAACAATATTGATGCAAATAAATGCAACACAAAGTGTAAAGTTCATTCAAATAACAAAAGTTAACTTGACGATCGATCCATTATATGTTTGGACTACATTTAAAAATAGCGCAGTCAAAATGCCATTACGTTTTATTCAATATGCCAGAACATATTTCTTACCTCCTAAATATCTCTTCGCTTGGTATTGTCTTCTCAAACCTATCACTGTCCAATGTCGTTGTAAAATGATCAAGGCATTGCTCATGCGATGGCTATTGAGACGACATGATTTCAGATCATATTTATTTCATTGCATTACTAGTTCTCTAACACATGCAACATTGCTCTGGATCACACTATGTTTCATAATACGACATAGTCGTTTCAACATAATTGTGTTCAATTTAAATTTATTCAGAAACCCGTTTAAATCTTTATATATAAATTCCCTTCATAGATATCACTTCATTGGTGGTGGTAAACGAATACCAACATTCAAGTTTAACCTTCTTCAATCTTTCATGCTCCTGTCTAATAATATCAACCATGATTCCGACATATTATTTGAATACGTGAATCATGTTGATCAACAGGCAGCCAACATTGTATATGGAGATAGAAAAAAATATCTGTGTGTCAAAATGCCTTTGCATGAACTTCTGCCAAAGTTGACGGTGAAGGATATTGGAGAAATAATGACAATACATGGTATATATTTGTCAAAGACATTACAAAGATTACATGGACAAAATCTATTTGCTGCATTAATGAGGCATAATTGTTCAGCCTGTGATACTCATGTTTCTATTTTTCATGTGCATGATATTAAATCACATAAAGACCTGTGTAAACAGTGGTACAAAAGACAACAAATGACAGAAACATATGAGTGCAGAAAAGAAGAAACTCAGACTAAAATGAAAGAAGAATTGGACAACTCAGATGAGCAATCATTTCCTCCTCCTCCTCCACCATCTATTGAATTGAAGGAAACCATAATCAGCAACTGGTGCAGAGATACATCACCCGAATGTTTTCAAGAAAGTCGGTGTGCCGTGTGTGGTCAATTGGTTGCATTGAGGAACATGTCTTTATTGTCAAAGACAAAGGTTAATCTGAAAATATTAACTAGAGAAAATATGGGAATCACAAGATGTGAATGACATCATTGTTCTGATCTAATAGAGATCAAAGGCCCAGTGCTAGATGACACATGTATATGGATATGCAAGCCATGTGTGCTCAGTCTAAACAAAGGCCAAACTCCCAAATATGCTTTGGCAAATGGACTTTGGATGGGCAGAATTCCTGCACAACTTCAAAATCTAACATTTGCTGAACAACTTTTGATTGCCTGTGTTCATCACAACAAATGTATTGTTCGTGTCTCATCTGGGATGCATAAAATGAAAGCAAATCCCATCATGTTTCAAAACCCAACACCAAAGATATATCAACGGTTGCCTCCAACAATTAAAGAACTTGATGAAGTGCTAGCATTCATTTTCACTGGTCCTGCCAGACCAACTCCAGAAGACATGGAGCGAACACCTTTATTGGTTCGCCAAAGGCGAGTTTCTGCAGCTTTAGAATGGCTGAAATTGAACCACATGGATTACTATGATTTAGATATCTCCTATGAAAATCTAGCACAATATCCAGATCATGGAATTCCTATTGTGATTGCATATCGACCAGCAGACACAAATAAGGAACCGGAAGCCACTAGTGCATTTGACAATGAAGTGGAAGATGGTGTGGAAGATGGGCCTTGTCCCTTTGTTGTTAGTGGAGTAACTGGCAAAAATCTAGATATTACAAGTCCAAAGGCATTAATAGCTAGAGCGACAAAGCACTTGATAGATGACCATGGTGGTGTTCTTGCCATCAGCCATGCTAGAAATCCAGAATCATTTTTTAATAATCCTCAGTTATATCCTATGATGTTCCCCTGCCTATTTCCATATGGCTTGGGCGGTATTAGCAGCATTGACAAAGATGTTTTAAGCATCAGTGATATGATGCATAAAAGGCATCTTCTGATGTACCATGACAAAAGATTTCAAACCGATCCCTATTTCCCACTGATTGCATTCAATCAGGAACAGATTAAAGACAGTACAACAGGTGGATATCTGTTGACTAATAAACATAATTTCAATGATATTGCAGATCGCTTGATGAATATCAATACAGCTGTTTTAGATGATCTCTCTAAAAGACTGTCTAGAGGTGATAGAGTCAAACCAGATACCCCTGAAGAAAAAGCATGTTATAGGCTTATATCAGACTTCGATCATGTAGCTGGTCAGGTCAAAGGTTCAATTACTAACAAGAAATACATGCGAAATGAGATTTGGTCTCTGATATCCTATATTGGTGCTCTGACTTGGTTTATCACTTTTGCACCTGCAGACATCAATCACCCACTATGCTTATATTATGCTGACAACAAAGAAAAGTTTTATCCTAAACTACGTCTACCCCAGGATTGTTACAAACTAATTGCAAACAATCCAGTTGCTGGAGCCCGCTTTTTTCACTTTACTACTGAAATGTTCATCAAACATATATTAGGAATAAATGAATCTCATCCTGGCCTGTATGGAAACACATCAGGTTATTATGCAACGGTAGAGGAACAAGGACGTCTTACCTTGCATCTTCATATGCTGTTGTGGATAAAGGGATGCCTTACACCTCAGGAAATACGTGACAAAATTATGGGTGAAAATTCTGACTTTCAGAAAAGATTAGTGCAATACTTGAAAAGTTTGTGTGTAGGACAATTCATGACAGGTTCTAAAGATGAGGTATCACAGAAAATGGAACAGACAATGTCGAAACTTGAATATCAACCACCGACATGTGTCCTGCCAGATCCACCATCATATAATTGTTCCATGAATTGTCAATATCACAACAAAAGATCAACATGGTGGCAAAGGTTTCAAGATGTTGTAGATGATCTTTTATTGCGATTAAATGTACATAACAGGCATGATGGCAAAAAAAAGCCATATTGTCTTAATTCAAAAGGTGAATGTAAACGACGATTTCCCCGTGATATCTTTCAACAAACCTTTGTAGAACCTAACACTGGTGCTCTCAACCTCAAGCATGGTGAACCTTGGATGAACACGGTGACACCTGAAGTTACATATATGCGATGATGCAATTCTGATGTGACCAGCTTATTATCAGGTACTGCTATAAAGGCCATAGTTGCATACATAACAGATTATATTACAAAATTCTCCTTGAAGACCTATAGCATTTTTGAAGTGATAAAAAGTATTTTTCATAAGAATTCTGAAATGATTGGTGGCGACCTGAAAAGAAAAGACAAAGTCAGAAAACTGTTTACACAAATAGTCAATTCACTCACCTCCAAAATGGAAATTGATGCTCCAATGGCTTCATTATATGTCCTTGGAAATCCTGATCACTACACCAGTCATAAACTCATGCCATTCTTTTGGAGATCTTATGTTAAAGAGGTTATCAGTGCATGGTCTGATGAAGAAATTGCTAATATATGTGAAGACCAAAATAATGCACAAAAGGTTGTTATTGGTAAGAATAATGGTGCATACATTGGACTTTCCAAAGTAAATAATTATATGTTCAGACCAGCCTTGTATGATAATGTATCACTATATGACTGGATACGTCTTGCCACTATGGAACCAAATAAAAGATGCACTAAAACAAAAAGCAAAAGGGCCAGAAAAGACCCCATGCAAAACCATATTTTGGACAATCTAGACTGTGATGATTTTTCTGACTCTTTCACTGAACCTACTAATGTTGACGACTCCAGTGATGACAACTTGTCTGATGTCATTGATAATGATATACTCATGGAGATAGATGAAATTCCAAAACCTGATGGTTTGAATAGAAATGCAGGCACAGAAATAGCTGATAAAACAAATGAAGGTGATGTTAATAAATTGACAAAAAATGAAAATGATTATACTTTACATCCCAATCATCCACAATATTTCACCCACCATGCCAAAATGAAAGGAAATGATCCTTTCATAGTATTCCAAACACTTTGCCAAGGGCTGACCATGGTGATCGAGAATATTATTGCTGTACAATGTTAACATTTTTCAAGCCATGGAGAAGTGGCAAGGAACTCAAATGTAAATTACAAACATAGGATAATGCTTTCATAGACCATGAGTTTTCTAAAAGAGAGCTGGAGATCATAAAATACTTTGGTTTATGATATGAGTGTCTAGATGCAAGAGATGATTTCTCTGCTAAACATCGAAAGAATAATACTGAAGATATAAGGTATTCATGGGCAACTTCAAACAATCTTGATGAACTGGATGACATGCACAATGCTGAATTAGCCGTTAATGGTGATGACTTCAACAATAATATTGGTGAAGACAATAATGACACAGAAATACTTCTGAAACTTGGCCATAAAGGACAAAAGAGGAAGGATCAAATGCTAATAGCTGAAAGAACTTTGAAAAGGTCAGGGTGGCTGGATGATTGTATCGATGGTACCCCAGATATAGGACCATTGATACCTATAGAACCACCTGTAGTACAATCAGCAAAATTGTGGAGAACTGCAGTCCTTGCAAAGAAAAAGGAAATCATCGATGACAGAAATAAAAATTTACCAACAAAAACAGCAACCATAGATAAATTGGGAAATTTTCAATATAATAATGTCAAGATAGTGGATGCAGCATACATCAACCATATGTTTATTCCTGCAAACAGAGCTGATCGTCATCTTATTGATGTAACTATCAATGATTACAAGTTGAACACTGACCAAAAGAAAGCATTTCATATCATTGCCAATCACTCTACCTTGATTAACAGTTCTGATAAGCTACGCATGTATCTTGGTGGGATGGCAGGCACAGGGAAATCACAAGTCATCAAAGCATTGACTAGTTTCTTTGGTAAACACAATGAAAATCATCGGTTTGTGGTTCTTGCACCAACTGGTGATGCTGCTGCCCTTGTAAATGGATCTACATATCACTCCATTCTGGGAATTAATCAGGGAGGATCATCTCGTTCCCTTGCACAAGTCCGTGCCAATCTTGATGGTGTGGATTACATTTTCATTGATGAGGTGTCAATGTTATCTTGCAGAGATATGTATAAAATCAGTGCTCAGTGTGCAAAAGCACGTGGTGTTTATGATGAACCCTTTGGTGGCATTAATATGATATTTGCAGGAGATTTTGGCCAACTTCCACCAGCTATGAGTGGTGCTCCTTTGTACTCCGGAACCGTTGGTGTCCAAATCAATTCCAGTCAAACTATACCAAATCAGGAAGCTGCTATAGGCAAAGCTCTTTGGCATCAGATTACAACGGTTGTTATATTACGTGAAAATATGAGACAAACCAATCAGTCAAAAGAAGATGTCCAACTGAGACAGGCGTTGGAAAACATGAGATACAAAGCATGTACTCAAGAAGATATTGCATTTCTTCGTACCCGCATCACAGGAAAAGGTCCAAATGATCCAAAATTAGCCCAAAAGAAATTCAGGAATGTATCAGTTGTAACTGCATTGAATGCACAAAAAGACAAAATCAATGAACTTGGTATTCAACGTTTTGCTGCTGAAAATAAAAGACCATTAACATCATTCTGTTCCATAGACAGATGGAATGATCCTACTAGTTCCAATAGCAAAAGAAAATCTCATCACATGTCAACAATTTTGGATCCCATTCAACACACAAAGATATTGGAACCACACCACAAAAACTACTTTGGAGCCAACCACATGCATCATCCTCTGATCATATACCAGGAAGATTGGACTTATGTGTAGGCATGCCAGTGATGCTGAGAAACAATGATGCGACGGAGTGCTGCATTACCAAAGGAGCAGAGGGCATGGTTGTGGGTTGGCAGAGTACAATAGGTCTAGAACAACAAATCATACTGGACACTTTATTTGTCAGATTATTGAATCCTCTAAAAAAAATCAACATAGAAGGACTTCCTGAAAATGTGGTGCCGATTACAAAACATGTCACTTCCACCATGTGCTCATTACCCAATGATAATGTGATATCTTTGTCACAAGAACAAGTGTTGGTACTACCTAATTTTGCAATGACTGATTATGCATGTCAAGGACCTACTCGTCCTAACAATGTGGTCGACCTCAGTAGTTGTAGAAACCACCAATCCTATTATACTTGCTTATCAAGAAGTTCTTCTGCAGCAGGAACTATCATCATGCAAGGCTTTGATCCTAAAGTAATTACTGGGGGTGCTTCTGGGTATCTCAGGCAAGAATTCAGAGAATTAGAACTGCTTGATGAGATTACCAAACTGAAATATCAAGGACTCTTACCAGACCATGTCAAGGGAGATCAGCGAAATTCTATCATTAATCAATTTAGAAAATGGAAAGGAAAGTCATATGTTCCAAAAAACATTCATCATGCTATTGCATGGAAAGCCACAGAGCAACTAAACCAATACACAGCACAGCCCTCTCCATGGCAATTAATTAAACCTATGAACAAAAATGAAAAGGCAGATTTCAGAAACCTCAACTTTGTTCCTGCAAAAGGAACTGTTCCAGTCACTGTTGCTCATAAAAATTCCACAGCCAATGTATTGCAAAATAAAAAACGAAAATTAGAACAACTTGTAAGTTCATCTTCCATAGTGAAAAAAAGACAAAAAACAAGTACTATTGAATTAAATGAACCAAAAGGGTTTATATGGGATGCGCAAGATTGGAGCTGTGCTTACGATTCACTCTTTACAATACTACTAGCAATATGGAATGAAGATCCATCAAGTTGGAACAAAAGATTCAATAGCATCAATGAAATATTAAAGATTTTGAGCTTAGGATTCAAATGATCAAAGAATAACAGAACAGATTTAGAAACAGTTAGAAATACAATCAGACATTTATTGCATCAAGATAAACCTGAAATATTTCCTTATGGTCAAGTTGGCATTGCCATAAGTGATTTGGCTCATTATATAATGAAAGCAAATGAACCAATGACTTCAACTTGTCTGAAATGTATGAATTGTGAAAACATAACCATTCTGGAAAATGATAGATGTGATGCCATCTTTCACTGTTCATATTCATTTTCTGGAACAATCTCAGCATGTCTTGCTCAAATTATAGTTAATAGACAACGGCACAGATGTCAATTATGTTGGGGAAATATTACTAAATTTATTGCATTTAACAAAATTCCACCTCTAATCATGTTTACAGTTGACTCTATTGAGAATTTAATAATTAGCCAAGCTATAAACTTGTCAATTGATGACATATCCACTGCTTACACATTGAGAGGAATTGTGTACTTTGGTAATATACATTTTACTGCACGCATATTCATCAACAGGATGGTATGGTTTCATGATGGTATGTCAACAAGATCATTTTGCATTAATGAAGGCGATATAGATGACTTTTCAAATATTGATTTATTGTCATGTAATGGTAATAATGCTGTACTTTTTATATATGCTCAATTTTAATATTTGTTCTCATTGCTAAAAAGAAAAAGGGACGAGTAACCTGCCATGCAAAGCAATGGCCCACACCCCACTAGTAGTGTAGTCCATATGTAGATATAATCTTATAATGACAGAGTGTAAGTAATAAGGAAGTGAGTAGGACTTGGATATGCTGTGCAAAGCAACGGCCCTCTAGAACAAGTGTGAGGGGGGAGAAGGCAAGGGCAGCAAGAATGAAAAGGATATGTCATACTGTCTTTTCACCCTAGAAATGGAAGTGATATGGGTGAGTGAACGGCCTTCAACAACCGGCAAACTTCTAGTAGTTCGAGGTCACCCTCAGGCTAGTACGAGGCCAACTTGAAGAGCTGACTTGCAGGTCCAAAAAAGGCAGTTCCTCTCAGGCTGCTCACTCCGACTCACTGGCAGGAAAGCGAATGTTTCATGCCTCGCCGCCCTTCCACCCGTAAACTGACGTCCACATCCTCCACATCCTGTCCACCTTCTACTCTTTCTATACCGGAATCGTCGTCACTCTCGAATGTCCTCCAACTCAGAAGGCAATGGAAATGGGCTGCCTTTAGCCAATTCTTTTGCACCTTCAAGGCGTTGTTCGCATCCAATGAGGTTACTCTTACGGTCAGCGTTGCCTTGCGATCCCCACCTTTCTCAATCAATGTTTTTTCGTGTACACGTCCTGCGAGTTTGCATCAATTAATTCTTTGCCTTTCCGACAGGATATCGAGCATGATCTTACATGGTCAACCCATGTCGTCCTTCCCCGCATCATGCAGAGGTTGCTCTATACCCTTACTCAAGACAGAAAAATCTCGTTAGTCTTTCAATTTACTCCCAGTCGTTATTGCGAAATACAATCTTCCACAGACCCGAAACTTGGCAAATGGCTCTGCGTAAGCAATATCTCAAACGTGATCCCAAGTCCAATACTCTGCAGCCAGACCGTTTGCCGATCTATGTAGAGCCCTCTCCCGCTGCCTCTACGCAATCGAACTCGTACAGGACCCGCGCCGGTTCTAGTGAATGTTCATCGGTACCCCCAAAAACTGGGATTTCATCGGTACCCCTGACTTTTGACAATTCTATTGACGACGATGGCCACGCTCGCGAAGACCAAGTTCGGCCTCCATTGGATAGGCTAAAGGATAATGAGGACCACAAGAACTGGCTTGATCTTCCCATGCTCGAAAAACTTGACTCTATGCATATTCTTATGGAGTGGCAGTTCCAAAATCCCATGAGGTTGAGGTCCATCATGAAAGATGACGATGAAGCAGCGCAATGGGTTTGTGATTGTCCTTTGCTTCTCTTTACTTTTCCTCACTTCGTATCCAACTTATTGAATTCATGATAGCGGGTTGAACCCATCGGATACGACGCTAAGAACAACGCATATTGGCTCATTGGAGGTACGAACTTTGTATCGCCTCCAGGAGTTGTCTCAACAAATTTGGATTTTCAGCTGATCGCCTTTGGATACAACGCTCGCACTTGAGTTCTCGCAATCTGAAGAGGAAAAGACTTCAAAACCCCGCCGGCAAGCAGATTGTGGATGTTCAGGGAAAAACTCGATTCAAAGGCCAATCCGCGAAACGACGACGAATCTCTCTAGAAGATGCGGATCTGCAGGAGTCGTTGCAGAGAACCAATATGGGTGCTGGTGCCAGCCGTGGAAGTAGGGTCGCAAAAGCTTACGCGAACATGAAAATAGACGCACAAACGAAGAACTTCGCTGAATTTCAAAAACAGGCCGATAAATCTGGGAAACCCGAAAAGCCACGACTGCGACACCCAACAGGCACCCGTGTGAGCGCGAGGTTGCGAGCTGACATTGCCGAAGAAGGATGGCAGTTAGTACCTGAGGAATGGTTAGCAAAAGATGTTGATCTCGCCAAAGGAAGACATGCTCGACGGGTATTGCTGGATGCACGAGGGAAAGAATTGACAACCGGGTTGGAAAGTGACCGCGATTCTATCAGCGACTTAACGGAGCTGTCGTCGGACGATCAGAATACGAATCATGCCAATGCAGATTCCAACTCATTTTTCGCCACTCCTGAGACCACCCATTCTCAGGGTTGTGGCTCACCAGGTGACGATAGTTTGAGAGATCCCGAAAGCCCACTGGAAGATATTTTTGAATGGGAAACGGTAAGGATTCATGTGTTTCTCTGGGCCCGTGACTCAAGTCTCAGAAGATCTGTGTCACAATGGACGAATGGGAACACGTCGCGGAACGTTTCGAAAAAGCCACACATTACACGGAGAAAGCATTATACAGGGTTTTAGTTCAGGACGTAGTTCCCGTTGTCACCAATATGCTGAAGGTACATTTACTATCCGATTTCTCGCAACACTTAAAATAATCGTTCAAGAAGGACACGGAGCGCAAACAGCGGCTAGAGGAAGCCCTAGTTCACAGGAAACGATCGTCCCGCATCGCCATCAAGGAGAGTGAGAAGGAGGAGGCTCGGTTGGTTGCCAAGAAACAAGCCGAGGGAGAGGAGAAAATGAGCCGCGCTCGCCGCCTCGAGGCACGACTACAACGGGAAGGAGCTGAAAGGGAAAGGAGGGAAATCGCTCGAGATCAAAGGAGAATGGAAAAAGAAGCCCAGGAACAACTAACTCAAGAAACTGGAAGGTATAAGTGACGTTCATATTGATGTCTCCTGTTGGATCATGCTGATGGGTTATCACAGTCACGTTGACGTTGACGTTGGTGATGCGAGTTCCGACAAGGCTTATTTAAACTGCTCTCGTTTCCCGAACCAATCTCAAGTCCATGGGATACGTAATGGTTCAGGCAGTGGTTCTCGAACGCCTGCTGGAGATGACTGGGAGTTGGACTGTGAAATGTGTCAACAACGGGGGATTAATCAGGTGTCGACACTCTTGGAGTCCAAACATTCTGAACTCAATGGTGTCTGATAGGACGATGGTACCCCCATAATGTGTTGCGGGATTTGCTCGAAGTGGCAGCATATTTCTTGCCATGATAAAGCAGATTTCTACGCTGGTCGCCCAAAACGAAACTGGAATATCGAAGAATTCGTATGTCAACAGTGTCGATCGAGAAGTCTTCGCCATTTGGTTGTCGGCGCACAGTCTCACCAAATTGATCAAATGCGCTCTCACATCGTTCGACAGCTTCCCAATATTAATA
This sequence comes from Hygrocybe punicea, assembly GCA_963556145.1. Lineage (NCBI taxonomy): Eukaryota > Fungi > Basidiomycota > Agaricomycetes > Agaricales > Hygrophoraceae > Hygrocybe > Hygrocybe punicea. The sequence goes on along the minus strand of OY744468.1, from coordinate 3,167,633 downwards.
CGACTACTGCGACCCTTCATGTGCCGACGCAAGCCGAGTTCTCCAGTTCGAGATTCTCAAATCATTGTGGCGATCAACAGAATCATGTCTCGACTATGAATGGAGACCCCTACAGGAAGGAAGAATTCTCTCATACCAGACCATCTGCAACACCAACAGTCATTTCGCAAACACATTATCCAGCTCGTGATAGCCTAGTTTACACCCATTATCAGCCATACCAGCACGAATTCTCCCAAATACAACAATCATATAATCACTTTCTAGGGCCACCGCATCCACAAACGTTGAGCTACCCGACTTCTTCACCACATCCTAATATCGGACCAGGCAATCAGTCCCCGCCTTTTCGAGTAAGTGGACTGTACGATATTTTGCACCTCTCATCTGACGTCAGGAACACCCAGCATTCCGGGGCGCACACTCAGACCAACATCACGGGGTGGAACGACAACGCCTCTTCGTTCAATAACAGAGACATCGCCAATAGCACACCCAATAAGCATTGTCTTCAGAATGTCTGAGTCAAAGGCAACGGCTGCGGTCGGATTCACCCTGTTAAACCATCCCTCGGAAAGGTCTTCTTCATTTCGCATCAACCACGCACTTTCCACCAGTCCTATACTCACAAACCTTACGATTATCCCTACTGCATAGTTTAATGGATTACGTAGAGAGCTTCGAAAGAGACACTCCCAGCTAGAAGGCTTCTTAACATGTTCATCGGATCGTTTCATACATCTTGTACCTATCAGTGATGAAGGGGAACAGGTCATCATTGGCAGTGTTATCCCTTTGGGATCTGTTAGCAATAGTCGGAACACGCCGATGATTTATCAACGAACACGATGGGTCCACGAACGCGGAGACCGCGTACATGGGTGTCTTTGCCACTCATGTGATTTGCGACGACAATGATCTGTAAAACGTATGCATAAACCGGCTTGCTACGAAATAATGGTTGTAAGGAAACACACCGGGACGTCGAGACTCAAGTACTCACAAGCCGTCTCCATCGTCATTCGGTTCTGAGGAGACGTCAAACGTGATCCAGCCGTCCGGCTTTTCCAGGGTGACTACGCGCACATCCTGAAGATCGCTTGGACCCGTCCCGGCACGTACCGCTAGCGTGGAAGGCGTATACGAATCATCTTGAGGAAAACTAAGGTATATGCTAATTTTCTGGATGAAAAACATTCAGCGGTGGAAGGAACTACTCGTTGTCATTGTGATGAACCTGGATGGCGACCTTCCTAGGGAACTCGACTGTAATAAAATGCGGTTGGGGTCCATCGGAACTGCATATTGAACAAAAGTGCATCTGAAAAGGTTAAACTGAATAGAAGAAACAACCCACTGCCAGAATGTGTCTGCATCGCCATCTCGAAGACATTCCGCTCCAAAACCGAATTTGAAAGAGGAAACGGACCACTTGGCTAAATGTCCGATGTCAGGCCATGGTAGACAGGGCGTCGAGAAAAAAGCTAACGAAAACATTAATATTCAGAGAACAAGGCGAATGCACCTTTGCTAACATGTTGGGTGGACAAGAGAGCCGCCTTTGGTTTCTTCTGCATGGCCGGATGTAGACATTTGACTAGTTAAGTTTCGTCACTCGCCACAGGAGTCAACATGCATATGGGCTCTGGTTCAAATTTACTTCAACTGGACGACTATCGACGATACGGCAGACAGATGGTATTGGATGGCTTCGGGCTTCCTGGTGATTGGCTTCGTGAATCGTGATGTCTGCTGTGGATCGTCTCACATTGACAAAGGTCAACTAAAGTTACAGCAAGGCGCTGTCGTTATTGTGGGGGCGGGAGGGCTCGGGTGTCCTGCATTGCAATACCTTGCCGCTGCCGGTGTTGGTAGGCCTCATCGATGGACCTGGGCGTTGAAGGGTTGACGCATTGAACTTTCAAGGCAGAATAGGTATCGTGGACCACGATGTGGTCGAATTGTCAAATCTGTCGCGGCAGATCTTCTACAAGGACCGTATGGCTGGCGTCCACAAGGCCACAATGGCTGCTGAAGCCGTGAAAGAGTAGACATTCCCGAGTTTTCTCGTAGCCCTGCTTACTTCGCTCATCTTCCAGACTCAACCCTCGAGTGGAAGTCACCGCCATCACAGATACTTTGCTGCCTTCAAATGCTATCGCCCTTTTGAGCCCCTACGACATCATCCTTGATTGCACGGATAATGCACCAACACGGTATCTCCTTTCTGATACAGCTGTTCTCCTTGGAAAGCCTCTAGTGAGCGGCGCTGCTCAGAAATACGACGGACAGATGTGCACATACAATCTCGGGGGCGGCCCGTGTTACCGATGTCTGTTCCCTGTACCACCGCCCATGCATTCGGTCGGGTCATGTGAAGCAAACGGGATTTTAGGCGTCGTTACAGGTATAATTGGAAACATGCAAGCACTGGAAGCGATCAAAATACTTACTGGTTTACATGGTAAATGGTCTCATTCCCTTCTATCCCACCGAGGGTAAACTCACGTCGTTCAGATGTTATGCCTTCATTACTACTTTTCTCCGCATTGAGTGTTACACCTTTCCGTTCTATCAAGCTTCGTTCACGCAAGCCCAATTGTTTGGCATGTGGAGCAAACGGTCAGAAAGTGGGCCAAATCCAGGATGCTGATTATGTTCAATTCTGTGGTGGTGCAAGACCAAGTTGGGAAGAACTTGGACTCGCCAAGGCTCCGGCACGAATATCTGCCACTGTGAGCCCGAAATGGACCTGGCCTGAGATTCACTTATTCGCTTTTGATCAGGAACTTGAAGAAATATTGAATTTGAGCAACCCTATCACAGTTATTGATGTTAGATCGAGCGCAGAATTTAGCATCTGCCATATTCCTTGTTCTATCAGTAAGTCCGAATTACATCTTACATTCTCTCTCATCATTTGATTCCTGCAGACATACCTTTAAACCTTCTCATGAATGACCCCGCTTCTTGGCTGTCGGAGGTTGATAAGTCCACCCATATTTATGTCATTTGCCGGTTGGGAAATGATTCCCAAATTGCTGCCGATGCGCTGAGAAGGGAAAGCCCAAAAATATTGATCAAGGATGTGATTGGTGGTTTGAAGTCATGGGCGATGGACGTTGATCACAACTTCCCTGTGTATTAAGGTGTTTCTACCTCCTCTCAACTGATCCAGCACAAAGGAGTACGTGACATGCAAAAAGCCGCAACTGATGTACACATGGCATTTAATAATCCGGTACGACACCGTGTCATTTTTCTTTGAAAGACGAAGTAAATTCGCTGGAAGCAACGTATTGGCAATAACGCACTCGTTCCAAGTTTCAGCCACCTTGGCATTTTCTGCTCTCGCTTAGGAGGATCACCAGATGATGACAGAGAGGAAGAAGCATGCGATTGCGATGTGGATGCGGCGTCCAAATGCGGAGGCAGTGGTAGATCCACAGCTTGCGACATGATTGACAATGCAAGTGGTGCAGGAACGTCTGTGGCTGCAATCAGAAAATCAGAGATGCAGTCTGAGGAAATCAAGTGCCAGCCTACAACATACTATTTAATGATTCGTCTTCAAATCTGAGTAACAATACAGAAGAAGGAGCAAGATGAAGTTCGGATAGAGTGAGGTCGCGAACCGTGGGGTCCGAAACTTTTAGATCGCGTTTCGGTGGGGATTGATCTGACCAGACAACACAAGCTCCCGTGGGAAGGAAAGAACGGGTGGGAAAGAGGCTTACACAGTATAAACTTGGTGGGCTTCACGTCCTCTCGCAGCGACGAGCGAACGAAGGCGTAAACAGAGCGAATTTTATCGGTAGACAGGAAGGTTTTTTCAAGTTGTGTCCGATCCGTGAATCGAACTCTAATGGTGGTCTGGAGCATGGTCATGCATAGTGAAATACATGTGAGTGCAGAGAACGTACATTTGGCCACCTGTCTCGAATTTTCTTTTCCTTTGCTTCCCGCATTGCTCGGACTTGAAGAGGAGCATGTACAAGAGCTTGAGTGCGAGCAGACAATGTACGTTGGGCAGCTCTCAGGTCAGCCGCAGTTAGGGTAAAGTAAGATTCGGGGAGATCTTCTGATCACTTCTGAATGTCATTACAGTAGAAAGGCTCTGGGTTAAAAACGTACCCGGTACACTTGTCGTATGATTGCTAGGCTTATAAACTTTGAACATCGGTATCTCTTCGGGTATGCCATGATCTGTAGATTGTGCCATCCGAGAAGACAACCTGCTGGATTTTAATGTCTCGAAAATGAGCCCAGTACCTTGAATAATATATCAGATGAATAAGATAAAGGACAACTTACACAGTCTGCACAATGATTCGGCTGAGAAGAAATAGAATCAGACCCAACCAGCAAAAGTCAGGTGAAGGACAACACGGTTCAGAGCAAATAATGTAGTTGTCTCACACCATCACCCCAGAGTCACCGGCAAGTGACCCCTTGTAGGCTGATGGCAATCGAACGCAAATTACAGAAATCCATCCTGGTCGGTTATACGCGGCGTTGAAGACTTACAATTTGTAGGATGAGCGCAAGAGTCAGGTCAAGGTCACAGGGTACCTTTTCTGTCCCACCACCACTATGTCTCATAATCATGGTCACGACGAACACGAACACGAACACGAACACGAACAAGATAATTCCGATATTGGCCCGCGAGATAATTTATTCATATACATCGATCGCCCCAACGTCGTCGCACTGAACGCCGGTGCTGGCCGCGGCCCAGAAGTTGTCAAACCCTGGCACCTTCGTAACGACAGCAGCGTGGTGCGTGATACACTACATATTTTAGTTCGTTGCAAGCGAATCGTGTAGTTCTTGCTGTCCGAGGAAGATAACGAAATGTAAGTTCATCGTTCCAAGCGCAAACCAAAGATACAGACCTGCACCATCCCGCGAAAAGGATCATACGAATTCCTTTCAGTGGATCTGTCAACCTGCATTCCCTTCTGCTCAAGACAGGTACCCCTGAACATGCAACCACGACAGTATCGTTGGTAAGTGTTCACAGTGGTCGTACCTTGGCTAATTTCTCATTCGCCGTACTTAAACCTCAGTATGCAAACGAGAATAACCTTGATTTCCAAGATGTGGAGAGCAAGCAAGCGACTCAGACATTCCAGGTTGCGCAAGGAAGCTTATCGGTAGGAGAATATTCCATCATGTGGGTTTTAAACAACCTTTTCTTCTTTTTACCGCCAATGGGAGCGGGTTCATTATGTATCCTCTAGGCGGGCGAAATTCTCCAACCTTTCATCAATCGCTCTTTATTTTAACACAGAAGGTGTCGATCCAACACAGATATTTTATGTCGGTTTCTTGGGTTATCGGAGTGAGGTACGTGTGAGGGTATCAACGTTACCCTAAATGAGATGTTGTACTTTCTATGTTTCTGTGTCATTGTCCCATCTGACAAGGCGGACTCTTCTGCAGCACAAACGTACTACGGTCATTGCTGTCTACGAAGTTCAAGCGAACTTAGCCGATCACGACAAAATACAAGGCCTTGATGGGACACTTAGTTATCCACAGTCCTGAGCGTACCGATAACCAAATGTATATCAACCTTCACATTCCATAAGACATCGTTTACAATTATCTCAGTACCGTCCAGACATCTCAAGTTGGTCGTAGTCCGGATTCGCCTCCTTCTGCACTTCGTTGCATGAAAGATTGCATTATCTCCAAGCTCATACTTCCTATTCCTCCACTCTGGACACTCATTGGGGCTTGGGCGCCACCTACATGGGGCTGTGTCGCACCTGAAATAATAAAAGCGTCAGAATCATGTCTTGAACGGCCCGGGGTCAAGCGGACGCTCACTGAGACTGAACCGTGATTGTGATGGTCCTCCTGTACCGGAAGACTCCTGCTGCTGCTGCGCCTGTATATGTCTCTGTCGCATCTGTGTAATGAACTGGTTTTTCTGATCAGACGTCATTCTTTGGAATTGCGCAGCAATAGTCGGCGGCAAGTTGGTAGTTGGTTTAGGAAGCTCAGGGATACCAGTAAGGGGGAAGCATGCCCCAGCCAACCCAGTCCCGTTCAGTGGAAAGACTAGCACATTGTTCTCTTGTGCACCGGAAGGAAGTATCCATGCAGCCACTGCATACTGAACGAACAAAAGATAAAAGAGGATCTCGAACATAAAGATTCAACGCACGATGTTTTTAGCTATCAATAGCTGCACGAGGGAGCGATAATGACTCTCGTTGGTCTTTGAATCGACGCTTCTCGGTTGCGGTTGGAAAGCACACAGAATAGGTTTATGACGTTTGATCCAAATCTGTAAGTCTTGCAGCGAGACTGCAGGCTCTCGGGAAGGGGTCAACATCAATGTATTGGGCCACGTCTCTAACCGACTGTAATATTATATACAACGATCAACAACATGTATGGTGAGGTAGTTGAAACAATACAAACCTATCACCACCACTTTGAAGAGATGCGAGCACTTGAGATTGAACCTCTTTTCTGCCTTGGGTAGCGGCATCGAAACCAGTCCACATCAGGACGCCTTGCCAAACCGCAGAAGTTGACGGTGGCCTGGGATGATCAACCATGGACGTGTTCATACTAGATCCTTGGTCAATTCCCTGAATCTGGCTGATCGATTGACCAGGCAAGTGTAGCTGCCTGTTCCGTTGCTGTTCAATGAACCTTTGCATATGAGCCATCCTCTGAGGCGGACCAGTAGGTGGACCAGTAGGCGGAAGTTGGGTTCCGTGGGAACCTGCACTTTGATTCGTGTTGGAGAATGATGGAAAGGTTGAATTGGGTAAAGGTTGTGTGGCCACTTGTAGATCGGTATGAGCTCCAGTGTCAGACCCGAATAAAAAAGGCTGCCGGTCATTGTGCTTCGGTGACGGCTGCATTTGACGCACCACAGGGGGTTGGAGATTTGTGGAGCCAACAGGGTTGGGTGCAACGGAAACCCCACCTTCATTTCCCGCATCTGGCTGTATTTGCAAGCCAGCGCGCGCTTGACTTTGAGCGTACGTCGCAACCGCTGCTTTGAATTTGAGGTATATCGCCAGTTGTTTATCACGCTCTTGCTTCAGACTCTCGGCTTGCTGGGCGTTGCCGCTGGCGGTGGCAACACTGATCGCATTTTCAACCCGTTGGAGCTGCATTTCCGCCAGCCGAAAACGTTCGTCGATTTGCTGCTGCGTCGTTTGTTGGGGTGTGGTTGGTAGTTTGGGTGAGGCCTGAGGCTGTTGCGGAGGATTGAAAGGAACGGGAGCGAGGGTAGAGACAGGGGGCGCTTGAGTCAGAAAGGGAGCGCTGGGGTCTGCGGGATTAAGAGAAACTTCTGAAGAAGGAAATGGTTGCGCTCGGGGTCGCTTGGGCTCAGCAGTCTTCTCCACATTGAGGTTTTCTCCAAAACGCTTGGTGGCTATACAATGAAATGGGTTAACAAGGTCTGGGGCAGAGCGGAAGTCAGGTAGGCATACTTGTTGGTTGAGCAGTAAAACCGGCTAGGAGAAGAGAATGTGGAGATCGCACGTGGAACCACGGTTCTTGTGAGGATCCGGCAGCTGCCTACGCGGGAAAATAAGGAAAGTATACGAGGATAGAAATAAGAGAACGAACGGATGCATGTAATTCGGGGAATCGAGAAAGACTCCGTAAACTGATGATGCTCAAGTTGATGTTCCTCTGTCAAGAGGTTGTACCAGTTGTCACTTTACAATACTTATCCAGACATACCTTTCTGAGTTCAGACGGCAGAGTATCCCAGGTAACGTAATCCAACAACGACAGCTTATTCCATAGTGGGTGTTGAGCATTATCAGGAGGGGATGCCGCAACGTGAAATATATGGCAGATAGGTGGGTGTGAGCGGGGTGCGTCTTTAGGTGGTGATGACTGCGAAAACGAAGCGTTCGGTGCGAAAGAAGACCCTAATGCATCAAACAGCTGCAAGTTCTGAGGAGGAATCCAGAGGGGCGAAACCAGGGGCACCTACCTCAACCGCTGCAATGAGTCCCTCCAAAGCAGCCATGCCTCTGCTTCCGCCATTTGATGTGTGTCCAATGCCCAGTTTTTCAGGCTCGTCTCGAAGTTCCTTGGTGATGGGCTGGAAAGGCGCAAAAAACCTCTTGGAAAGCAGCGGTGTCGGGCGAGTGTCTGCCGTAGCATAAGTTACAAACCCAATGCGAAACTGGTAATGGGTGAGATGTGACTTGACTACTGGATGAACGTCTACGTACCTGGTGGCTTGTATGGATTTCAGAAAGACGCTTCAGCAAAGGCGAAATGTACTCGAGGAGGATGCGCGACCACTCGGCTGCAAGGGTTAGGGAGGACTCGACTACGCAAGCAATGGCGACCACCCCCGGGCCAGTGCTAGCAGACATGCCTGCCAGTGTGAGTCACGGCGAGTAGAACGCGTCGGTCACGAGACAACGTTCCAGGGATTGACTGGCACAACGACTAGCTATAGCGCAACCATCGCTGGCGCTACACTCATGAATGTCTCGCAGCTGGAATCACCGCCTCCAACTCAAGTCAACCATCGCGCAATAACTGCCTCAGAGAGGGATGCAAACGTACGGTTATTACAACTAATTTTTACAGTTGACTCACCCTTTTTAACAACAACAGTTCTTGGCCTTCCGACAGCTCAACAAGCGAGCGCGCGTCAGACTCTCCCCGCAGCCTTTTACTGTCGAAAATTTGTCGGTAAAAATCCATTTGTTTGCGGTCGCAAATTCGATGGGCTGGTTTGCCGCAGTCACTCGGTATTCCCATTCAAACTTTGGTGTGTTTCTGCCTTTGTCCGCTGTACAATCCGTAACAGCATTCATTAGCTGTGATACTCGCACCACTCTTCGAATTACATACGGCCTTTCTCTCCACGAGCCAGAATGAAGAAATTCCTTTCAGCCCAACACGGTTACTAACTTCCTCGGCGAGACCCACCATTATCACCTTTGCATTCAACGACACACGAATGTTGATTGGCCTCGCTGATGGTCAGATATTGCTCTACGACACATCAATGCTGTTTACAGCTGGGTCAGACCACATCCACCCCATTCATTCGTGGCCTGCCGTATCGCCAAATCCCGTACAACAAATCTTGCCCAACCCGGGAGACATGCCCAATCTGGTGGCTATCCTCCTAGGAGCTGGTACACCACAAGCTGTCGACATTCTAGATGTGCACAAGTTACAGAGTGTTGGCGGATGGCGCCGTGAAAACCCTCAAGATTCAATCACCTCGTGTGCGTCTATTCTTCACCTCTGCCCTGACCTTTCCACCGACATTGGGTACAGTATCATGGTCGCCTAAAGGAAAACAGCTAGCGATAGGTCTACGTAGTGGCGGCATTGTCACGTTCAGTCCGTCTGATACATCCGTTCCAAAGTTCCACGTGCCTCCCCCCTCCTTCTTGACGACACACATCCTTCTCTCCTTAACCTGGCTCGCCAATACCGCCTTTTACACTATCTATGCACCAACTTCTTCTACAGACGTCGACCAAATCCATGTCATTGTCACACTCGATAGCAAATCTAACTCAATGGAGGAGGTGAAACTGGCCCCTCCAAACTTTTTGCTACTTGGCTCAACTTCTAACGCATTCGTGCTCGCAATGAGAAATTGGGACCCCGTGAAGTTGATGCTCGTCATCGGGGACGGCGCTTCATCTGACATCGGTGTCATAGGTCACGTCGATGACGAATGGAATAACTTCTGTCTTGAGGAGACGGTCACGCCCAGGATGCCCCTTGACAAGGATGGCAACGAAACCATACTGTTGGCGCTTCAACTAGATTTGAGCAACGACAAAACCATAAACGTCAATGTGGAGGGCGATGATAGAGAAATGCCTCCAGGGCCCATTTTATATGGCTATACCAGTGATGGGACGGTGCAAGGGTGGTATGTGGTTAACATGAAGGGGGTGCAGTTTCCCAACATGGTGATACCCTCTGCCGTTGCTTCTTATGCATTTGGTTCCTTGCCGTCGAATGTGAGTATGGCACCAATGCAAATCACTAGGCCTCCTCAATCTCCTATACCTTCTCTGGTGCCATCTTCCCTCTTTGACAAAATATCAACGCCTAGTAAAGATACGCCGGTTTTGGACTCGCCCTCCGCATTCTCCAAGCTTTCAGTATTTAATCAACAATCACAAGCTGTGTCAGCCTTTGGAGGACAATCTCAGCCTGTGACTGCATTTGGACAGTCCAGGTTGGCGTTCGGGCAGTCTTCATCAACACCGGCATTTGGATTGTCATCGACATCAGCATTTCGACAATCTTCCACTGATTTGGGGCAGCCGTCAGGTCAGCCGCCGCCGTCGTCAGGTTCCACGATTGAACAGCAGATGGTTTCGTCGTCCGCGTTCGGTCAGCCCTCATTTGGCCAGCCCTCGGCGTACGGTCAGTCCTTAACAATCGGATCGAACAGTACAATCACTCCCTCTGCTCCAGGCATTGGCTTCGGCGCATTTGCATCAGCCTCGCCTGCCAAGTTTGGTCAGTCAGTTTTTGGATTTGGAACGGCGACCGCTTCTCCGGCATTAAGAACAGTATCTGCGGAAGAAATGTTGATCGACAATGGGTCATCTTTTGACGGTCTTTCCATAGGCAACTCTTCCGACGTAAAGCCTGGGTCTGGATCTGGCGCCGGAGTATTTGGGAACTTGTCGGCATTATCACCAAACTTAGATCCCCCTACCAAACAGCCCGAGCCGACTGGCGGGTCTACCTTTGGTCCAATATCGTCTGGTGCTGTCAAGCCTGCAACAGGATTTGGCATCTTTTTAGAGCACAACCAGCCGCAGAATGGGAAACCAGACTTGACAAGAGAAGAAGCGAAATCAGCGCCAACGCCTGCATTTGCGAAAAGTGGGTTTGAGAATATGCCTGCGATCCGGCAGTCTGTATTCGGAGAAAAGGCGACAAGCGTATTTGGGAAGTCTGGATTTTCGAATACAACTACTCTGCCAGCGGCTGGCGGCGTGTTTTCAGCGTTTGCGAAAGGGGGAGTGACAAGTTTGGCTGGGGGTGCGACATTCAGTGAAGGCAGCAGAGAACCATTCAAATCTGCCGTCGGTGTCGCAAACGTCGCTACATCCGGCTCGCCTTGGGACACCAGTATGAATGCGAGCGCATTTGGTGGAAATAACAAACTAGATATGATCACGCCTGTCAAACCTAGCCGATCCAGCCCACTTGCCAATGTCCCAATATCTCCAGTCTCTTCGCCTGACTCAACTGGAATATCACCGCCCAAAGGTCACGATAGTCCGCCACCTGCCTCGGCAATCAAGAGCAATGAAACGGCAGCCAGTTCGGGTGCATTTGGTCTACGCGAAACCTCCAGTACCGTGTCCTTCAAGCCGGCATCTGGCTTTGGCGCATTCGGTAGTGACGCAAAGCTAGCCTTTTCCCCATTTTTCAACCCTGCATCGGGTGAAGGCAAGACCATACGTCCTGTTTCTGTTTTTGCAAGCGCAGGGTCCAGCGTGGTCAAACCTGTAGCAACTACTCCGACGTTCGGGGCACCCTCAGCACTTGGAGGCTCCAAATCCGTATTTGGCACATCTTCGGCACTTGGGGGTGCCAATTCCATGTCTGGAACTACTACATCGTCTGCACATACTTTACAGAAGGCTGCTATTCCAAGTGGCGGGTTCAACGCATTCAGCGGGCCTTCCAGTGGATTTGTTTCATTTGCTGGGCCTAAGCAATCCTTTGGAGAATTATTGAAGGGAACTAGCGATACAGCTGAACTCCCGAACACAGCCCTCAGTGTTTCGTCACCGAGATTGAAGGAGAATACCAAACCATCCATTCTGGACCTAGCCACAACGGACAGCGGCGCTGAGAAAGAGCATCAGGCACTTGCGACAACTATAGTTGGTGTGGCGGCTGAGAGTAGAGTAGATTCACCGAAGCCAGTGCCTGTGTTCCGACCTCCTTCAAAACCGGAAGGGATCGCAAAAACGCCAGTGCTGCCATGCGACAAGAGCTCTGCGTTGATCATGGCCGCTCCTTTATCCTCTATCTCTGACGATGCCCATGGCCATATCGACGACCAAAAACAACCAGTAGCTTCGATCATGGCGGATCAATCCCCTAATGGATCGTTTTCACTCTCATCCCAAAGTTCATCGTTTGTGGAGGTTCAAGAATCCAATGATAAGGAAGAAGGAAACGAAGTAGTCGCACTCGAAGACGATGCGCAGTCGTTCTTGTCAGAAAACTTCTCTGAAGACTCTGAAGACCCCCGTGATGACGATTCCTCGGATGAAGATGCACCTTCGCCAGAGCCAGAGCCAGAACCACTTTGCAAGACAACGTTATCTACCACCCCGCAATCAATTTCCCGATCTCCTTCCACCACTCCGAAACCTGAAATGATTGTGGCTCAAGTCCCACCTTCATCCCCATCTCCCGTCTCACCGACAGTGAAACCTATCCTAAGTACCGCTCCCCATGGATCGCCTGCAAAAGAACCACCGTCTATCCCGGCACCCGTGCCTGTCGTTCCCACTGCCTTGCCCATACTGGGAATAGGTCTAGGTAGGCCCAGTAATCGTCCCTCCCGAAGTTCGCCGTTAGCTGGCGCACCTGCCTCTGTTGACATGGCAGCGGACATAAAACTCCAACCACCCAAATCACCTACACGCCCCACTGGACCAAAACCTCATCCTGCTTCCCCCAAAGCTCCGTTTGGGGGCTGGTCGGGCCCGTCGAAACTCGATATATCTGATGATGCCAAAACATCTGTAACCAAACCCCAGCGACCAAAAACGCCACCTCTGCTTGCCACCTTTGCCACCCCCGCAGTGGAGCTGCCACAAGGTCTAGGTTCATCGAGTTCGACACCCCCTACAACATTTTCGCCTCAGTCTACGCCTATAACAACATTGGCGTCCCAGTGTCAAGGACTCAGCCCAAAATTTGGCGGGAATGTGGTTTTACCACCGCGGCTGACGTCCACGCCGACGACCGCCTTGCTGAGTTCTGGATTGCTAGGATCTTCACCGCCATCTCCCTTTGCGTCTCCTCGTCTCGACAACAAAGGAACCACTTCCATCCCATCGGCCACAAAGCCCCAACCGAACACGGATCTCTTTATGGGCAAGGATAGAACCTCTTCATCCCCGGCTCCGCCAGGTTTCAACCGATTTGCTGGTCAGGCGACAATATTTCCAAATATGGGCCCTACGCCATCCACCACCTTTGGTGTTAGATCTCCTGGATCAAGCCTGTCCCCGCGCTCCGAACCTACTTTGCAGCTCGGTATGCAAGCAGAATGCCTCCACCTCTTCTCAGGTCTGGTGAGAGAGCTAGAGGGTGTGAGTTTGAACCATCGTCCGTGCATTTTGATGCTAACTTGTCTTCGGTTCCAGCTAAAGCTGCTCGCTCAAGAAACGAGCCAGAGGGAAGAGCTCAGGCATTCCGCTGACGGTTCTCATCAAACGATTGACTTCGGTGATCATGCTAAATGGACGCTGAGGGCCATAGCTCAATTCGGGAAAACCATGAATGAACGGAAAAATGACATTGCACAGTTGAAAGAGATGAGGGTGGCATTGGCACTGTCGATCCGTGAATTGCAAGGTCATCTGCTGAAAGGTATCGTATCTTGTCAGATTGTGTGAGATGACTGAATATTTAGCTCGGCTTATTCATAGCGGGAACGAGAAAGGAAGAAATAGTGCGGTTCAACCGAGCAAAAACGGACACGGAGTTTGCCAAAATCCTAAAAGTAAGGACGTTAGGTCCCGAACATCTGGAAACACAGAGTCAGCTGCGAAAGGACATCGGGGCACGTGTTGAATATTCAATTATTGACTGCCAATCTGACATGTAGTTGCCAGACGATGCGTGATCGTATCCAAAAGCTTGAAGATCATCTCCAGGCATCCAAGAAGAAACTCAATCAGATGAAAACGTGCAAGCCTGGATTCAAGTTCGTCCATACTTCATACAACCAGGAGAGCCAAAGTTTAATTTTCAGCTTTGCAGGGCACCCTCTCTGGATACGATCAATCGGACCTACCGAAACATTGACATTGCCATCGATCAAACTGTTCAAGATATCGCCAACCTCAATTCAAGAGTGGCGAGGCTCGATCTAAACGTAGCGCTGCACGTACCTACCAACCGAGACAAGCGTCTTCCTGACATGTTCTCCAAGCGACCGTTTAATGTCACGCCACATGTCGCCATCACCACAGCTGCTGCACTGAATGCTGAGCGGTCTGCTCAAAAGCTGAAGCGTGCACTGCTGGCTGCGCGTAAACAACCTCACCTAAACCTGACAACAGCTTCAGCACCTGCGGCACTGGTGGCCTTTAATACACCACGGCCTGTGAAGCTGGACACGATGAATTCTACCCTGTTTGGCCCGCATCCGTTTGAAATGAAAAACCAACCGCAAACGCCGAAATGGAGCCATCCAACACCGGATTTCAATGAGTCGCCAACGCCACCATCCTCGTTTCCGGCAAGGCGCACAGCTGGAGGTGCACCGAAGCACCATATGAAACCTGTTGCACTCAGAAGGAATGGTGCTTCTGGACAATCACCACCAACGCCGAGTTTTGATTGGGGTCCGCTTCCAAGTGTCGCACCGATGACAACAATATCAGTAGATGTAAGAAGGCAGAGTGAGGACTTGGCCAAAGCTTCATGATGGATGACGAACGACGATCCATAATAAAGATGTATTTATATGACATTTTGGCTATAAAAGGAACGTTACCGTTATCTATTTCGAAACTTTCTGCGCATTCCCGTCTATTGAAGCAACGTGGGGATCATAGATGATTGACTCGAGGTGAGCGAGAGCAGCCTGAGGAAGGTAAAGATAACGGTCTAGTATGGTGTAAAACGATGGTTGTTGAAGAAATTGCTGCGCACCCTCCCGACGTCGCTGAGTTCTTCGCTTTCATCGCCTGTGAAGACTTCAATTCCACTCTCATCGGCACTCATAAACGCATCGCCCATGTCTTCTTCTGAGAGAACCTTGTCGGGGTGTAAGGATGCGCACCACGAGAGAGCTTCAAAGATGGGTTCTACTGGAAGGAGGCATCAATGGCCAGTTCAACTTGGTCAAAAGGGCTTGGACATACCAGCAGATTCGCTTTTTGGGAAGATACAGAACTCTCTTATGTCGATAGCACCGTCGTCTTCAGCTTGTGTATTCTGCGGACCTCCGGCGTGCTCATCGATCTGACAATATATGGAGGGCCCCGCGTCAGTACGGGACACAGCGTGTAAGGTAATTGATGGATATTCGATTTGGAAGCCACGGCCTGTTGCAGACATAAAAACCAGAACGCTAAAAAGTTGAACATATAAGAACTGAGGAACGACGGACACAGAACAAACCGTACCTTTCGATGATATAGAGAGTTCCATGTGAACAATCCGGGAGGGGGAAGCCCTCGAGGGGAGGGTTCATCGTCACAGAAACGCTGTCTTCCTTATAGCGAAGAATTGGGGGAATGTCGTTGAAGGACGCGGGGGTGGATCCGACGAGTGCCCTGTGTTCGTCTGGGGACAAGAACGTCGGAATGGAATTGACCAATATCACGGCCATTGCCAAGGCTTGTTGGCTTCAAGGGAGCGCGCGAGGCCGTTGTGCACGCTCTCAGGCCCTGGTTTAGGGTTATCTTCTATCACTGGCAATATTAATGACCGCACCCTCAGAACCCCAGGCCGCTGCTCTTTTGTCGCATGTCGTCTCCCAGATACAGCAGAACGTCGAATTTCTTGTCTCTCAGAACTACATTTCTTCAGCAGACGCTTCCACTATCATCGCCAAATTGCCCATCGCGAACGGAACAGCCTCAAATACACTTCACCCGACTGCACCTCCGGTGCGTCGTACCATACCCCAGCCGCCCCCACGAGTCGTCCAGGCCAGAGCATTGTGGGCGTATAATCTCAATGGAGAAGTTCGTATTCCCCCCCACGTCTTCGTCCTAAACTTCGCTTATGCCATGTTGGAAAGGAGCCGGGTGACCTCTCGTTCGCAGCTGGAGATATCATTGAGGTCGTAGCCGAAACTAACGACGACTGGTGGATGGGCAAAGCTAACGGCAGACAAGCACTCTTCCCTTCGGCCTTCGTCGAAAAGATTGTCAATCCTAACCCTCCCATGGCGAACGAGAGACCTGCATATAAACCGTTCATGGCTGCTCGTAGTGCAGATTTACCTCCTGTAACGGGAGTGAATTCCGTCGGTCTTCAACAGGCCCCGGGCCAGGAAGAGAAGAAGAACAAGTTTGAACAGTACAAGAGTACGGTGCGCAAGGTCATACTCTATTATCTGTGTCCTAGATTCAACGACATCTGTAGCTGGCGCATTCCGCCGCTGGAGGTGTTGGTTTCGGTGCCGGTAAGTCTGCTTACTGTTATCTCGAGTGTGCGCTGATCATAGGGATGTTAGGTGCCGCCATCGGCGGTGGTCTTGTGAGAGCTATCTTCTGAGGCATGTTACGAATATACAGTTGAATAGCCAACCAATGCATACGCATTATCGCACCGTATTCCGGACTCAGCACTGTAATGTATTATGAGCTACTCACAAACTGTGCTTGTTCGTAAAATGCCTCGTTCTCACCAGCTGCACGCCAAATTTGCGCGCACATCATCATACATACATATTGCTTTCTAAGTACCATTCCAATGATTCATTATGCGCCCGACTTCCAATACGCGATATCTCCATCAATCACTACCAGGGTGGTGAGGAAGACGACTTGAAGGAGAAAACAAGACTAACTTTCGTACGGCTTGCCCTGCTGCCTAACTTTACCTGCTGCTTTCACGGCATTCTCGCTTCCAAGTTCCTTCAGGTCGTCGTACGACATGATCTCACCACAAACAAATTTATTTTCAAAGTCAGAGCTAGAAAGAAAGGTTATTAGCAGCTCATCAAGGTGCAATAGAGCCGGCATAAGAAAGTCGAGGAGGGAAGACAGCCAATC
Source organism: Hygrocybe punicea (assembly GCA_963556145.1). Taxonomy (NCBI): domain Eukaryota; kingdom Fungi; phylum Basidiomycota; class Agaricomycetes; order Agaricales; family Hygrophoraceae; genus Hygrocybe; species Hygrocybe punicea. The sequence goes on along the minus strand of OY744468.1, from coordinate 3,150,651 downwards.
AAGTACGTCTGCAGGAAGGGTGAGAAACGTACTGAATCACACCAGCCGCTTGTGGCGCTTTCGTACCCTTCCGTATCGTCCATGCGCGCACCTCATCTGGTCCGCAAGTGAAATACCGGATTAACTGTGGCACGGGTATTAAAGACTGTATTATCATTATTAATACATAGCCGACGAAACTACTCACATCAAGACTACTGTACCCTGCTTGAGTGATTTTGCCCAGCGCACTGGGTGCTGCCTCCTCTGCTTCCTTCCTGTCCTCGATGTTCAGATTTGAAAGGCGTTCTTCCAAAGCTACAGAGAAAGGGATGAGCGGATCCCCAGTGTTGTTGGTGTCAATCCAGGCTTTGATTTTTGACAGCCTAATCATTTGTCAGACTGTCTGGTGTAGAAAGCCCGCCGCGATCACGGTTCCTGCGAAAGGGGAAATCACCATTTGTTCTTCTTCCGTATATAATCCTTCTCGCTGAGGTTTACAAGGTAGGTAACAGGTTTAGCAGTAAGAAGGGAGAGACCATTGACAACGTCGACCTGAGGGAAATGTTAGCAAAGGGGATTGGGTAGAAGGAAATGAGTAAGGGACAGATAGAACAACGAGGGTTCAAGTCGGGTACATAGTGTGGAAGATGTGATAACTACCTATGAGAAGAAAGACAGTCAGCTCAAGTCAATCATATTAAGATTTGTAAAACTGAATCAGAAAACAGAATGATCTCAATGGTTACGGGGCGTTACTCCCTCCTCAACGAGCTGGGTTATCGAGCGATGCTCTTTCTCATCATGAGGTGAAGCGTGGGGCATGACTGACCTCTTTATTCGTCCAGTCGGCTTTTCGAGCGTCTTTGTTATCAATTGAGAGGGTCTTCAAGATCTTTTCAACTGTCGCCTTTTTCACATGAGCCAAGATTTTCCCGAATTAAAAACCTGGGGGCTCACGATCTCTTCCTTCTTGGCCTTATCAGCTAAGCTGTTGCTGCCCAACGACCTCCCGGTCTTCTTCAAACTTTCCAGCGCCTTCTCGACCCACTCGATATCCTTGAGACGAAGTTCTTTTTGGATTATTTCCATATCGCGAATAGGATCTACTTCTCCCTCGACATGAATCACTTCGGCGTCGCTAAATGCACGAACGACTTGGAAGATGCCATCCACTGAGCGAACGTGGGAGAGGAATGCGTTGCCAAGGCCCGCTCCAGTTGATGCTCCCTATGAGATTTGTTATTATTGACCAAAGCCGCAGAATAGGAATGATAGACGATATACAGCTGTCAGACCAGCGATGTCAATGCAAGTAAGGAAGGCAGGTACTCGTGACGCCGGTTTGTACGATTCGCAAAGCCATTCAAAACGTGGATCTGGGACCGGTATGCGCGCTTCCTGTGAAATATGTTGGTCAAAGAAACTGCGAAATGACGGAACAATGCAACTCGGTTCTGAGACACATACCTCGGGATTGATGGTCGCGTAAGGGAAATTGGCCGCCTTGCCCAGGTCTACGCCACAGATAAATTGGCAACATACGAGGGTGAGGAAGAACAGGCGATCTGACCGGTATTTGAGAGAACATTGAAGAAGGATGATTTCCCGACATTGGGAAGACCTGGGGGTGCAGAAAACGGGTCAGAGAAAACGAAACCAACAATTTCGGGAAAACTTACCTACGATTCCGATCTTGAGATTGTTACCTGGTCTACCAAGAAGTGTTTTTTTCTCCGTTACAGCTTTCTTCGGCGGCATCTTTGCAAGAGTGACTCGGACGGACAATCGATGCACGAGTTTTACCGTCGATACATAACTATTACATAATATGGTACAGTTAAGTTATTTACGTAATTATTTGACCTTGTCGTCCCGCCCCACGGAAAGCTCTGCACGGCCAACATGCGACTGTCCGTTTGTGCCCGCATCTTTCTGTTGGTCTCTGCTTCTTACGCCCAGACTCTGACGACGACGAACGCGCAAGTATAACTTCCCCCTACCAGCTTCCTCATTCTGATTCCCCCCTCAGCGCAGGGAACACGATAATCGGAGTGCTCACCACCAATCCATCAACATCAACACAAATAATGTATTCCCCCATGTTGCCTTTGTAAAATAAAATAAATTCACTACTCCGCTCCAGACAAACCATCCTTGCTTCAACGAGCACGAGTGCGGCTACAACACCAGAGGTCCAGCAAGGCCCCGTCGGTCAGCCAGCCAGTAATACAGGCGTTGTCGGTGGCCCCACTCCGTTCACCTACACCACCACTGACGCGAACGGCGATTATACGGCCGTTGTTGCTACCTTCATACCGTCCTTCCCTGCTACCGTGGTGCCTCCCAGTGTGTCGAGCGGCACCGTATTAAACTACAGCCAGTGGCTGAGCGTGATCGGAACAAATACGCCACCAGCGGTAACGGCAGCTAGCACAGGAAGACCGTCAACTTTTTCGTGGGCTGGGGCGGGCGTACTGTTTTGTGCTATTGCAGGAGGGGCGTGGATCGTACGTTGATTAGAGTCTTGTTTTGTTCCACGGCATGGACTCCTCTCCTATTCATATGTACCGCACTGTATTTTCCCACCACTTGCACAGGAGATGAGCGGTAGAGGCTCATCCACATTAATTATTTTCATGTCATGGCGGGAAAGGAGCCACTGCGGCTGCTCAACTCAAATCCGTCATGCCGCAAATCATTGGGCTGTTGACGGACTCTGATTGTCAATGTTCCATCTTGACAATGTGTACGTCCACGCACCATTCACGGTGCAGGGGTCACAAAAGTTGCCCGGGGGATATGTCTATAAAGATAATACATTTAGTATAGCTGAGGGGTAAACGTACACATCTTTGCGGTATAACAGTGAACAGAGATAAGGGATAGCGTGAAATCGAGAGCATGTGGACAGACAGAGGGTACGGAAGGCCTAAAGATAAATTCCGACAGTCTATCTAAACCCAGCAGAGACAGCAGCACACAATTGAAATAAACGTTCAAATTCACCACCCAAAACCGAAGGCGAAAACGAGGTTGAGCGGGCGAAAGAGGAGCCGGAGGCACTCACTTGATTACCCAAACCCAGGTCGCAGAAACGCGGGTTGGTCCGGTCGATGACTGGAAGGACCAGCATTTGGATTGTAGACGACAGGCGGAGACCCCATATATGGCGGCGAGCCTGAATACCATGCCTGCGATGGCGGAGGGCCTGCATAAGATGCATTCCGAAACAAGTATCCGTGCGGAGGTGGCGGAGGTGGGGGCGCAATGAAGCCACCGTACGGGGGAGGCTGGTACGATGGGGGCTGTGGATCATTCGCTTTATTTTCAGGTGGAGGTGCTGGCGGCGATGTGGATAGTGTGGCGGGCTTGGAGAGCTTTTCCACATAATTGGATGGGAAGAGGCCTTCGTGACCTTTGAATCGACCTGTCCACCAATCTAGGTTCATCTCAGAAACGACCTCGATGATGTCTCCTGCTCTGAAGGAGAGATCTTGCGCCTCCTGATAAGAAGATATGAAAATGAAGTTTTCTCAGTGTGACAACCGAAACGTACCCGTCCTGTCTCGTTATAACTCCAAAGTGCTCGTGCTTGGACCGAAGGTTGAGGAGCAGAAGGTGTCGTTGTACTGGGAAGTACAATAGTACTGGAATGCGGGGGCGTCAAAACTGGTTTTTGCGCTGCAGACTCCGAGTTCGGAGAAGAGGGCAATTTAGCAAGGATCTGTTGGCCATCGCCGGCGCTGATTTCGTTTTGGGAGACGAGAAAGGTGATATTCTGACGAGTTTGGGATATTATGTGGGCGAGGAGGACATTGGACTGGTCGACCATGTTCAGGAATATTCCAGTCCAGTCCGGGGACCTGAATGTTGAACGTTCAACGTTGAACCCCTGGCTGGGCAAGGCTGAACTTTCGCGGTCACGTGTCTGACTCGCTTGGCGCTGGCCCAGGCAGATCCTGGCAGAATACGCAATGGCCATGTCCTGTTGTGGTCGCTGCACCGAATCAGTGCTACGAGCAGAATCGTTTGCACGACACCGCTCACAGAATTCAGATGATTGTAAGTGATGGGAACCTGGCCGGTTTTCCCGAAATCTGTCGGGTCGGAGAGTGGAAAATTTATTATTTATTATTTCTCTCCGAGTGGAAAATTCTATTTATTATTTCTCTCAAATTTATTATTTATTATTTCTTTTGTTTGCTGAGCTGTGGAGGCTTATTGTCTCGAGTCTTGTCAAGACTGTGCTCGACTTCGGCAGACGGACAACAAGCTCTTGCTGCGCATTCCAGTGTACTGCGTCTCACCCGACTGGCTACATTTCACGTCGCCTCGAGCATTTTCCGTCGTTGTCGACACCCGCAGTGCTCTGCTCCAATTACCCACTAGATACCGCTCGCGATACCGCTTGCAACTCCACCTCACTGTTTTGGAATTCCAATTCTACTTCACCGCCTACCAACATGTCGTTACTGGACCAACTAAAGGACGGGTTGGAAAAGGTCTTCCCTGCCAGGCATCGATCCGCTAAGCCGTTGTCTGGAGGCATAGGGAGTGGGCATGGGATGGTTCCTCCTGGTGACGATGTGAGCGTCTGTTGTAACAATCCCGAATTCATAGCGTCCACTGCCCCAGGCTCTTCCCTGTAATGAATTTGCGCTGTTCCTTTTCCTTTCCGTTGCTGGTTGTTACGTAATCATGTTCTTCTCGCTCGACCTGCATGGATGTCGCAGGACAACTTGGCTTTCTGCTGCTGGTCCCACTACTATGGGTCCTATGGCTTTGGGTTCTTTTTCTTTCTGTTGTGCAATCCGGTCTGTAGTCGTTGCTTACAACCCATCTTTGTCCTGCCTAGATGATCGTCTCAAAACCGACCATCATATTCCACTCCTCACAAATATTCTTCAACTTTCTCGCGATGGCGTTATTTGCCGGCGTCGCAAGCTTTCAGGCTAAATGGGGCGTTGGCCCTTGTATGTTTCGACGCGTCCGCTGTCCCTTGCGGGCACTAACCACCTCTTTGCCTCAGCTGGCCTATCCGGATTCGCCATCTTCATATCCCTGGCGGGCATCTTTCTCTCGTTATTCATGCTGCTCGTGCCCGTCATCTACGAAAAATACGATAAATTTGTTCGCCTCGCTCGCGCGCTCAAAGAGGTACGGGTTGCTTTCATCCTCACCGGTGCCGGCCTGACAGCGAGTTTCCTGATCGCGTGCGTGTTTTCTTTTTCCCTGTCTCTTGTCGCCCACCATAACATGGTTTTTACCTGCAGTTTTGCCACCACCATATCAGCATGGACAGAACCCGGATGCAAGGACCCTAACAAGGACCCGAACGCGAGCAAAGGCGACGATTTCAAAAATGCGCTACCAGGGTGGTGTGACACGAAGAAGGCAGGTGCCATTTTCTTCTGGCTCACATTTAGTGAGTTCTTTGCTCTCCCCTCGCTCTATCCTCGTTCATGACATCCCCAGTATTTTGGCTGCTCTCGCTAGGACTCCTCATTCGTCAATGGCGCGAAGGGGGCTATGCACCACGAGACCCACCCTTCACCCACCCACCAACCGACCACGGCGCGGACGAAGAAGACGAAGGCGACGAAGAATCTACCTACCATCAGATCCCACCACCCCATAACCCCACTACCGACAACTCCAATGCCGGCAACTCTCCTTTTGCGGATGCGAACCGCTACAGTGCCGCGAGCTCAGCGGCTGCCGTGTCACGCCCCAGCATGGACGTTTACGGCGCATTTTCGGATCCTGCGCCGAGCGGGTTTGGGAGTTCGCCTCCTCCAACGAGCAAGCCCCCCGTTATACCCGAGGTGGATCTCGGCCCGCGCGTGAGCAGAACAATGCAATATGCAGATCCATATGCTTTGGTGCGCGCCCAGGTCGCAGCTGGCGCTTCACCTGTAAACCCTACTGGACCACCCAGCTATGAAAGCTATCAGGGATATCGCTGAATGTGTAGTGTAGTATTTTTGTTTATGGACCGGTATTCTTTCTTCGTTCAAAGTTGTCATAAGTTTTTCTGTAATGAGAATAATATGTTACGTTTGTTTACAAGTGTTGACTCCCTCACCGACATTGAACTTCATGGCCGCAAAGCGACACCCGCCTGGTTTACTCTCCAATGTTTTCAGTTTTGTATCTCGAGAAATAGATTCATTTGTCTCAAATGCTGCAGGGCGCAGCTCCCAGGTGAGTTCCCAGTCCTTGCTCAGATTCTTTTACACGCTCTAATCAGGTCCTAGGCCAACTGTGCACCGGAAAGCTCGACTTCGCATACTACATCGCACAAAAATTCATCTCTTTCCCGGTCAATACGCCGTACTCAAGAAGAACCCGCCCGAAATGACGCCTCAGTATCGATGCGGAAGGGAACCGCCCGTAGACGTCGAGGATCAAGCGCATCCCCAGAACCACGCCAGCAAGACCTTGCCCGTAAACAGACAATCGCACAAAACAAGCGACACGTAGATTTGGCTCCATCCTCCAGACGGCGTTCGTTCTCCGATGGCCAGGAAAAGGGCGACCATGATCGTGCGTTCCTGCCACAACATCCACGTCGCATCCCCAACTCTCCTGCAGAAAAAGCCCATGGTTCGTCCCCGATCCCCATCCCTCGAGCTCCTCGGCGAAGACCGTCGATAACCATGCCCGGCTCCCTATTCTCGCGATCGTCCTCTCCCGAATCCAATCCACCTTCCCACCCTGTGAACGGCAGCCGTCGTCGCGTACATTTTTCTCCAAGAATATCTGACCCTACACATACAAGTCGAGAAGCTTACCATAGCGACTTGGACGACGCTCCAGCGGGATCGTCGTCCTCCTGCCAAAAGATATCTCCACTGCGTCCACGGACGATTCCTTCTGTCAAAGCTGTTGTGCAGCGGTTTTCAACTGATGAACATGATGCCGATCCCACTCTCCTTTTGCCAAACTCTCCCGGAAGGACCAAGGTTTTCATTGCGGATACAGAGGGAGGTGGACGAAGCACAAGATCGCTAAACGAGTCTAACAGTAGGCAAGACGCCATGAGCCATGGCAAATCTGACAGAGCTAGAGGTAAGCAACGTGAATACGACACGTTTTCGGACGACGGGCTATACGCAGACAGCTCGGGGGAAATGACTGTACGAGATAAAGAGCAGGAGCTGGTCGCCGCCCGAGAAGACCAAATTCGTAACGAAAAGCGGTGGGAGAGGGATAAGCATGCAGCTGATGCCGAAGCGGAGAGAATACGGGATAAGGAGAGAATACGAACACTGGAACAAGAGATTACACGACTGAAGGAAGAGGTATTGTCAGATTCTTGCGAGTCGATCCGCACATACATTAACGATATTCGTGTAGCTTTCAAAAAGACCCATTGTTAATAGTAAAGGAAGCACTATATATCAACCACTTCCACCACCGGCGCCGCCCCCACCGCCTCCGCCCACACTCCACCTTAGTTCCACTACAATATCAGATACCAGCGCGCTCTTCGGATCTGCTCGTGCCGCCCTCAAGCAAACAACATTGCCTATCGAAGCGCCTATTAACCCTGTCTCCAATCGTACGAAGCGTCAAGGCCAGCCGACAGTCAACGTTCCATCAGACAAAATGGCCGCTTTCTTGAGCGAAATGAAGACGGTGCGACTGAGAAAAGTTGGTGTTGGTGCACAGGGACCTCCCTCCCAGTCGAGTAGTCTATCGCGAAGCGCTAGCGCGAGTAGGCTATCTCACGGTGCAGGCCATATTCCAACTGTCCTGAAGTCGACTTCATTCAGATCACTAGATGCGTACGAGCAGGGTTCAAAGGTTGGCGAGAAGAGAAAAAGATATCAAAACAGTAGCATTGATGTGCAAGATGCCCTTGGTACGTTGTCTCACTGTTGCCTTCGAATTCTGTCCCTGATCCCAATACAGCAATGAAACGACGGCTTCCTGGGCCATCCACCTCAATCTCTTTCGTATCTACATCGACGACGTCTTCAACCTCGCACGATTATGTGTCATCCACACCATCTTGCTCGCAGTCTTATCCACCACCATCACATATGCATAAAGCGAACCAAACGTGGCCTTCTGCTACTGAAACCGACGTAACAACCCCGTCTTTATGTTCTGACAATGACGCTGATCGCGAAGACGATGCGTGCCCAGACGATAAACTACTCTCGACGCCACCTAATACCCTAGGAATGAGCCGAAAACATTGGGAGAAAACATCAGAGGTAATTGACGTTGATATGGACGCGGCCGAGGAAGAAACCTCCGCACCTGTGTCATCCCTGCCAGCTCCCATATCTCCTCCGATTTCGACTTCACCACAGATCCGAAAACTGAATGATATATTCGCGAAACGCCCCCCCACCTCACCCCTACCTGGTTCCTCCCCCCGCAAGCCTCGTCCGCCCGCACGATCATCCACCCGGAACATCCTTCCTGCAAAGCCACCTCAGAGGGCCACGTCAGATGACGAAAACCTGCCATCGTCATCCTTTCCTTCTTCCGAAGTCACTACCTCCTCTGAAATCGGAGCCTCACTACCGAACAAGTGCAGTTCTGAGTCTCGTAGACGCCCACGAGAGCCCAGTCTTGAATCGGCTCGTAGTGTCCCGAACGATCCGTCGCAGCCTCCTCGGAATCAGAGACAACTGACACTTGGTGAAGAGCTTCACATCGCGTGTGAGCGTGCCTGGGCTGAAAACGACTGTGATTTAGACAGCGGTGTGTTGGTGGCCGTCGGGACGAGAGATAAGCGGGCGGGGTTCCTAGCACATGGTGGTGCTGGGGGTCCAGTCTTCATGGGAGAGGGATACGTTGAAGGCGCGGAGGCGGAAGAGGCGGAAGAGGAAGACGTATATCGGCCTAGGGAGAAGAAAGGTCGCAGATTGCCACGATCAAGCAGGCGAACGTCCCGACGATGATTTGGATGTATGAGATTATTTTTTGATTTGATTTCGCTGTGTCTTGCTATTGACTTGCCGTGTATACGAATCCTCCTCCTTGATTTGAGGTATTTTTATTCCGTATTTTATCTATGTAAAAATGTATGTTCACAACGGTCAAATGCGTACTAATTCCGCAGTCTCTGCCGTCCACCGGTTTTTGTTATGACTGGCATTAATATTTCTCCACCCCCTTCCGCTGTGCTGCAGGGGTTGTCTGAAGAGTCGAGAGCTTGCATCGAGCGCCTAGCTCGCCACAAACGCGAGGAACCCGACCTGTCTGTCGTGATCTACAAACTTCTTTGCAGAGACTATAACTAACTTGGGATACAGATCCGACCAACCACGCTCCAGGCTTGCTGCTGTGCTTGTCCTTTTGTATGAAAAGGCGGGTGCTTTGCGCGTACTTCTAACTACGCGCTCGAAACTGCTACGCTCACATCCGGGGCAGGTAAAGTACCACCATTCGTAAACAACTGGGTTCTCGTTTGATGTTTCCTCCGCAGACAGCTTTACCGGGCGGCATGGTGGAGGAATCAGACCAGGATTTATTTGAAACAGCCGTAAGGATTCACAAAAGCCGTCTTTTCCACTCGGAACCTCAACTTTCTTACCTTTTAGCATCGGGAAGCACACGAAGAAGTAGCCCTGCCCCTACGGTCCTCTGACATGCATGATATCTGTATTTTAGAGCCATTCCTCTCCGTTTCGGGATTGCTTGTGACCCCAGTCATCGCATTTCTGAGTAACTATTCCATTCTGGACAACCTCCGACCTGCAGAAGGAGAAGTCGCGCAGATATTCGACCACTTGTTGGAGGCGATATTGGATCCATCTGTTGCCAACATGGAACCATTGGTATCGATGGGCAGCGAAGACTGGCCTTATGACGCTGGCTATCACGTAAGTTCATGTCAACCTACAAGGCTGAGTTCTCATCTTGAAAGCAGAGTGCAAGTGATGTTGTAGTGTCTAGTCTTGGCAACGCTTCGTATCGCATGCATCGCTTCCGTAGCAGGGCATCACCCGTCAAAGGGTTGACTTCAGATATTTTGGTCAGTGTTGTAAACCCTATATTGTATGATGACCATTGATGCAGAGTGTTTCCTTCTCGTTAGATAGCGACCGCCGAGATCGCTTACGACAAGTCCCCTACATACGAGCGATACGCTCCTAATCAAGCCCGTGGTTTCTTGGCAGTTTGTCGAATTTTGGAACAAAGCCGTATGGAAATGGAGGTTTCGGTTTCCACAGCCGAGGGGACCGTACTAGCAGTAGCCGCGTAGAGCATTGCTATAACTTGAATACAATTAATATTATTTGCGGCTCCACTCGCGCTACTTCACCATCCTTCTTGCACAGTATTTTGCGTGCAAGCCCAAACCAAATTCAAATTAGTTCCACTTCTGAAAACTCGTCCACTGACGGGATTGTCGAGATTATGACCTTTCTTTTCAACCTGCTCCGCCTTCATCAAATCTTCGGGGCAAACACTGATGTTGGGAAAACGATTCTTACTTCGGCACTTGTCAGGGCCTCGGCGGCAAGCAACAAAGAAGCTTATTATCTCAAGCCCATCAGCAGTGGGCCCAGACAAGATGCCGACGACGAGTTTGCCATACTTCACTTCCAAAATTCCACCCTTTACTGATCTCTTCTGCTTCCCCATCAAGTCATGTTAAAAGGCATGCCGGTCTCCGGAACCGTCTGGTTCATACAAAATGTCTCTTCCGTTTTCAGGATCCAGTGAGTCCTCATCTGGCCGCCAAACTTGCTGTTGAACACAGCGGAAACAAGGTTTGCATCTTATTATCGACCACCCTTATTTCATTGATATGTTATAATTCTACAAGGCTTTTGTTCCTTCGGACGAAACCTTTGTCAATTCCATCGCGAGTTATATTCGGGAATGCGCGTCTGGTATCACGCAGGCCGCTCACATGTATATCGAAACCGCGGGAGGTGAGATTCAATCTTGATTGTGGGTAGTAATAAATACATTTGCTTCCTGCGAGTCCGGGCTTAGGTGTTCACAGCCCGACGCTGTCTGGGACCACCCAACTTGACAGTTATCGGCCGTTATTTCTACCTACGATCCTCATTGGTGACTCAAAACTCGGCGGTATCTCCTCCACTATCTCAGCCTATGAATCTCTTCTTCTACGAGGTTATATCGTGGACTGTGTCTTACTCTTCCGGGACGACCACTACCGCAATTGGGAATATCTAACCCCGTATTTCACGGAGCGAGGTGTCCACGTCGCTGCGGTCAAGGCTCCACCTCCTCGATTAACGAACGCCAAGGACGACTTCATAACCACAGAGGAATATTACGAGACAATCGTCCCCAAGCATCAAACGGGAATTGTATTTGATATTCTGCACCATTTGGACAAATGTCACACACGCCGACTCGAACAACTCAGTTCCATGCCTAGCCGTACCCTCGCCTCTATTTGGTGGCCATTCGTTCAGCATGGGCTTGTACGGGGTGATCACGACGTAACTGTGATTGACAGCGCATGGTCGGATTTCTTTAGCGTCTACCGGTCGGTTCGTGGCAGTTCATCCCAAAGATCCTCAGAGATTGGAAAGGAGTCCCTTCTCGAGCCTCAATTTGACGGTTCTGCGTCGTGGTGGACACAAGCACTTGGTCATTCGCATCCATCTCTTGCTATAGCGGCCGCACGAGCTGCAGGGCGGTATGGCCATGTCATGTTCCCTCAAGCAACTCATTTTCCCGCGCTTAAACTAGCGGAGCGCCTTCTGCGCGATGGTCCTGGTAAAGGATGGGCCACTCGCGCGTACTTTTCTGACAACGGCTCGACGGGGATGGAAATAGCTCTAAAGATGGCTTTGCGGGCGTTCTCGGCCAGAAGAAGCATGCTCGACTCAACTGCCAAAAAAAAGCTGGGCGTTATTGGTCTGAAAGGCAGCTACCACGGTGACACGATTGGCGCTATGGATGCTTGCGAGGAAGGTGTTTACACCTGTGAGTGGCATCACGCCAAGGGATACTGGTTTGAGCCTCCGACAGTCTCGATCCGGCAGGGCAAAGTAGTTGTGTCTCTTCCTTCTGCAATTGTCGCTGAACATGATAACGATGTTGCCACGATTGACGGAAACACGTTGCCCTGGGTCTACGATATCCCAAAGAGATTGATGACGCCCCTGGCGGATACCTATCGTGACTATATCCACCGCACGCTCGAAAACCTCCGGAAACGTGGTGGACCAATAATTGCTGCACTTGTTCTTGAGCCTCTCGTCATGGGTGCAGCCGGCATGGTCTTCGTTGATCCGCTCTTCCAGAGGATCATGGTCGACGTCGTTCGAGGCCCTGTTGAACCTTCGCCATCAGAATATTCTGGTATACCGATCATCTTTGATGAAGTGTTTGTGGGTCTTTATCGTGTTGGGATGCAAAGCGCTGCTCCTTTGTTGGGGGTAACACCCGACATCTCTGTATACGCGAAGATCCTGACTGGTGGTGTCGTGCCGTTGGCCGTGACACTTGCCTCGGACTCCATTTTCCAAGTGTTCCAAAGTGAAAACAAGACGGACGCCCTCCTTCATGGCCATAGCTACACTGCTCACCCAATTGGCTGTGAGGTAGCCAATGAGACCCTGGATATCGTAGAGAAGTTATCTTCCAACGATCGTTGGAAGGAGGCGCAGGCAAAGTGGAGACAGGATGATGACGAAGCAGAACCCAACGTATGGAGCTTCTGGGATCCAAACTTTGTGAACACTCTATCGCGCACCAAGGCCGTGGCTGAAGTCATGACAATGGGAACAGTCCTCGCATTCAAAGTCAAGGATGAGGATGGTGGTAAGTTATCCCGACAAGACTCTCACACCTGATTATGACTGCATCGTTCAAGGCTATGGATCGTCCTCTGCCCAGACGTTGCTGGCATCCATCCAAGAAGTCGCCAACGATGATCAGGTTGTTTCTTCGGCTCCTGGAGGAACCCCATTCAGTATTCACTTTAGAACATTGGGAGATGTTGCTTATTTCATGACTAGTCTCAACACTCCCTCCACAACAATTCGAATAATAGAAGACAGGATATTGAAAACCGTGCAGTTGCACTCATTGCAACAGAGTCGTGGATGAAACATTCTCATCATCACATAGATCTTTAATATCCATCATATCATCGTCATTAGCTACGCCAATACTGCGCCAGATCATGTATTCGATCCAGAACAACGGCTAGGTACGAAGTCTCATTCAGCAATGCCTCAAAATGTTTGATGGCCTCTTCTTCTGTGAGGTCTAATCGAAACTTTTCCTGGATTTGCTCGTGGACGTCACGGTGCTTGATGTCGGGGATATTGGCATCCACCATCAGTGCCACCAAGTTCAAAATGAGATTGGCGCTCTTGCGAAGGATTGAAAATGCTGTGAAGCAATAATTCTTGAAACGTGCATAATGGGTGGATTGGGCACCTCCCATGCCATCCACCATTTCTTTGCAGACCTTGACCGGTGGGGGAAACGGCTTCGGATCTCGACCTAGAATATACCCAAAGTCGACTGGGGTGCTAAGATTAATGTTAGAACCGCTCCACACCGAGAGAACCCACCGTGAAAGAAGTGACCTGAGTGTCGACCTCAGAAGTTGAGTGAAAGCGTCGATGGCTGGTAACTCACCGTCGGGGGCCAAAAGAAGATTGTCGAGATGTCGATCACCAACTCCAAGTAAGTAGGTTACAACACAATAACCGGCTGTAATGAAGTTAGTGGGCAAAATCCGAAATGAGGTGGACCAGCGACATACCACAACTCCTCACAAAGGTATCAATAACACCAGGCTCCACCCCGTACGTCCCGACACTTCCCTCGTCGGGGTTGTTCGCTCGCAAGTAATTTAACAATGTGCCGTTTTCGCTCACAATAGAAGCGATAGTTTTACTTGGAATGAACTGTGCCATACCTTGCAAGGGACCAGTAGCTAACACATCGTATGGGCTCAGTTTCAGGTCCAAATTCTCCTTCCTGAGTAATCTGTCCATGAGTGTGAATAATTGGATGACAAGTTGGTCCTGGCGCATATCGTCCCCGTCTTTGAAAATGACAGGAAATTCCGAGCCATCGGAACACTGGAAGCAAAGCAGTAGCGGAAAGAGGTTGGATTTAAAGACGGTTGACTTCTCAGCGATGATACCGGTCACTTCAATACGAGCATTAAGTGGGAGGGGCAGCGGCGCTATAGTGGCGAGGTTGTTCTTTAAGTCGGTAATAATTGAACGGAGCTTGTCAATCTTCTTCGGCCTGGGATCCTTGGACGTGCGGATATCTCTCGCCCGCTTGGCCAGAGTGTCAATCAAGACACCTTGGCGCCGCATCAATTCACGACGGTCAATCCCATTCTCCGCCTACCGCAAGAAAATCAGCAAAAAAAAAGCCTCTCCTCAGTATGAGCATCCATGGTGTCATACCTCAAGAAGTTTGTTCATGAATTTGAACACCACTCTTCCATACATCTTGGCCATGACCTTGTCCTCCAACGCAACTTCTACCATGAGGTACCAGTATAATCGATTTCCCAATACCTTGTGCTGTACCCCTCGTGCAATCAAGAAATCGGTCAAACCGCTATCATCGTAAGATATTGCGCTCGTTGTTGACCTCGACGATCTTTGATCGCTGGCAGCACTCTCGAACTTGAGTGCTTGTACCAGCTGCAGTAGGTATAACAACAACTCCTAGCCATATTCGATAAGGTATCATCGTTGCTGACATTTATTTAGGAAACAACGCACGTCATCGTCAGCTCTACTCAGCTGCCTCACCGCAAATGCTCGTACGCGAGAATCCACAGTACCAGGACCAAGAAGCTCCAAAGCGTCGTCGGTATCAATTTCCGTCCAGTGCGGCAACAACTCTTCTACTGCCTGTTTAACCTCAGACGAGTCTCTCCATGTAACGGACTTAAGAAATTTGGTAAGACCTCGCTTATCTCTGACAAGATAAAATCGGAATTTCCAAATAAGGTCTTTCTCTTCCGAACTGAGCGGTTGACTGGGCGCGTAATTGAGTATTTGCTACCGTATTTGGAAATGTTATTGGATCAGCATACCCCACGCAAACGTAGATGAAAGTAGAAAACAGACCCCAAGTTCATCTCTGAGTTTAGCGTTTGGTTTCAATTCTCTGTCATACGGACTGCTACGATGACTTCGAACAAGTCGACGATGCTTGTCCTCGAGTGGGTTTTCACGTGCAATGTCAGGATCGATAACAGCCCAGAAGTGGGGATCAGAGACAAAAAAAGGTGACAACGATGGCACCGCAGGCGTTTGGGCACTCAACGGAACAATATTCGACGTGCTTGAAAGACTTGGAGCCTCCTACTGGACGCTTCAGTGCAAGGGTGATTGAATAAAATCAAGTTTGCTCACGGGTTCACTGAAAATCACGGGGAAGTCGAAACGAGGTAAGTCGATGTATAGAAACAGATTCTCTGATTTTTCTGTCTCCGCCTGTATGTCCATGAATCATGGTGGCCCGAAATCATGAAAACATCATTACTGACAGCATGAATCTCCTCCATCTTGCGAAAGGCCAGTTTATCTAGCCAGTCAGATTTCGGGAGATCACCACGCTCATATTTTTTCACAAGCTGCGGTTAAAGCATTAGTCCACATGACAACTGAACATTCCGTGGTTATTCACCTTTTCTAGACGTCCCATTTCATCTCTTGTTCCAGTTTTACTGGGAGTGGCGGTATCAACAGACCCATCAGCTTCTCGATCACGCCAAAGCAGTAGACGATGTTTTCCCCGTCGTAATGTCCTGTAGAAATCCTATCAGAAATTATCGCGTTGAGGCGATCAAACCACACCATTTCTTGCCGAAAAGACGGAAAGTGGAACCTCCCACAGGTGCCGCCGCCCGTGGACCCGCAATATCCCAAACTGTAAAGGTCACTTGCGAGCTGAGAGGCAGGTCACAATACCGGATAGGCAGCGTAATCCAATCATTCCATCTGCAACGGGCCAATCAGGTTTTGGGAAACTAACAGGTAAGAGCAACTCGCATATAGTTGCTCTTGAATGCCTTGAATGACGTTCTGAATGGAATAGTCAACGGCTTGTTGTCTGCGACGAGTTGGCATGTAACATAAAGGTCTGAGAGTGTCCTTATGCCTGAGACAATTGAGCAACTTTTCAGTGTGAATGTACTGGCATGCTCACGGAGATTGAACACCATGAAAGCGCAAATCTGGTTGGTCTAGAAGTTCGGTGAAGGACCTCGGCTTCCTTGCTCCTTCCAACTGCGAACTTGGTCCTGGTCAGTTTAATGTCCATGAATAATTGGTGGCATTAAGCGTACATGCGAAACGTAACAGGCAGCTTGATGTCACTTAACTTTGCAAAAGTGAAGTCATCTCTGTTGTCTTTGTCCATTGAGCGTCGAGTCGGTGCTTGCCAGTCCAGTAATGGCACGTGACACGGGCACTTTCTACTCAAGTGTTCTCATCAGTCAGACATTCAGTGCCCCGCATTTGGTACTTTTCAATATTCCATAATTGTGCGCCATCTAGGTGCTTTTGTGCTCTACCTGGTACTCAATCCAGTTTCCATTGGTTAATTAATCAGCTTTCGAGTCTGGGCGCAGTGACCGAACTGTCTTCCCTGTAGTTCAAAAATGGAAAGAACCAACCATCAAACATGTGTCGAAGGGAGAGACAAATCAGCGAGACCACATACCAGCCCGCCAGATCTCCTGGTCATCAATCTGCTTCAGTTCCTTCGAAAGATCTTGGCGATACGTTACACGTCCATTGAATTCGAGTGCCTTGCGAGTCTCTGTGCCGTTCTTCACGCTCTCGTAGAGTCTTTCAAAAAT
Organism: Hygrocybe punicea; assembly: GCA_963556145.1. NCBI lineage: Eukaryota > Fungi > Basidiomycota > Agaricomycetes > Agaricales > Hygrophoraceae > Hygrocybe > Hygrocybe punicea. Next base: position 3,133,865 of record OY744468.1, on the reverse strand, counting down.
GGGCAGGTTTGCTTTTTCGAAGATGGGTGCCCAATCGAGAGCACCGCGACGAGCTGTAGTCGAACACGCGTTATACATGTAGTCCATGCTTAACAAGATACATTAGGCACCAACACACGAGAATTGGAGTTTCGAAGCAAACTCACCCTTTCTCGCCGATCAAGGGGTAAAGGGACTGAGTGGCCTCCTCTACAGTCTCGTTGAAAGCTTCTGACGGAGAGTGGCCGTTGTTGCGCAAAACCTGGTACTGTGCGAGGAATAACCCCTCTGAGAAAAGAATCGTCAAACCAAGTATGATAAGATTAGAGACGTAAAGAACAGCACGCACGGATAGCTCCCATCAACTGCGAAAGTAAAATAAATTGAGGGATGTTTATGTAGGCACAGTGTAAAGTACGTACCACGCCACGTTCGCCGTATAAGTCGGAGAACACTTCCTTCTCAAAGGTGGTCTCGTACATGTATCCAGATCCGATACCAACACCAAGAGCGACGGCTTTTTCCTTGGCTTTGCCCGTTACGTCCTGGAAGACGGCAACACTGGAGTTGATACCACGACCTTCCTTGAAGAGGGTGCGGACGGTACGACCAGAACCCTTAGGCGCAACAAGGATGACATCGATATCAGGGGGAGGAATGACTTTAGTGTCCTCCTTATACACGACGGAGAAACCGTGCGAGAAATAGAGGGTTTTTCCCTTCGTAATGAGTGGTGCGAGGGTAGACCATGTCTGGGACTGAGCAGCGTCAGAAAGCAGATTCATGATGATCGTCCCTTTTTTGATAGCTTCCTCGATAGGGAACAAAGTCTCTCCGGGGACCTGTGACTCGGTAAGCTGCAGTAAGATGAACGGAGAATGTGAAGGTACCCAACCGTCCTCCATGGCCTGTTTCCAACTTTCTCCATCTTTGCGGACACCAATGATCACATTGAGGCCATTGTCACGGGCGTTCAAACCTTGACCATGGCCCTGGGACCCGTATCCAATAAGAGCGAGCGTGTCATTTTTGAAGTAGTCCTGAAGCTTGGCCAGAGGCCAGTCACTACGCTCATACACAATCTCCTTTGTACCCGCAAAGTCGAGGGTTTTTATTCCACGAGCCAACTTGAATAAATGTCAATTTTTGCAGTGTCTAGGAATTAACAAGAGACCAACTTGGACGGTGGATTGTTGTAGCTTGGATGCGGTTGCCTGCGCAAGTATGGAATACAAGGCCGTCTGTGCAGGCTTCGTGTAAACTTTGGATAATGCGCGAGGAGCACGACGGGAGGCAGCGCGCAGGGCTTGTGCAGCAGAGCGGGATGCGAGGGAGGTCATGGTCAACTTCAAATTTATTTTTGGGTTCCAGGCTCGATTTGATGGATCAACATCAGCGACCTGATTTAGGACTGATAATAGTAAGTCGTATAACTTGCAGGCTTTCGCCAGCCTTACTTGCCACTGGAGCCGAGAGCCAACGATGTGGAAATATCGTCTTTCTCCATCCTGGACTTGGACTCGGAGGGTTAGCGCGCCCGGAGTACAGTCGCAACAAGGACTCTTCGTATGCAGGCTGCGATTTCCATTTACCCTTCATCTTCATAACTGTTCTTCGTCTTTCTAGCATCCACCTCCAATCTATCTCTATAGGGGATTAGTGGCTCATCGGGCTCGATTGGCTGCTTCAGCTGCGGCGCTAACATCGAATTGCCCAGAGGCAGAGCAGCCTCAGCCTATACCAGAGGTTCTCTCAGACGATCTTCCCATCACAAGCATGGACGAACAAAAGGTTTCCATTGGTTGGAACACCCGCACCTGGTCACGATTGTACGCTATCAAGAGTTCTTGCTTCTGGCACTTTTTGACTTGTATCGTGATGGCAAACCAGCCATCACATATGGTTAAGGGACCACTGTCGATGTCCCTCATGTTTTCACGCCATCACAAAGCAACGCCTGGTCAACACATTCGAGGCAGGTCATGCAACAATTTTGACTTCGTGAATGTACCGATGTAAAATAGATCCCTCCCGATATCAAGCCCGTCCACGTCCATTCAAAACCGCAAGGTCTAGAGGTCTCATGTGATGTGATACTCCTCTGTTGTTCTGTCAGTCTACTGATGTGAGCCATCGTAAAGGGGCTTCCTCTCACCCTCACGTATCGCTATACCCTTGGTCGTGGCTCCAGAAAAACTCTTACGACCCACCCAAACAACCAGCGGTATTGCGCACCGAGTGCGGTACTGTTTCACATTGTTCTTGTCTGGACATCTAATCCTTTTCTGCAGGAAAATCCTGTGGGGTTCCAAGATCGATAAATCACCGCCCTCTGTAACGTACGAAGAAGCCATGTCGCAAGACGGACGCGGGCTTTTCAAATGGCTATCGAATGTCGTATGTCTTTCCATCTCAAATCCAACCAGCCACACTCACGACTTGATCTAAGGATCGATTTGGATTCTGCTTTATCTCTCAAGTTCCTCCGACTCCAGAGGCAACGGAGCAGCTCTCCGAAAGGATCGGTTTCATCCGCCAGACACAATGTATGCACTTTCAACGGTATAACGGCTCACCTCGCTAACTTTATCTCAGATGGCAAGTTCTGGGATTTCACTTCTGACCTCGCCAAGGGTGATACAGCCTACACAACCCTGGCCCTCGGCGCCCATACCGACAACACATACTTCGTGAGCCTCTCTCCATCCGCCATTTTGCGATACTGACCTCCCTGGGTAGACCGACCCCTGTGGACTCCAGCTCTTCCACCTCCTCTCACACACGCATGGCACAGGTGGGGCAACTCTCCTCGTAGACGGGTTCTACGTAGCGTCAATCCTGAAGGAACTCCACCCCGACGTATATGACCTCCTGTCTCGCGTCCCCGTGCCCGCCCACGCCGCAGGCGAGTCCTCCGCGCTTTACCGCCCCAGTCCCGCCAGCGGATATCCGGTCCTCGGGCATGACCCGTTCTCAGGTGAGCTCACGCAGGTGCGGTGGAATAACGACGATCGGAGCGTGATGAACCATCTGGAACCACATATGGTCGAAGCGTGGTGCGTACGATCCCTGACCGCCCCTTCATGGACCCATTCCGGTCTTCCAGCTGCCGCTGACATCAGGCCACATCAGGTACCACGCCATTAGGACCTGGTATTCATCGCTTACGAGCCCAGATTCCGAATATTGGGTCCAGTTGTCTGCAGGTACAGCTGTTGGTCAGTGACGTCCATTTCTTTTATTTGCGGTTTTGCGATGTAACCTTTTTTTCTTTTCGCTCTTTTGTCTAGTACTCGACAACCACCGCGTGCTGCACGGTCGGTCGGCATTTGACGGCAAACGCAGAATGTGCGGCGCCTACATCGGTATCGACGAGTACCGCTCGAAGCTGGCGGTTCTCAGAGAGAAATTTAGCCCCGAATCTAGCGGTGGGCCGACAGGCAATATCCCTTTGGATGCCAACGAACGCAGCGTTTGGCATCTTGCCCTCTAATGTGACGCCAAATATTTTAAATTTTGTTTCTCCTTGAAGCAACATTTGTCTCTTAAGGGACTATTATAAGTGGACGATCCTTGTGTAACTGTGCTGGCTGTGTGCATTGAAAAACCTCGCGGAGTAGCCCTGCTGGAGTTGCTCATTTTTGTGCGACGTTCAAGTTTTCCACTCATGATTATTCCGTCCTCCATTGAAGTCAGTGATGCCTCAGTAGATCTGTGACTGCACCCAAGTTCAAGTGATATCCACCTTCGGTAAATATAACCGATCCTGCTTCACTGACGAGCAACCTTTTATAGCAATTGTAGATACTGGAAAATTGTGATCAAGGTGACATGCATCAGAATCAAAGTGTTTGGCAAAGCAATTTAATACATCCCATCTTTCAATACTATTTCGTCTTACCACTCTTCATGTCATCCTTCCTACTTCCATATACAAGCCTATCCACCTCCTGCTTCTTCCCTTTGAGTAGTAACAGCAGCCCCAACATGGGGGTGAGCAGCGGAACGAACATCGCAACACGCTGTTGGTACGCGGCATACGGCACGGGGTACTTGCCCAGCGAGATGGATTCGGTGAAGAGTGTGGAGTAAAAGAAAAGCGTGCACAATACGATTGCGGGGGCGAGAGGGTAAAAGGGCGCGGCAGAAGTGAGCGGGAGCGCCGGAAGCGTGGGGCTGTCCGGGGCCATCAGTGGAAAGAGAGTTATGATGATCTGTTGCTGGCGGTGAGTACGATGGAGGGAAACACAGTGACTAAGCGCACCCAGAACAGTTGCTCGCAGAAGAAGTTGGGGTGTCGGGACCATGCCCACAGGCCACGCGTCACAAAGCCACGCTTCGCATCCGCCGGCGTCCACTGGATGCGGGCACCGAGCCAGTCGTTCTGCACGCGGGCTCCAGTGTGCTTGTAGGTCTGGAAGGAGTATTGCTGATTATCAGCAGTGAACTCAAAGGCGAGGGTCAGAAGGGCAAGGAGGGCCAAGACAAGGTCAGAGATCACGAGAGGCGTGTGCGGCTGGTGTACTGCGTAGTAGGCGGGGATTCCCAGGAGAAGAAGGATGACGTTTTGGGTCGCGGCTGAGTGGAGAACCAGATGTTAGATGGGGACACAGGAGGAGGAAGGGAATACCTATGAAGGAGAAGTTGAAGACGGGAAACAGCCAGGCCGGAATTTGTTGACGTATAATGGCCCAGCGATAGTCTTCTTCCTTGCTTTCGTATCACAGTTGCGTTAGGTGCAAGATGGTGGGATGTTAGGTAACCCACGCACAAATTAAAGAGTCCACGCCTCCACGTATTGTAGGTTAATCTGGAATAGTTGTGGATTACTATGGGAAGCAGCAGCACACCACTGACCGAATCATCCATAATGTCTGGAATGGATGAATACAGAGTTGTTGGAATGGAGGGGTAGCACGTACCACAAGCACAAACATCAAGAGTGCCCTCGGGCTAGAACTACCAGCAACCAGAGACCTCACTTCCTTAGGGGTGTATGGAAACAACAGAAGCGTGGGTTGGGCTGGCCAGAGGGGTAAGAAGGCAAAATAAGCCGTATAAATGGCTGGCAAGAACGTCCAGACTCTGTCAACTTGGGAGACATTGCCCGTAATAACGGAAAGGACGAATGTTGCTGCTGTGGATGCAATGCAAAGGACAACCGGCCATTGGAGCGTCGGTGGAATATGGGCTAAGATCTGCGACATGAGAGCTTAAAGCTTGGGACAGTTTCCCAGCGCACTCACCCTTCCCACACTACCAGTCTAATTATACTACAGTCATCCACCGGTCCTTGAAACACTCAAATTTTGTCTGGTGCATAAGTCAAATTAGATACATATCTATAGAAATCGGTGTAGTAGATATTCACCTCCCTAGTGCAATCTACAGAATTGCTGTCAATGTTGAGTGGATTGATTGAATAACCAGCAAGATCGAGGATAATCTTTACAAAAAGTTCTTATCAAATGGAAAACCAGTCCTTGAAACACTGTCACGTCACACTACCATTGTCTTATCTACTCGTCGTCTTCTTCATTGCTATCCTCCTCGTTTCTGGACAATTCCACCTCATTCCACAAAAGCTTTGGCCTCCTAGCATCATAGCAGACAGACTTGCGAGGATTCTATGAAAATTGCGCCCTCGGCAATATTGACTTCCATTTTTGGAAATGTGTGATGTGACATACATCAGCAAAACCTGATTTTAGGTTATAGCAAATCGAAATATCCATAACGGTCATAGCACTACCATAGCACTTATAGCAACAAGGCACCCTACATAGCACTCCATAGCACTACATAGAATAGCGTCTTTGCTATATAGTTCTAGTCTACATGGCCCTGCGACCCCAATAGATACATCTGAGTGAACTTGAGCAAATTTTTCTTAAGTCCTGACTTTGCAGTTTGTCCACGGTTCATTTTCCTCCACCACCGCACACTTGCATCTTCCCAATATCTCTCGCTTCACCTGCTCAAATGAAATGTCGTGTGTAAATCCCGTTTATTTATTTGTCGCGCATGGTCTCCTCACCGACTCAAACAGCGATCGCAATCACTCACTGTCCACCTGTCAAATCCAACGGTGACCGCATTCCTTGGCTGGACGGGAATGCCCTCTGCTTCATCCCTCGCAACTTCCATCACGACAGAACCCCTCACATCCATACCCACACCTGTCGGTAAGTGTCTCCCTCTCCCTCTTGCTCTGTCCCCTCTCTCACCAGTGCCAGCATGGATACCAGCACCAGGCACCATCCCCAGCAACACACCAGTGCCAGCATCAATGCTGGCACCAGCATCAATGCTGGCACCAGCATCAATGCTGGCACCAGCAGCAGCACCGACACCAGCACCGACACTGACACCAGCACCAATGTGGACACCGGCACCAGCACCAACACCAGCACCAGTACCAGTGCCAAATGTGGACACTGGCACCAGCACCTGCAAAGCACTGGTGGTGGAGATACCAGCCGGCATGCCGTTCTCCTTTACATTCAAACTGATCGTGCCCGGTCTTCCAAACCCATTTGCTTCGCTCGCGACCGCTAAACTGGCTCAGCCAGTGCCACCATCAAAGTCTCCTGCAGCCAGTTCCAGGCCCATTTGCCAGAGATGTCCTTCACCCACTTCCCCCATTCCGCGCTCAAGAAAGCGGTGGTGGCAACCTTCCTCCATTGAACCCAGTCATTCCACAACCATCACATCGACCATGGGCTATCTCGACACCCCGCACACAATGCTGTAGAGACTCAACGTTCCCCTGAGTCCATACCGTCGATATCTCACAAATCCGGACAAACCTGACACTTCCAAACGATCCCCATTCCAACCCGACGTGACGTGACCCGATGTGACTGACATGACCCGACACATGCCGCTTTGTGACAGCTGCTTTTGGACCAAATCTGGCAGCCTCAGAAGCCCCGGAGTTCTGATAATAGGAGATGGATCTCATCGGACTCGATCCCCGACTTCGGACTTGCCTTATATACCCATCCCCTCGTCCCTTTGGAGATATATGTGAGATTTCAGATCTTTTTCTTGGATATTCCTTTTCCCCTCCATTTTCCTGTCTATGTCGCTTTGCAACCCCCCTTTCCACATCCCCATTCCATCTTCTCTTTGTAGTTTCTATTGGCCGAAATAGACATGTCCAAAAGTAGACTACACACTCATGTACTATAAAAACGGTCCCCAATGACCGTACAAAAAAAAAAAGAGATACCCTTAGTCCCTGTTTCCTCATAGTCAGAATCATGTTTTAGTCCCTTCTAATCCTCGTCCTTGTAGACCCTTAGCTTTTCGTAGTTCACTTCGTCGTCTTTATCCTTGTTCTATTATTTGTTCATCGTTTCCGACCCGACCCGACCCGACCCGCCGTACCCGACATCGTCGGGTTCATCATTATTTATCCGTTTTCAGTCCGTTCATCGTTGGGTTTGATATTATTTGTCCAGTTTTAGGCAGCGGCTTTATATTTTACTTACATTTCACCTTTTACTACTATTCCCGACACTGATTATCAACAGTCACTTCTATGCTGACACTCCTAGGTTAGGATCATCTTCTTTATTGTTCCGAAGCCACCCTGAGCCCGCATCTACAATGCACACAGACTTGATGGCTTCATCGCCGGCAGAAAGCGAGCATGAGTACCAGGGCATTGATCTGGGTCAGCAGCTTTCTTGTGCGCTTTCATTAATTCTCTTTCCTTGCCTGGAGGAAACCGCGCTGCAAAACAGACATTGCATGATGGCTGCTGCTGCTTCAGTGACGGTGAAAGGGTGCACTGCGGTAATGTGAACGGAATCAAATACCAACTCTACCACAGTGCTGTACGAATTCTGAGGGGTTCAATCTCAATCCAAAAGGTTAGTAAAAATACTCAGAGGTGCTCTGGATAGTGGCTATGATGTTTCCGATGTGCACGGCGTGTGCGAAACAGTCGGCGATGTTTTCAGCGTATATGTAGCACTTTGTAGAAGGAACGCAAAGTTTAATAGAGCATAGCGGAGCTATCACATGGACGGTGCAGTAAAGAGGTGATATGATAGACTGGAATCAGGGGTATACAAGACGTCTCTCTAGTATGTAAACTATAGGGGGTATTTATGCGAAGTTGGTTGTTAGGACAATAAAGGGTGAAGAAGGCAAGACAAATAGATGGCGTGCGATAGTGTTACGGATCGCTTCTGCAGCGGGCTCCGGCAACAATCAACTTAACAGGGGATCGGTTTCCAGAAGAGAGAACAGCAGTTTCATTGTTGCTTATAACTAAGACAACACTGCTACAAGTGGGGGGGGGTCAAGGTCTAATGTCATTGCGAGCCGTGGGGGTTACCCAAAACAAGATGAGTCTGCCCCAAGAACCAGACTAAACGTAAGGAAAGGAAAAGAAGAAAAAGTCCGAACCAACAACAAGGACAGTAGATATAGTGAATGGACTTGAGGGGAGGTAAATGGGAATCCAACCATGAAGCTACAACATGTCCAACTACACCATGTTTTCACCATGAGGCGGACATGAGGCGTCCTCATGTCGATGTTCTCGTGATCCAACTGGAGGCCCGGGTGTCATTGAGGAATAGAGGGGGTCCGGATGACTCGGATGATTTGTCATCGGATCATGTGATGTGCAGAATTGCCTATTCAGGGTCTACACTTGCTGTAATGGGCAAATGCACAGTCTGGCAAGTGCGGTGCACAGTCGGGTCGAAGAGGGGTATTGTCCAGTGTGGGATTGGTGAAGGGAGTGTCTTGAGGTCGTGTGGATATAGCGACAAGGTTGGTGGTATGAAAGAAAATAAAGGAATGTATGGAGGAAAAACCAACTAAGACAGTGGGCTAGTCGAGGTCAGACATGTGAACAGCATAAGCTGTACCGGATGACGATGTCTGTGTCAATGACGTATCGAGGGGTGATGTCTTGTCCTGTGTGTAGAACAACGTGGTCCACCTGATGTCGGTATTCGTCCAAGAAAGGGTATTGTTGTAAGTGAGTGTGGGAGGTATCAAGATTATAGATGGAAAAGGATAAATGAACGTGGGTCCAGGTTTCGAGTCATGGGCACAGGTGACAAGCTGTGGGAACAAGTCATCGGGTACTGCAATGAAGCGATGTCGTGCGAACAATATGCGATAGGGGTTGGTTCACTGTTTGGGAAGTCGTATGGTCTGTGGTCGAAGTCCAAAAGAGTATGCTCCGGCAATGGTCGGATTAGAGAGAACAGTGAAATGTCTCGTGATCGGGGATTGTTCAGAGTTCGCATGCAGGTGAGGAATGTCGTCGGATCGTCAGGGAGGATAATGGTAGGCACAGGGTATGAATATGGAAACCAAATATCCAGGAATGGCAATTGTCAATTACGTGTCAGTATACTGTCGAGGTGGATGTCGGTTTCATCAATGAAGGAAGGTTGCCTTTTCCAGAGGCAAATCATGACGATGTAGAAACCGATCAGGAAGGTGATCGCTATGGCAACAATGATCATTACAGTTATGAACTGTTTGGTGAGGATAGCCATTGTGCGTTGGTTTGGGAAGACAGTATGTTGTACAGCGAAGACAATGAAAGTGACGTCCATTGGCAAGGCGACTATTCGGTTACAGCAAGGTAATGTGGGGATGTGTCCATGGTTGGTCTGGATTGTTCTAGAAGAAGAAAGGATAAAAAGAGAACAAGGACAAGAATAAACAATGATGTCCAAAAGAAGACAAAAGGTAAAAGGAAATGAAAAAGGAAGGTAAAGTGGAATCGTCATCGTGGGTAGTGGAGTCGGAATCGGAGTTGCGGAGTTGAAAAATGTAACAGACAGAACTATGGTGCAATAGGGATGAAATGGAACTGAAACAAAGGGTATAGCACCATGCAAAGCAATTTCCAAAATATCTAGAGGATAGGAGCTATAATGTTTGAAATAAGTGAAACATGTCGCATAAAGACTTCCCTGGAACCGGAACGGAATCGGAATGGAATAGGGTGAATGGTATAAGTGTGGATGATGTCGGAGAGGCTCGAAATATGTTTCCGAAGGGGGCCGAAGCGCTCCGAAGAAAATCACCGTAATGTCAAATTATTGCCTGTATCGCGCGCATATCGCAGTTGCATCGCAATGGAGATACACATAAATCGGGATGTTTTGCAATGAATCGCAGCATGTCGAGGCTAGAATAGGTCCAATAGAGGGTTTCCATGCTTAGGGACGTGCGCTGTATATCAACGGCCCAGGAACCATGTGCTTGTGGGATGGAATAGCGGAACTTGCTCCACGGGGCGTATATATAAACCTGTGGATCCATTTGTTTTTTTTTCGTTTCCTTCCTTTCTCCCAGCTCCCAGCCCTATCTCATACACTCCTTTCGAACCCATGTCCACTCATCTCTTGATTTGCCTCCATATAGAACTGCCACCCCCAAAACGCCGTCACACACTCGCTGGCTCGATTGTCTCCACCGCACTCAGCACCTGTCTCGTTGGCACCGCAGTCGGTCTGACCATCTATCGCCTGTGAGCAACCTTTCCTCTCCTTTCAACCCAGACCCAAGCCAAATCTCACGCATACCGCAGTTGGAGAGGTAGCAGCAAACAACCCGAACAAATCGCCCCGCCACCTCCTTACCAACGAGAATGGACACATGTCCCACCACAAGTGAGTGCCCCTTATCCTTCACCCCTATCAATCTAACTTTCATGTCACAGCCACAGAGTATCCGTGTCACCCCTTCCACACCACACAGCTGCAAACCCCATCATTCCCCTAGCTCCTCGAAGCACATTGTGACGGCGAGTGTGGTTGTAGATCCGAATGGGAATCTACTGTGAAGGGTGATCAGCTAGTAGAAGTGATCAAAGGAGTGGCAAGTAGAGAATCCGAGGTCACGTAAGTGGGAACTGGAGAGGATTGGACCTATCTGATTGATCGGGTTGGTTTCCGGTTGGTCGGGTTGGTTTCCGGCGGATCGATTTGGGTGTCGGATCTGGTCAGGTCGTGGAGTTGACGGAGAGTTTTTAGGTAAAGTAAAAACGGGTTTGTTACGGGATAACGGAAAGTGGTGAGAGGCTTAGTATGAAAGGGTTCTGTGCATTTTGGGGTGAAGAGTCAACTTGTATTATTGGTACAACTATCTCTACATTTTATAGTACTTAAACAAGGCGGTGCTCTGCACAGGCCAGTTAGGAGAAGAGGCAGTAAACGTCAAATCTACTGAAACATATCAACCTGATCAGTGTCTCTATGAAACGTGATAGGAACTGTAGTATAGGAGTGAACCAGTGTTGATGATCGTCATGATGAGAACATATACAATCGGGTTGAGTGTTGCACTGTGTTACAGATCGGGTCCGGATCCGGGTTTGGTGGATTTTGGAACATATTTCGATCAGGTTCGTTATAGGTCTTTGTGCGGATTCGGGTTGTGTCGTATATGTCGGGTTTTCGTGTATAGAGGGACCCTGCCCTCTACAACATCATCGTCCACCATCACCGACCACGTATCCGTGCCCAAACCTACACGCCTCCTCCCTGCTCACCTACTCAACCCAAGTTTGACTCTGGAAACCCTGACCATTCAGAGGAAGGTCCAGCCGTCGAAGACCAGGTGCATTCATTCCTGCCTTTGAGCTACAAACATTCCATCATGCTCATGTCTTGCTGGTGTTGCCTGTGTATAGATGGACTGGATTGGTGATAAACTGACCATGCTCATCGAGCAAGGGAAAAAGGTGCTGGGAAGAGAGGTGTGATGAGTGACACCAAGGAGGACGAAGTGGATGACGGGACTGGGTCGTGGGAAGAAGAGAACCCACCTCTCCCATTGAACACCTCACATTCACGCTCTGGCTCACTCCGGCGGGTGAGAGCAGGGTGGCAGTGAATGCGGTGGGGGTGTGGTTACAGTGTGGGATGGGAGAGCGGGAGAGAAACCATTAGCACATCCAGATGTATACAGGTTTTCAATACAATTCTTTTTATCATAAGGAAATGGCATCCTAAGTAATAAATAAGGAATATATATATAATATAATTGGTGTGTTTTGCAGGTGGACAGCAACCTATACACTCCTACATAGTACTTGATAGGTAGCCTGCAAAGCTATGTGATGCTACATAGAGCCCAGGTGACGCTATGTAGCACTACAAATTTGGGACCTCATGAGTATGCTATGAGTGCTATGGCTGCTATGACTAAGCTACATAGCGCTGGCTCACGGATCAGGTTTTGCTGATGTAGATAAAGACATGGCCTCGACTTCTCTGCCTTTCCAGGTTTCCCAAACTCATGTTCATGTTTGTAATTAGTCTATTGTATGTCAGGACAGTGTGTTTTCTCCAAAATCACTTTTTTTTGCTACATTTTCCATCTCTGGATCACTAGTAATGAGATTGTATGGTATAATTCTATCATTGCTCTGTGTAGACTTCTCTGATTATTCTAAAAAAATTCCAAGACAGATATATGGCATTGTAGAGTAGATTTACCAAAAAGATCTGCACTCAAGTTGGAGTGAATGATGAAAAATAAATTCTGTTTCAAGGACCGGTGGATGACTGTAGACTGTGACATGTGACGTTTAGTTTGATTTGACTTAAACCTGCCAATTCTCTACTCCAGCAATATCCCCAGCAACACCGGGAACACTGTAACTACAAAGTTGTATATAGTAGATTAGATAATAATATCTGTCCAAAACAGGGATCAGCATTGGGATCTTTCTGCCGCTGTCAGGGACCTCAAGCTCACTGTCAGCAACAGCGAGCTCAACTTACTCACTCTCCCCCTGTCTTTTCAAGCCAATTTTTTTTGTATGTAATATATTTATTCTTATACTTACTATAGATAGACTAATATACATGGAAATACAGGAGGAAAATAGAGAAAATAAATAAAAAGAAGGGAAGGACACATGGGGTGCCGCTGCCAGATGAGTGGGTACCCACCTTCACAGAGGTGTCACATCAGGTCCACTGGTGATGGGTAAGGCTGCCGGAGGGGCGGGAAGGACATGGGGAGCAGGGGTGGGTGGCCAGACTGGGGTGGTGGAAGTGGGTGGTGGGGAAGCAGCTGGAAAATGAGATGGGTGGTGACCAGAGTAAGGAGAGGGGTGGGAGGGTTCCTGGCCCCAAACGAGGAGCAGGGATGGGTCAGTAAGTGGGGGGAAAGAGCAGGAAGGGGCAGATACTCACCTGCGCCATTGGGCCCCCCATGACCCTCCATGCACTTCAGCACCGATAACGATGATGGGGATGTCATCCTCGATGTCCCCAGCAGCCCTGTCATGGTTTTCGCCATCCCAATCGGTCCCATCATCGAGTTGTGCGAGGGTGGTGATGGTGGCAGTTCCAGCAACGATATCTCAACGACGATGATGCCATTGATGACTCCTTTGCCGTGGGTGACCCTCCACATCACCTTTGTCACCTTTGTCGCTATGCACCCACTCCGCTGCTGCTGGTTTTGAAGTTCGAGGCCATTGGTCAAAAACATCAGGAGCGCTCCTGCGCAGTTTTGAGGGTGTCCTGGGTGGCAGTCTTGGTTCGAATAGTCCCTGTCATCCTCATCATCCTCCTTTCCATTGTTGTTGAGGTGGTGGGGAGTGGGAGCACAGCAGAATGGGGGATGGTGGTTGTAAAGGCCTAAAAGGCATGTGACTGTTAGTTTGCCTTTTACTACAACTCACCTCCTCCCACACTCCCACACTCAACCACTTCAACAACGACAGAAACGAGGATGAGGACAAGGACAGAAATGAGGACAAGGATGAGGACAGCAATGATTGGCACCAAGCCTGCCCCCCTGTATGCCCTCAAAACCAAGTAGGAGCGCCCCCGCCATTTTCAACCAACGGCCTCAAACAGCAGAACTAACGGTGGCGGGCCAGGTGCACAGTAACAAAGAGGATGGAGGTGATGTGGAGGGTCGCTACCAGTGATGGCATGGTCGATGGTGGTGGCGGCATCGAGATATCACCACCACAACGGTGTTCCTGGTGTTGCTGGGGATATTGCTGGAGTAGAGAATTGGCAGGTTTAAGTCAAATCAAACTAACTTTGAAACGTCACACGTCGCGGTCTAGTATAATTAGACTGGTAGTGTAGGACACCTTGCTGAGTAAGCGTAACCCTGGATATCGAATTGACAAAAGAGCTCAATATTTTCACCAACATCGAGTTATCACCAACCACCGCCGTCTATTCAGACAATTCTACGTTGGCGGAGTGATGCAATCTCGCTAGCGTTGTATCCTAGCTCCTCTAGTACCTAGGATATTGTGTCAACGGGCATAACTTGACATATGACGAGATTACACACCTCTGTCGTATGCTGCGATAGCCAAGGTGGAGGTCGGCTCACAGGCATCCTTCTACCATTGTACATCACCGCTGGAGCAACAAGTTTTATCGTTCCGGCTCGAGGATGCTGTCCCCCAGAATGAGTTTCCTGAAGTTACCTCAAAGGCCACATCTAACCTGAATTTCAAGGGTTATTCTGCGAGCCAGGGCTTGGGGATGTTCAAAGGTCTGTTTGATATTGTTGATGGGGCCAAACGGGACACTACTCCATTAACGGCGATGGGACAACACTTGGAGTACCCATAAAGAACCCACCCAAGTCCGCTGAACTCCTGCAACCAATGATCCCTGGGTTGCTGTTCTAGTACATCAGATATGATGCGTTCCAGTTCGATCCTGTTGGCGACACGCAAGTCATTGCTGGAAAACTTCGGGTCCCACAAAAGCTCCGGTTTTTTCAATATTTTCTGGGCTAGTATTTTGAACTAAACAGAGATTATCCTATCGGTCGCTTGAGCGAAATTTCATGTCCTACCTGTTTCTCATTGCCGGCCCCTACCATCAAAAAACCATCTTTACAGGGAAAAACTTGGTAGGGCACGATGGAAGGATGGGCAGTCCCATGTCTTGATGCTTCTGAGCCAGCAATAAGATAGTTGGACGCGATATTTGCCAGACCCGCTATCTGTTTCGCAAACATTTGGCGTTTGAACCTAGTCATCTGGGGCTACTTCACCTGCGATTCAAACAAATTGCAGTCAATCCACACTCCCTTCCCTGTTTGTTGACGAGAGAGGATGGCCGCCATGATTGCTCCATGAGCATACAGTCCTGTTGCGATATCTGTCACCGCTACGCCAACCTTGGACGGGGATCGATCAGGTTCGCCAGTTCTAGAAACGGAATCCTCTCAATCCTTGCGACATGAAACAACGGAGATGCCGCTAACATGTGCATCAGTCCAGCTTCACCTTCAACTACCACGTCAAACCCTGGAGCCTTCCGGTACGGGCCCGTTTGTCCATATCCTAAACAAAGATGAAGACCATACACGTCGACAACCAAATTTTGGCTGACCTGTGATGGAAGCGTAAATAAGTTTCTCGTTGAGCTTATGGCAATCTTCCCATCCCAAGCCCATCGAAGCCAACTTGCCAGAGACAAAGTTCTCTACCAGCACATCGGAATGCTTCACAAGCTTTTCTATAATCGCCCGTCCGTCTGAGCTTTTGAGATTGACAGTGATGGACCTCTTGTTCCGGTTCGCTGCGAGAAAATATGCAGATTCAGGGGGCAAATGGGCTGCCTCTGGAGGTCCATCCTGGACGAGAGGAGCTGAAGGCGTGCTCCACGATCCTAGATTAAACGACTGAAATGAGAGGCAAATGGTAAGATATATATGCACTCACTGGTATCGTCCCCTCGACCCACTTCCTCCACCTTCAACACATCTGCACCCAAGTCTGCCAGCAACATAGTGGCAGTAGGGCCCGCAAGTATCCTTGTCAGGTCGAGGATCCTGACACCCTTTAAAGGTGGTGGTATACCATCGCCCAGATTTGTTGACGTGACGGTTCGGTAAAGGAGCCTTGGAGCAAACGGGGGGCAACGAGCCACCAACTTGAACTTGAAGTTGCCTGTCACCGTGACGGTTGAGCGGGGCAACATCGCCACAAACGTTCGCTTGCCCAATGCTCTCACGTCAACTGCTCAGGCGTTTGCGCCTTGCACGCTCGCCGGATTTCCATGTCTCCTTCCCCCTCATACGTGGTCTGGCATCTCTAGCACCTCCCCCGTCGCCCAATGACCCTTTCGCCAACGGCACCAACGCATACTATGCAGAAGCCATGTACCGACACTGGAGGCAGGACCCGAAATCCGTACATGTTTCGTGGGATGTATACTTTTCCGGACTGGACAATGGTCTACCAAGCTTTCAGGCATTTAGACCAACGCCCAGGCATTTTCCAGCCCCAGCAGACGGAGCTCCTGCATTACACGCTGGTGGTGGTGCGGAATTGGACGATCATTTAAAGGTTGACCTTGAACTTCACAACTTTTCCTCAAGTTAACGCTTCTGGTGTTGTTTCCAGGTCCAATTGCTTGTGCGAGCCTACCAAGTACGCGGGCATCACCTTGCCGACTTGGATCCCCTCGGCATTCTTGACCCCGATCTTTCAGACGTCCGTCCCCCAGAACTGGAACTTAGTCGATATGGCTTCACGGAACGTGATCTTGACAAGGAGATATCGTTGGGCCCCGGCATCTTTCCTCATTTTGCAACCGAAGATCACAAATCCATGACTTTGCGGGAAATTATTAAGCATTGCAAGCGAATCTATTGTGCGTTGCATAGTTTACAATTGGCCCTGCCGACTTGTTCAGTGGAATACGAATACAGGTGGCGCCATCGGAATTGAATATGTTCATATTCCTGACAAAGAACAATGCGATTGGATCAGAGGACGTGTCGAAATCCCCAAGCCGTGGAATTATACTGTAGAAGAGAAGCGTATGATTCTGGACCGACTCATATGGTCGGAGTCTTTCGAGAAATTCATTGCTACCAAATATCCCAACGAGAAACGGTTCGGACTTGAAGGTTGTGAAGCATTAATCCCTGGCATGAAGGCTCTCATTGACCGATCGGTCGATCATGGGGTGAAACACGTCACGATTGGCATGCCTCATCGCGGTCGTCTCAACGTTCTTGCAAACGTCATTCGGAAACCGATAGAAGCAATTTTGAACGAATTCTCAGGCTCTCAAGCGGACGACTCTCCAGAGGGAGATGTGAAGTACCATCTCGGGGCAAACTATGTTCGACCAACCCCTTCTGGAAGAAAGGTTTCCTTATCCCTGGTCGCAAATCCATCACATTTAGAGGCGGAGGATCCCGTCGTTCTTGGCAAAACCCGCGCCATCCAGCATTTTGAGCAGGATGAGGCAACTCACATCACGGCCATGGGTGTTCTCCTTCATGGAGACGCCGCCTTTGCTGGTCAGGGCGTAGTTTATGAGACCATGGGCTTTCACAATCTCCCCAATTATGGTACTGGCGGCACAATCCACCTCATCGTGAACAATCAAGTTGGCTTCACCACGGACCCTCGTTTCGCTCGTTCGACTCCCTATCCTTCTGATATCGCCAAGTCAATCGATTCTCCTATTTTTCACGTTAATGGGGACAATGTAGAAGCAGTCAACTTCGTCTGTCAACTTGCCGCCGATTACCGCGCAAAATACAAGAAGGATGTTGTAATTGATATTGTTTGCTATCGTCGGTATGGCCACAACGAGACCGACCAGCCTAGCTTCACGCAGCCTAGGATGTACCAGGCTATTGAAAAGCAACCCACCCCACTCACCCAATACACAAAGTTCCTCGTTGGACGGGGAACATTTACGGAGAAGGACATCGAGGAGCATAAGACGTGGGTTTGGGGAATGCTAGAAAAAGCCGCCGCTGCGGCGAAGGACTACATCCCCACCAGTAAAGAGTGGCTTTCTGCCTCTTGGCAAGGCTTCCCCTCTCCCAGACAGCTCGCAGAACAAACCTTACCAACTCGCTCCACTGGGTCTACCGAGCATATCCTTAAGCGTGTCGGGAAAGCTATCTCTAGTTATCCTTCTGGTTTTACCCCACACCGTAATCTTGCACGTATCCTGAGCACTCGAGGGAAAACCGTAGAGGAGGCTCACAACATCGATTGGTCTACTGCCGAAGCTCTCGCATTCGGTTCTCTCGCCTTAGAGAAAATACATGTTCGCGTATCCGGTCAAGACGTCGAAAGGGGTACCTTTTCTCAGCGTCACGCTGTAATTCACGATCAAGTAAACGAACAACAGTACGTGCCTTTGAATGACCTCGGTTCGAATCAAGCAAGGTTTGTCATATGCAATTCCTCACTTTCGGAGTTCGGCACACTCGGTTTCGAACTGGGGTACTCGCTCGTGTCGCCAGATGCTTTGACAATGTGGGAAGCGCAATTTGGTGACTTTGCAAACAACGCACAGTGCATCATCGACCAGTTCATTGCGTCTGGAGAACGAAAATGGCTTCAAAGGACAGGCTTGGTCATGAGCCTTCCACATGGCTATGATGGACAAGGTCCGGAACATTCCAGTGGCAGGTTAGAGCGCTTCTTGCAGCTTTGCGATGATCACCCAAACGTCTTCCCTACCCCGGACAAAGTTGAACGGCAGCATCAAGATTGCAACATGCAAGTCGTGTATCCTACGTAAGTCTTTCTTGCGTTTTATGCAGTGTTGTGCTTTATTCGAGTACGAATAGGACTCCGGCCAATTACGTAGGTACAGAGCTCTGGTGGTGGACTTGTTGGACTGACATTTAGGCACTATATAGTTTCACGTTTTACGTCGGCAGATTCATCGTGATTTCCGGAAACCTGTGAATTACACATTTTCTCGCTCCTTACACAGACTGATGGTAGACATTCTGCAGCTCATCCTTTTCTTTTCCAAATCTCTGTTGCGCCACCCCAAGGCTCGCTCGGAATTATGGGAGATGATTGGAGAAACCCACTTCCAACGATATGTACCTGATCCTCACCCTGACGCTCTGGTCCCTCCCGACGAGATCAAGAGACACATTCTTTGCACGGGTGAGTCAGCGACATCTCTGGTGGTTGATATGATCTGCTCTAACGGTGTTGCACAGGGCAAGTATACCACACCCTCTTGCAAGAACGTGAAGAAAAAGAAATTCGTGATGTTGCAATCAGTCGAATCGAACAGCTTTCACCCTTCCCTTATGACTTGGTATGTGGTCAATTAATGATCGGAAAAGCCATTTAAGTTGTTTCCACCAGCTCACCCCTCATCTCGACATGTATCCCAATGCTAGCCTTCTATGGTGTCAGGTATGTGAAGCGAAACCTTACCTTTTCTGCTTCTTCAACTTTTAAACACAGGAAGAGCCACTCAATAATGGTGCTTGGAGTTATGTTGGACCTCGCATTTTCACATCCGCAAATAAAACAAGTTATCACAAAGGACGATACCCACTTTATGCTGGCCGCGAACCCACAAGTTCAGTTGCAACCGGAAGCAAAGTCAGTTTGCGAGAATGCACGGGCGTGTGTTCCATGCTAATATACAATTTATTGATTTCGTAGGCTCATCACAAGAAAGAGATAGAGTGTTTTCTTGCTGCTGCCTTCAATCTTAATGGTCCTATTCGTACTTAGTATTTTCTCTAACTGCGTTTCGTACCCATAAGGTCTTTTTTTTATATTATTCTACTTGATTTGGGTTTACGACCCCCCAGCTCTGTTCGCATGTTCTGATCGTCCTGGTCGAGGCTCTCCCTAGTGGATTCGATATGTTTTGGTATTATGATAGAAGTTAAATAATAACGTTAAATACTAATTACTTAAATTGCAACGAGGCCGCGGCAAGTCATACGATCCTGATCATCGATGGATAAAATACTTGGCCATCAGTCAACTGTGACCTTTGGCCTTGACCAGCTTCGCTTACAACCAGCTTTGGTGAGCATTATCCCATTGGCCATGTACCGTAACTGAGGAAGACAAAGGTTTCTACTTGAAGATGGGCCTGCTCTCCCAAGTTCCCGCGGTACCGGAAGCCAACAAGCAAGACAACGCCAACGAGTCTTTCTATGGCACCACCCTGGCTGGTAGTGACGTCTCCGCCTTTGAGATGAGCGAAGAAGAGGTATGCAAATTTATGTTGTCCCTTCCTACTGCCAGTGCCTACATAAGCGGAATTCAACATATTGATTCACGACCTGATCGTTTTAGATGCCCGCCAAAAACGCCTATCGCTATATCAAGGACCAACGTGAGTTGATGCGTCCGCGACGGCCATGATATTCGCTGAGAGCTGGCATGTATGGAGTTCTCATGGATGGCATACCTGCGTTGAACTTGGCCTCATTCGTCACGACTTACATGTGAGTTCTTCGTTCTTTATGGTTGTTGCAAGGACCCAAGCCTTTGATTGAATAGGGAGGACGAGGCCGAGAAACTGTAGGTTGTCCCTCTAAGGAAGGACCTTTGCTGATTTTCTGTGGAGCATGATGGAGAACTTATCCAAAAATGTACGTTTTGTGCACTTTTTCCATTAGACGAACATTTTATTGATTGTCAGCCTTGAATAGTTCATCGACGTCGAAGGTCAGCGTCTCTACTTTTCCTTCCTAACAAATTGCCCGCCCCTTATACTGCTTCACTAGAATACCGTAAGCCATCTATAAGCCATTTACTCTCGCTCACACCTGACTCAGCAATGTAGCCGCTTGTAGCGAAATAGAGACGCGTTGCGTGAACATGATTGCCCGCCTCTTCCACGCACCCCTCGACAACCCTGAAGCGCAGGCACTCGGGGTATCCACCATTGGATCATCCGAAGCCATCATTCTCTCTGTGTGTTTTTCCACACCACAGTCATAATTCTTGGTGAATAACCGTCCTGCTTTAGGTTCTCGCCGCGAAGCGGCGCTGGCAGAATATGCGCAAGGCCGCTGGGAAGCCATACGACAAGCCAAACGTGGTTATGAGTGCCGCGGTACAAGTCTGCTGTATGTTTCAAGCCCTCCCCTGCGCAACGGAAATTTTGGATACTGTTTACTAACTAACTTACGTGTTTTGCAGGGGAGAAAGCTGCCAGGTGTACGTGTTGTCTGTGCGGGTGACAATGTGAGACTAATTTGATAATGGCACCGCAGACCTTGAAGTGGAAGAGAAGTTCTGGTGAGCCCTCAACGCTTTACTACCGTATATTTTTCACAAGAACTGATTTGACAGGTATTGCAAAGAAGGCCAATATATCGCTAATCCCCAGGAGCTTATCGACCTTGGTGATCTACGTGTTATTATTCCTTCATTGAAAGTTACTGATTAATCAGTTGATGAGAACACTATAATCGTATGCGCTATTCTCGGAACCACGTACACTGGTCAATACGAGGATGTGAAGGAGATGGACCGGCTCATCGGCGAGAAGAATAAGAAGGAAGGGCTGTCGGTTTACATCCATGTCGACGCGGCCTCGGGCGGTTTTGTCGCACCGTTTTCAAATCCTGACCTTATATGGGACTTCCAACTTGTGAGTTTCCTCGCCCGATCATGTACGAAAATGATTTGACTGGGCTGGGTCAGCCCCATGTCTGCTCCATTAATACCAGTGGCCACAAATGTGAGCCATACAACACAGTTGTATTCTGGAAGACTGGCCATTTATCTTCGCAGATGGTCTTACCTACGCTGGCGTCGGCTGGGCCATTTGGCGGAACAAGAGCTTCCTTCCTGACGAGATATTGTTCACTGTCAACTACCTGGGCTCGCCGCAAGTTTCTTTCACGCTCAACTTTTCCAAGTCCGGTGTTCACGTTATTGGACAATACTACCAGCTTTTACGTCTTGGCAAAGTCGGCTACCGCAGCATCGTGAGCATATGTATGAGAATCCGTGTGAGAATCCGCGCTGATATGATTATTTAGATGATCAACCTCGCAAAGACGAGTGACTGGCTTGCAAAACAAATATCGGAAATCGAGGGTTCCAATGGCAAGGTTAAATTTAACCTCCTCGGTGACAATCTGGGCGGGAAAGGTCTCCCACTCGTGGCTTGGAATTTGAAAGACAAGGGGGACTATGACGGTGCGGGCTTATCAATGTGCAACGTCCGACAAGTACACAGCATTGATTTCTGCATAGAGTTTGCGATTGCGCGGACCCTGCGTTCCCGCGGTTGGATCGGTGAGTATTTTGTATCATGGGTGTGACAGCGAAGTGATCCGAGTCTGCCGCTAGTACCCGCGTACACTATGGCGCCTCACACTGAACAGTTGAAGCTCTTGCGTGTCGTTGTGCGCGAAGACTTTTCTCGCCAGCGCGCCCACATGTTCCTCAGAGGTTGTGGTGATCTCCCGATTGCACGATGAACAGTTTTTTGAAGTCTTTGTCCTAAAGATTTGGTAGACGCGGTCAAAGTACTCGACAAGACGCCCGCGTCGGTGCATGAGCACGTCCAAACTGAGCACCACCAAACCGTGAAGGCCAAGGTCAAAGGAAAAGTGAAAGCACACGATTCTCATTCGCTCCAGGGCAAGCACGGCAAAACCCACGGCGTCTGCTAGACCATCCACAAGGGAACGAATTGTAGTATATGTAGTTGTATATGACTGGCCCGGGTGTAGCTATCGTTGTAAATGATTATTTGCTGACATAAGTTTTTCCCATCTATCTTCTCTTCATGTCCGCAACTGTCCTCTTCTCATCGTTCTCACCGTTCCCCACCCTCTCGCTCTCCGTGCCACTGCACACGCCTATCCACGACATATATGGCCTTCTACGCCAGCGCTACCCTTCGCTACCCTCCTACAATGACCTCTCGCTCTCTCCCCATCGCCCCATGTCCTCCACTGCCGTACCCCTCTCCGTTCTCCTCCCCGACCCGTCCTCTCCCTCCCCGCACCTCATTACTATGCGCCTTACTCCCCGCTTGCGAGGTGGCAAGGGCGGGTTCGGCTCCCAGCTCCGTGCCGCAGGTGGCCGTATGAGCAGCCAGAAGACCAGCAACAACGACTCGTGCCGCGATCTCAGCGGCCGGCGCTTGAGCACCATCAAGGAGGCGAAAAAGTGAGTTACCCTGCACTGTTCTGTCACCGCCTCTTGATTGACACGTCGATCTTCCCACCAACAGGCTCGCCGAATACCTCGAGAACGAGCCCGCGCGCAAGAAGGCCGCTGCGGACGCCGCCAAGGCCAAACTAGAGGTGCTGGAGAAGAGACTAGGCATTACTAGTGCGTCTGATGGCCCATCGTCGTCATCCAGGGCTGGCGAGCCAGAAGTGGCGATACTGGCGGGGAAGAAGCACAGATTCGACGATACGGAGTACTTGGAGCAGAGCAGGGATATTGTCGATTCGGTGAAGAGCGCCGTGTCCGTTGGTGAGTGTGTTTTCGTCACCTCACTTGACAGTTTTTATTCACATGTTGTCGTAGGTTTATTGAGGAAGAAAAAGAAAGCCAAGACTAGCCCTGAGGAGCCTTGCGACTCTTCCAACAATCCCCATCCCCAGCGAGAGAATGAAAAGGCCAGCGAGTCGCCCACACCAGTTATAATTACATCTGCTGTTTCTGTCGCTGCAAGTGCCTAGTAATATTGTGTGCTATACCTTGTTATACAAAATTGTACAAACCACTGTAAAGCTGAACTCCCTGTTTCTAACCGCCATTAATATTCATGCGCCCTCCCTTATTCCACCTCAGCCCACTAACCACTTGCAGACACCTGGGTTGGGCCAGCAGGCGCAGACATCTGGCCAGCATCGCCTCCATCCCGCAATCCATTATCGAAAAAGTAGTTCAAAAATATGCAGTCGACCTCCCCGTCGGCAGGGTCGTCAAAGCAGGCGACTATGTTATGATTCGCCCCCAGCACGTCATGACCCACGATAACACCGGCCCCGTCATCACCAAGTGCGTCTCTTCTTCGTGAGCCCCGATTTCTCACCCACTCGTCCTCGCCGACCACAGATTCCACGCCATCGGCGCGACTCGCATCCACGATCCCAAGCAACCTGTCATCGTTCTCGACCACGACGTCCAGAACCGCTCACCCAAGAACCTCGCCAAATACGCCTCCATCGAATCCTTCGCACGTGCTCACCACATCGATTTCTTCCCCGCTGGGCGCGGGATCGGGCATCAGGTGCTCGTGGAAGAGGGATATGCGTTCCCACACACACTCGTCGTCGCCAGCGACTCGCACAGCAATATGTATGGCGGGGTCGGCTGCGTTGGCACGCCTGTTGTGCGCACGGATGCTGCAGCGCTGTGGGCGACCGGTACGACTTGGTGGCAGGTTCCTCGTATCGTCCGCGTCGAGCTCCATGGCGCACTCGCCCCCGGTGTCACCGGCAAAGATGTCATCGTCGCTTTGTGCGGCGCATTCTCCCGCGACGAGGTGCTCAACGCTGCCATTGAGTTCGCTGGCCCAGGAGTTGCCGCTCTAGCAGTCGACGACCGGCTCACCATCGCGAATATGACGACAGAGTGGGGCGCGCTTGCTGGCGTGTTCCCCGTCGACGATATACTGGTAAACTGGTATGAGCGGGCACTTGGGCAGCTCGAAATGCGGACGTTCGCCTCCGGGCCGTCTGCCGTAGGGATACCGCCGCCGCCCGAGCACCCACGAATTAATCGTGACCGGTTAGAGGCACTGTGTTCGTCGCACATGCAATCGGACGCAGGTGTTTCGTACGCGGCGCACCTTACATTGGACCTCTCGACGCTCGTGCCCCACGTCGCGGGACCGAACAGCGTTAAATTAACAACCCCACTACCAGAGCTAGCACAAGCGCGTATCCCCGTCAACAAGGCATACCTTGTCAGCTGCACCAACGCCCGGGCCTCGGACATTGCGGCCGCAGCTAACGCGGTGCGAGGACGCACGGTGGCGCCTGGGGTCGAATTCTACGTGGCAGCGGCAAGCTCCGCAGTGCAGGCAGAGGCCGAGCGTTCCGGGGACTGGGACACCCTGTTGCGGGCTGGCGCGCGGACGCTTCCGGCTGGATGTGGGCCGTGCATTGGGCTCGGGACGGGTTTGTTAGAGGACGGAGAAACAGGTATCAGCGCGACGAATCGGAACTACAAAGGACGGATGGGGCACCCAGGTGCATTTGCATATCTGGCGAGTCCGGCGGTGGTTGCAGCGAGCGCGGTGAAAGGGTACATTTGCGGGCCGGACTCTTTTGACGTGCGACCCGTTGGCGCGCCCACGGTGTCAATCAAGTTGGGAGATGAAGAGACAGCGGGCGCAAGGTTGTCATCTGGGGAGCGCGAGGTACTGTTGGCTGGCTTCCCCAGTGCGTTCGAAGGGCCCTTGTTATTTATTCCACAGGACAACCTCAATACGGACGGTATCTACCCCGGCAAATACACTTACGAGGATGACATGACGTTGGAGCGGCAAGGGCAAGTTGTAATGGAGAACTATGATCCGGGGTTTGCAAGTCTTGTGGCCTTGCTGGCGGGGAAGCAGAGAACACCGATAAACGAAGGGACTCGACGTGGGGTTGTGTTGGTTGCAGGATACAATTTTGGGACAGGATCATCGCGGGAGCAAGCAGCAACTGCTCTGAAGGCTGCCGGTGTGCCTATCGTGATCGCAGGGTCGTTTGGAGACATTTTCAAGCGGAACGCTATCAACAATGGACTGGTGTGTGTAGAGTGCCCGGAGATGGTGCGGGACCTTACTGGGCGGTATGCTTTGGGTGGAGTGCGTGGTAAGGGTGGGCGAGATGGGGAGCTGACGGTGGAGACAGGGATTGAGGTCGAGGTGGGGATGTCTGACGGCGTAGTTGTTGTGCGAGAGGTCGGAGAAGAGAGGAGGTACAGTGTGCGACCCCTCGGAACGAGTGTGCAAGAGCTGTGGGTGTGCGGTGGATTGGAGGGATTTGTATTCAAATCTATTAACGCGTCGGATCACGTGCGACTGTAGATACATCACGTGTTATGTGTGGATGCCTGTGAAAAAACCAGTTTTTGCGGTCATGTTATTAACTGGCCTCAGAGGTCGAGCACCAGCCCGGGATGCGGGATTGGCAATGGACTGTAATTCTTGCACGTAAATTGAAATTAAAGCAGGTGCGTTGCCTAAACATCGAGAGGTCGTGGTCTTGCGAATACCCTCTTACGTCCTTCAAGCTTCAGGCTTCAAGCTTCAAGCTTCAAGCTTCAGGCTTCAGGCTTCAAGTCTGCCATGGCCGTCGGAAAACACCAAACAACCCCACCCTTCCTATACTAGTGCGTTTTTTGCTCCATGTTTCCTTCCGGAAGAGTCTCGGTGAACAAACGTGGATATTTCAAACAGTTTCGTTCAGGGAAATATTGCAATGCAATACTTAAAGGAAAGGCTCGAGACCGAGTGGAACGTTGAACCGCACGTGCAAGGTGTGTATCATATATAAATGGCAAAATCGGCATTGATTCTTGGACATGCTTCTGTTTATCCTCTCGCTGGTTCGACTGGCTGTCGCCCTCCGGCTCACCGTCCCTATTTCTGCTCCCCTCGACGCGCGATTCATTTCCCCTTCGCTTTTTTCTTTCTCCATTGAACAGGACAGGTGGCTGGAGTGGTCCGGTACAACCTCTCGCAATTCCTTTGCCACCAATGCATTCGACAACCTCAGAAAACTTACCGGCCATCCCCCGGCTATCAGAATCGGTGCAAATTCTGAAGACCGTACAAACTTCAATCCAGCTCTCCAAGTAACCATATTCTCGTCCTTCGATTGCATTTCCCTTCTCACTCTATTCTAGAACGCCCAGCTGAATGTCCCCCTCTCAACACCAACCGTCCCATACCCAGAGGCATCAAACATTACGGTTGGTGACCTTTTCTATCAAGCAGCAGCAAACCTTCTCCCTGGTTCGTACCCCCACCCTTCTCTTTCCCTCTTTTTTTCGTCAACTTCTGGTAGGCACGCACGTGATTTGGGGTGTAAACTTTGGCCAGAACAACATCACCGCAGCAGTCTTAGCAGCAAAATCAATTATGAAGGCCTTTGCCTCCTCCGATGTCACTCAAGCTGGTATCACCCTCGACTTTCTAGAGATTGGAAATGAAGCCGATCTCTACCCAAACAATGGCGATAGACCCCGAGGCACCTGGAACGTATCAGAGTATATAAAACAGTGCGTTCGTCAAATTTCTACATCCCTCACCTAACTCTTCTATCAGATGGACTAAGTTCGCCACAAACGTATCCGCTGCTGTCAACCTTTCCCAAGGTTTGGGTCCCAAATTTATCGGCGCAGCCTTTGCAGGCTCAACGGCAACTACATCCGGTTTCTCCCCGCAAGCAATCCTCCAAGCCGGAATTCTCAACTCCGACCCAGGCTCCCTCATCACAACGTATGTCTACATCTCTCCCCTCATCTCAATACACATTCCTAACGCTCCACAGTATATCCCAGCACCACTACAGCGGCTCATTCTGCACCGGACAAAGCGGCCTCCTCGCAGATCTCATGAACAAAGCCACCATTCGTAGCAATCTCACTTACTTTGATTCTGACATCGCTGCAGCCCGCCAATACGGCCTTGACTACATCCTCGGCGAGACAAACAGCTATTCCTGCCACGGTGCACCCGGCGTAAGCAACACAGCTGGCGCCGCACTCTGGACACTTGACTATGGACTCCACGCATCCCACATCGGCGTGTCTCGGGTCTACTTTCACCATGGCATCGGATACAAGTACAACCTTGTATATACCTCCCCCATCCTATCGTCCGTCATTACCGCGCACTGACACACTAGTCACAGATCCAGCCCGTCCCCTTGGACTACTCCATCCTCAACGGATCCCTGCTCCGCCAACCTGCCCAGCCCCACGTACAGCCCCAATACTACGCCGCCATTGTCGCAGCAGAAGCTATCGGCTCCTCCAACACCGCACAGTCCATCGAGCTCCCTACTTCAGCACCGGAACTCGCGGCGTATGCTTTCTATGAGAAAGGTGGCCTAGTGCGCGTCCTCCTCATCAACTCTGCCGCATTCCTTGGTGGGACCAGGAGCACCACACATGTTGACTTCACATTCTCTGGATTCCCACCCATGGATATGACGATCAAGCGCCTTACCATTAAGTAAGCCCCCCGCTCTTGTTTTGTGATCGTGCATCCAATTAACTCTCTGGCACGCCAAGTCGCGCGGACGACGCAGCTGGGCTGAAGTGGGGCGGGCAGACCTACGAGACGCCTGATGCGCGCGTGCAAGGGAAGGTCACGGTGTCGACAGTTCCGGTAAGTGACGGCCTAGATGTGGCGGAGACGGAGGTAGTATTGTTGAGTTTTAGATACCTGCATTTGTAACACCAATCTTGAACCAACAGAGTTACACGCAAATTCTTCACATATCAGTTGATCCTGTACCGGATCCGCGAACGTGGAAATGGGCAACAAGAGGCAAGAATATATCTCAGATAAAGAATTATGTAGCTGGTGGATTTTGAGTATAACTATGTACAATAAAAGGTCTAGTTTTCTTCCCCAACTATGAACGAGCATGGATTGGTGGGGGGTGGTAGAAAGTAAAAGAAAAGGCACAAGAGTGTAAAATGTAAAATGCCACGAAACCAATTACCTAAACCAATCTAAACAAAACGCTCATCCCGCGACCACGGCAGCCTCAGGCTAGCAAATATCACTATAGAATAACGCATCCAGAACAACAACCCGGTGTTGAATCATACTGGTCATTCTTGCTGGCCTGGGTACTTGCACTTGGCAACACCACACGTGTCCTTTGCTGGTCATGTTCCTGTCGCACAAGGGGGTGCAAATAAGCCGGGATGAAGAGTTTTTTGGGGGTGGGCACGCGACGCCCCAAGGATAGGACAGCCCCTTACCTTATTGTATTTCCGGATCTCACGCACGAGGTCCACAAAAGACTCGTCGACGTTGATGCGGTGCTTCGCTGACGTCTCCACGAATGGGCACCCGAATTGCCTCGCGAGCTCCCGTCCCTCTACACAACATATGTGCACCGTGCAATGAGCAAGGAGGGAAAAGAAATTGGGCGTAGACGAGCATTAAGAAGAGACAGGAAAAAGAGGGAGGGGAGAAGAGTACGAACCATTGCTTCCCACCTGCCGCTCGTACTCCAAGTCACACTTGTTCGCGACGAGAATCATGGGAAAGTGGTCGACGTCTTTGACGCGAAGGAGTTGTTGGTGGAAGTCGAGGATCTCCTCGAATGAACCGCGAGAGGTGATAGCGTAGACGAGGAGGAATCCTTCGCCAGAGGACATGTAATGTTCGCGCATCGCACTGTTTCGTTGGATCGCTCGTTATTAATATGATAATTCTCGACAGCGAGACCACGCACAAATACTCTTCTTGTCCCGCAGTGTCGAGAACGTCCAAGAGGGCAACCTCTTCGTCAATTACACATTCTTTCTGGTAGGAATCTGTTCCCAGCGAGACGCAAAGTTCCATCGAGTGGTTCGAAAGTGAAAAAAAAGTGAAAAAAAAAAGACTTGCCCTCGATTGTGGGATTCCAGTCGTGGTCGAACATGCCTTGAACGAACTGGGTAGTCATGGCCGATTTGCCAACGCCTTGTTGAGAGTATTTTTTGTTGTTGAACAACTTGTTGAGGAGCACGAGAAAAAATAAACCCACCGCCGCCGCCAACGACAACAAGTTTGTACTGTCTGAGAAATTGTGCCTTCAAATGGACGTGTAGCCTCGACGCGTGCAGACAAGGGAGGTACACGTACCCGAGACATTGCAGCAGTCCTTCACGAAGTTCACGTCAAATTATAGCTTTGGGGGGGAGCAAGCGAGAGCCTAATATAAGAAAAAAGCCTCAGCGAGTGCACACGCCGTCCCATCACCGTGCGTTCCTTGCAGAAGAGGCACTAGTGCCAGTGGCTTTGGCGGTTACGTACTAGGCTACGTCGACGACAACAGCACACAGCACACGCACGCAGAGAGAGCTGCAAAAAAAAACTTACACAGCACAGCGAATTGGTTTGAACGGTATTTGCAGGCAAGATGAGAGTCCGAAACAAGCAATATATTATACGCGAAACATACTAGTGGAGGGGGTATATACAGAACGGTAAGCAAAACGGGAATCACAAAAAAAATCCCTTTCCTCTAGCCCAAACCAGGCTGCTCCGAATACGGCGGCTACGACGGCAACGGCTGTCGACGGATTGGGTGGGCGGTTTGAGCTGGGCACATTGGCAGCTCCTGAAAAGGGTGGGATCAGCGGTTATACAGGTCTATCACCAACAAAATGGCGGTGTTTTTTTGATGGTCGTCGTAAAGGGGCTGACAGGACTCGGATATCCATTTGTGTTTATGGTTTATTTATTTATTTATTTATTTATAAGATATTACTCTTCTTCACTTGACTTTCGCCATCTTTCCCTTGACTTGACTTTCTCTCGACCACTCTCGACCACTGTAATGTCTCGGGTGGGTCTGCACCACATTCCTTCCTCACCTCCTTGTCAAATTTGTCTAGGCTCAATTTCTGAGGGAGTACAAGCTCGTTGTCGTCGGCGGCGGTGGTGAGTACCTCTGCTGTGGGCCTGTGGCACCTGCAGCTGCTCAACTAACTCCTGGGCAGGTGTTGGCAAGTCAGCTCTGACTATCCAGTTCATACAAAGCCACTTTGTCGACGAATACGACCCTACAATCGAGGGTAACTGTCTTCCAGATCCATTCCACAGGTCAACTCCCCGCGGGTCCCGGCCCTTTTGCTGACGGTCCGAAACAGATTCATATCGCAAACAGTGTGTCATTGACGAGGAAGTAGCACTCCTCGATGTGCTGGACACCGCCGGGCAGGAAGAATACGGGTGAGTAGCGCCCATACTCGTCCGCACCACCGCCTTCCGCTGATCGACGGAACCGGTGGCAAGTGCGATGCGGGAACAATACATGCGTACCGGCGAGGGTTTTCTTCTTGTCTACTCCATCACATCCCGCAACTCGTTCGAGGAAATCAGCACCTTCCATCAACAAATCCTTCGAGTAAAAGACCAGGACTCTTTCCCCGTCATCGTTGTCGCCAACAAGTGTGATCTCGAATATGAAAGACAGGTTGGGATGAACGGTCCGTTGTTCGACGCTTTTTGTGATATTTTTTGTAGCCAGGTGCTAATTGATAACGTGTGTGCGGTCAGAGGGGCGTGATCTCGCCAAGCATTTCGGCTGCAAATTCATCGAAACATCTGCGAAGCAGCGCATCAACGTCGACGAGGCTTTCAGTAACCTCGTTCGCGAGATCAGAAAATACAACAAGGTCAGCCCAGTGGATGATCCACCTATCCTCCACCGACATCACTGACCGCAATTCATGTTCAGGAGCAGACAACTGGCCGCGCTGCTCTTCCTGGGTCCGGCCCCGTTGGTAGCTATGGCGTTATGAAAGATCCAAATGATGACATTGTAGGGTGCTGCACGGGTTGTGTGGTGGTTTGAATGATTCCTCTACTCTACGTATCGTTTTCACACTATCTATTCCTACTTTCCTGTTACTCTCTCCCTGGAAGAAGACTGTATTTATTATGTAGTTTGTAACATGGCATCTGAGTCATTCGACAGATGACTAGTAGCTGTTCAAGAACTGGTGCAAGTGCCACACTGAGACACCCTAGAATCTCATTCGGTGACATTCTCTTCGTTGACGGCTCGGATAGAGTCGATCCCCAATTCGTACGGTCCAGCAATTCCGCTATTCCCACCCAGGAGTGAAATGCCGACAGAGCGCACTTTTTCACGATACATCTGTATCTGATGAGAAGCCAGTTCGCCAGAGTTGGTCAAGACAAAGTTATCAAAAGGAATCTATTGCGGATCGGGATGTAAGAGAAGAGAGAAATACTCGAAATAAAAGACGTTGAGCTCACAAACACATCCTCCCAGCATCCGTCTTCCCTCTGGAAGTACAACCTGTGTTGCCACAAGTCGCTGGTCACGGGACCGTCGGTTTGCAGATTTACGAAATATGAATTGCGGGTACGGATGTCCCCTCCAAGACGTAAGCGGAGCGCGAGATATCGATGATTTGAGACGTCTTCGAACATGTCACCGAATAGAGTGGGACGGCGCTATTCCGCACCGTAGTAACCACCTGTGAATTGCGGAGGGGACGGGTAAAGACAGACCTTGTTCCGGAAGCCAGCATAGCCAGTCCTGATCTTTCCCTCTAGACCGGGCTTCACGGCTAGGCTCATATTGCCCCAAAATTTCCCTGTAGCGTTGTGTTTAGGAGAATCGTCTAGGTCGAAGTGCACGGATGAATGCCCGCCAATGTCAGCATCACATCCGGTGGCAAATTGGTCGATGTCGGCTCGCGAATTGAACGTGAAAAGAGTCTTGGGAACTCGGGATGGTGCCTCGGCACCCTGCATGAGCAGTACTGTCGGGATTGAAGTCAATAATATTAATGGCAGTCCGCGTAACGTTTGAAAGACTGAGTCACTCTTGGCAGTACCGTCTCGCAACACCCGGCTCGTTCGATTAATATACAGCGACCAGCTGGACATGGCGTCGTGAGTTGCCGCATAGAAGTCTGGTAAACAACTGTAAATACGTGAACGCGTGAGAAAGTCCGCTGCATCCCCATAGCATCCCCATAGCATCCCCCGTTGATGCATTGATGTCCCGAATCGTGTTCGTCCTGGCCATGGCTTCGCCCATTCAAAACCAGCACATGCCAGTCCAATTGCTAGGTCCATAATGGGCGGGGAGATCACAGACTCGGAGGCTGTTCGGACACTTGATCGTTCGAGACGCTCGGGTTGCCTCTTCGTAGTTGGGTGCAATGATTCTTATACAGGAGACGAGAGTGTTCATCGCAGACTTGCAGAGCAGTGTGCAACATTATTATAGTAGTTTGTCTAGAGATTTTTATATAACGACTGTGTTCCAAGTATATCTGAGCTATTGCATACGATTTCGTATCTCGTCTTTTGTTCAAACGGAAAGGTCATTTCGTGCTTCGAAAGCGATGCCAAAATAATACTCACCCAGGACGGTCCCCTTTATCCTTCCAATGGGATTCATACAAAGTCAACATACACCGGATCGAAATTCCTAGATGGTCCCCATCAAACGACCTTCATGGATACGAGAATCTAAAGTTTAAAGGAAAGTTGGTACTAGATCCATACAGAGATCCAGCCCTTCATCGCATAAATTTTCCAATCTGCAGATATCTTCCACATTGTGTGCCCAGAATTCCACCTGCACACGTTTGAGAGGTGCAACTTGGAGTGATTGGCTCGGCCCGTCCGCATTCGGTCTCGAGTTCCATCGTGATTCCAACATGTCTGCCAGACGACCGTCCGAAGAAGAAAGACAATTGGTAAACGAGATGCATTCCAAGTTCGGGCACAAACAGGGAGCGTAACAAGGACTCGGACTTGATTGTCGATATGTGAGCATCCCGAGAACCTCATCTGTCACTGGAGTCACTGGAGGTAAGTTCTCCGTGTCAGTGTGGATACCAAGCTCCAGCAGTGTCGATGAAGTAGATTGGAGGTATTCGATAAGATCGGCACTGCGAAATATTACATCGGAGAGAATAAGGGTTTCAAGACGACACGACGATCGCCGAAGAAACTCGGAAAAGTATATGATGTTCAATATACCCTCGATTGGCCCCCCATGTCCGTAGATATCGATGTGTCGGAGAGCAGGTAGGGTTATGAGAAGGAAAAAGAGCAACAAGTGGTACTGCGTGATCGTAATTTTCAATGATTGCAGACTGTGTTGCAGAATCGGAGGAGTACTTTGGATGGGCTGGTTGGACGATGTGAGAGTAAACTCGCATGTTACAAGTGCAGGGCACTGCGTTAATATGGAGACGCAGTCAGCTATGGACAGAGGGCATTCCAGTTCCAAACACATCAACTGGGCCCAAGGTGCACCAAGATTTGATGACGCCTCGGGGTCGTAGATATGGTACTGATAAGAGAATGTGTGAAGACGTGGGGCATCTTTGATGACGAAGTTGGCATTCCTGAGGGAAAAATGGCCCACAATAATACGTAAACTCTCCAGCTGCGCTGCGCCGCTGAGACTCTCCAGTATACAATCCGAGTGGCGCCAGCCGCTCCAATCAAGCTCCAAATTCTTCCAACGAGGCAGACGAGAATGCAGCAATTGGCAGAAGTCAGCCATCCCTGCTTTGTCCACTGAATTGTCGTCCCTCAAGAGCCGTAGTCGAAGTGATAAAGGACATAGTCCAGTTCGGCTGAGCCACGTCTCAATGAGAGCAATTTTTGGCCGCAAACAGCTTGTGGGCACAGTCACCGAGATAGAAGACCATAACCGCGGCATCGAGAGAGCAATTGCCCTCCAAGCTCGGCACACACCACAAAGATTGTTCGGTGCCGCTCTGATATTAAAGCCCACACCTCCAGGAGAGATGCAATGCATAAATATTTCTCCCATGATCTCGAGCGGTAACAGGCGAAGGGTCGGAAGTAGGTTTTGGTGTGTTGTTAACAGCGCGCGAGCTGTATTCACCTGAAGGATAAGTGGTTCTAAATCCGAGACTGAGTCAACTTGAGCGATCTCAAGGTCTTGTTCCAGTTGCGCGACTTCGAGGGCCTTTTGAGAGACGAATTCCCTGATCATGTCCGCCTCTTCCTTGGACGGAACAAAGCGCGCGCGCTCTGTTGGAGACACGAGACAGAGCATATTCTGACGGGAAATAATTGACTGGCGAGAAGCACTGGGATAAAAACTGTGTTTACCTAGTCCCCGAATGCTCCAGCTGTGGTTGAGAACCAGGATGGCCAGTTGGGAACGACAAAGCTTGCCAGTGGCTGAACAAACGCCGCCACCACACGTTATAATAAGTGACTCCATATAATGGCTCCAACCTCACCGGCCTCACCCTCAGCGGCCTGGAAAGGCAAAGGAAGAGTGACTGAGGAAGATTTCGAGACCTTAAACCCCAAGATAACTTATCGCCATATTCTTTCGCACAATCTCGGCGTCAGGGACCCACTCCGTGTTATAGCGCTCTGCGACAGCGATGCCTTCTATGCTGCTTGCGAAGTGGTTCGTTTGGGAGTAGACAAGGATCGCCCCTTGGTGGTGTTGCAGTGGGACTCAATGATTGCTGTGAATTACCCCGCGCGCAAATTTGGCATCTCCAGAATGGACAAGCTGAACGATGCGAAGAAACGGTGTCCCGGTGTGTGTTGGGGTTCTCCTTTCTCTCAAATGGTACCAACCAACCGCACAAATATACTAGAGCTCGTGGTTGTGCATGTTGCTACATACAAGGAAGGAGAGAAGGAGCCAGGTTATTGGGATGACATCGATTCACATACTCACAAGGTAAGTATTTGCCTTCCGCCCGCGCAAAGAAAACCAGTTCATTTATGGTGATCTCGACGTTTCCTGCGTCATTCTCCATCAAGGTATCACTAGACTACTATCGGCGGGAAAGTATGAAAATTCTCAACATGTTTAAAGAAGGCCTGCCCGGTGCAGAGATTGGTGAGAGATACATCTCTTCCCAGAAAATTTACTGCTTTTGACGGGTCCTCGCAAGAGAAAGCATCAATAGACGAAGCCTTCATTGATTTTACACGCCCTGTGCGTGCAACGATTCTGGAACGGTATCCACATCTTTCCACTGTTCCGGATGATGCTCCCGATGGCATAGACAGCCAACTCCCCGCTCCTCCACCAATATCATGGGATGGTTGTGGCGTGGTTGTCCCTGTCGTTCCATTACCAGTTGATTCTGCTTCGGAGACAAATGAAAATGAGACAGGAGGAGTTGATGACGCCGTCACGACCTGGCATGATGTCGCCCTCTCCATTGCTGCGGGAATGATGGACAGAATCCGAACGGAAGTCTACGAGAAGCTAGGTTATTCAACGTCCGCGGTACGTCAAGTACCTAGAAACCAGTTTGATGCTTCTGACGTCTCCGTGAACACCAGGGTATTGCTAGAAATAAATTTTTGGCCAAGGTAAAGAGAAAGACATCTTCTTCGGTATGAGTTGATTACAATGTTCTGTTCGCAGTTAACCGCATCTTACAAGAAACCTATGAACCAGGTTTGTTTTTTTCGAGATCACTTTGTGATCCTGTCCCTATTCAGGAACGTAGACAATTCTCCGCAACGCAGCTATCCCAAACTACCTCCGACCCATGCCCTTTCAGAAGGTTTGCTGGAGGAAGGTCATGTGCATCTGTCCAAGGCTAATTGTCGCATTGTGTTGCTGCAGATTCGATTTTTAGGTGGCAAGCTTGGAGACGCACTCGCAAAGGAATATAACGTATCAACTGTTGGTGAACTTTTGTAAGCGAGGTACTCATCTGCGTTCCTTCACACCATTGAAGGAACGTCAATAGATCTATTAGCCTGGGCAAGTCTGTTTTTTTTTTTGTTCCTATATCAAGACGTGTTATATTTATAAAGATCATGTTACAGAAGAACTCCAACACAAATTCGGCGAAAACGCAATTTGGGTTTATGAACTTCTTCGGTGCGTTGTAGGTTCCTATCACATGGTGAGGTGCTGACCTGGCCATGTTGCTAGAGGGATCGATAGGTCTGAAGGTGCGTTAACTCTTTCATTGTTTCATGACTGTGTTGGGTCGTAGCATGCCCATTATTGTCCAGTAAAGGAGAAGTCTGTGCCGTTCAAGAGCATGCTGGCTTCCAAAAATCTGCAGCACCCGATCAAGACTGCTCCAGCAGGTCACCATTGGATCCGAGTACTCGCTGCAGAGTTAGCTTTACGGCTCAATGACGCAAGAAAAGTAAACTCAACGTTGTGGCCCAAGTCGATTGTTCTACATGCCCGCCAAGGTATTAACTAAAATCTCCGCTGCTCATATCATTCTCAAACTACTGCAGGATACGAAACGAGCCGTTCGAAACAAGCCGCCTTCCCTTTCACACGTGAGATCACGGTGGACGTTATAGCATCCGCAGGAGACCGACTTTGGAAAGAGCTGGTCGGAAACAGTGACACGAAGGCCGTGCCAATGAAGATAACAAATGTTCAGCTTGCGTTCACTGGACTGGAGACTGCTGATCAGGGCCAGCAGAGCATCGAAGGCTTCCTCAAGGCTGACATACGAGACGCTCAATCACAGAAACGAACCAGAACAGGTGACGACGTAGATGAAGCAGGAACAATCAATATTCCCGACGCCGACGGTTCAACTGACCACCAGACTCTGTCAAAGACGACTTTTTTTATTTGTCCACGGTGCACCAAGCGTATCTCCCTTCCAGAAACATGGACAAACCATGGTGGTGGAGATGACAATGAGGTTGCAGCGATGGCAGCGATGAAAATGGAGCACGAGGATTTTCATTTCGCTCAAGACCTGGCCAGGACACCAGAATCGGACGGAACGAAAAGGCGCAAACCGGCGAGTACGTCCAAGAGAATGAAAAAAGTGGGGGATGATTCTCAGGGGATTGCAAGGTTTTTCGACCGCAGATGATTCCCTGTTCGGAATGACTCAATGGGTGGTTTCTTCTCACCTCCGAGTCCGTGGTTGTTAGAGTCCTTATATAAGTAGCAACGCACCAAATGATCATATCAAATCGTAACGTATACTTACTACATGGACCTAAACTTTATCCTGATCAAGCTTACGTCGTCGTCACTGTATGTACATATACAAGTTACCATCTCTCGGCGGATGTTGTATCTGCTGGAGTCCGGGTGACACGGTGAGTACGATGCTCTTGGGCGCTTCCTCTACGCTTGCATCCCGTCCTAACACTTGCGAGCGAAGGTCATTCTCGAACAAGATCCTCTTCACCACCAGTCGCAGGACGACCACTCTTTTCGTACACTGCGAAGCTGTGTAGAGCTTGTTAGACACAGCTGCACTGGTGCAGCCTTTGGGTTATTATCTTCGAAACCTCTCCATTCGTCATGTCTAACAACACCGCCGCGACCGTCATGACATTGGGGCCTGGTCAGTTCTCGGGTGCCCTTGTGAGTTCCCCGGCAACAATCATATTTAAAGCAACAAGTCGACCCATTTATTTTTTTTTCAGGTTGTCAATATTTTTGCAATGCTATCCATGCTGGCTCTGGTTTTGGTTGCTCTTCGGGCGACCTGGCTGGCAGTCAGGCTTTCCCTGAGCCGTAATGGTGCTCAAAACTACGCGCGAGAGAGTGCCTTCTTCCGTACACGCATGGGAGCCTACGCAGCGTGCATGCTCATCGGTAACTTGTTCATCAGCACAGGCGGCATGATTGGAGTATGGTGGCTAGCTGAGAGAAAAGTCACAGAAGGTCAGCACGAGAGCTCAAATACCTAATGGCTGACCCATACTTTCCCATAAGGGCCGATGTGCACTGCACAAGGTATATTCGTCTTCTGTTCGAGGTATGATTCAACGAAATTGAAAGATACATTTTAGCCATCTTCATGTCAATGGGCAACATTGGCACGGCGTACTTTACGGTCGCCCTTGCAGTCCATACATTCAATTCTCTTGTATTGCGCTACCGTCAAGCGGCCTGGATAGGCGTCCCCGTCATTGTGATTGGCTGGGGGTTGGCCCTGGTTTTCTCGTTGTTTCCTCTGTCGCATTCTTTGGTTGTGAATTCGGTGTCAATGTACGGCCCAGGCAATCTGACATGCGGTATTCAGAGTGCGTATAACAACGTACTTTTCTATCATCACCTTCTTCCGGTATGCGTCGAATTTGTGGTTGATCGTGATTGCATCGCTGAACCACTCTTAAAGATCTTTTTAGCGTCTCTACTTTCGGCAATAGTTTATTCCCTCAATTTCCTTGTCCTTCGAGGTTCTTTGGTCTTCAAAGGCGGTGTTAGGCTCAACTTGAATCCAGGGGCGCGATGGAGTGGTCATTTGCGTAGTCTTGACGATTACCATTGCTTCGTTCTCGCGATTGCTAGAAGCATGCTATGGTGTGTGGCTAGAATTTACCATACGCTTTGATCATCCAATGTTCAACGCTCCCATTTCATGTCAGGTATCCTATCGGTTGGTGTTTTTCGGTGTTTATGAGCCATCCAGCTAACTTCTAGTTAGCATACATTGTGCTTCTCTTACCCTATTCGGTCACTCGGCTATTGATCCTCTCTGATTTTACCATCAGTAATGGGGCCGTGATGTTCGCCTTCACGTGTTGGTACATGCTGGGTACGACTATTCGCATACGGTGGTCTTCTCGTTTAATCTAACACTTTCACTGGGTGCAGGAGTCGTCAATGTGCTCCTTCTTTATAACACCTTCCGGCTGTTGATCCCTGCCCTGGATGCGCGGCTCGCTCTGTCGTCGAGTGGTACTGACATGGAAAGTGTGGGAGGAAAATCATTCAGTGCTGTTGACAAGCCATCGACGAAACCGCCTTACTACTTCCCTCCAAATATGCCAGCCAAGCCCAATCTTCGCCGGTTGGCACACCAGAAGTCTTTCTTGGCACGAACCGGATCTATTTCCACTCGTCGTATACCCGGCCATGAGCACACCACAAGCTCTGAGGGCCTCCTCAACCCCGGCTACTTGTCGCGTGCCATCTCTCCCCTATCCGAGCTTAATAAGGAACTTGTTGCTGTTTCTCGGCCCACGTCTGTCGCCCTGCGCTTACGAACGGATCACTTGCGTTCATCGTCGACGGAATCAGCAAGTCTGCCTTCAGCTCCCCGCTCAACTCGATCGCCTATTGTGCGATATCCCTCTTCCAAATCCGTGAAGGAAGAAACGGGTGTATACAATATCTTTTTGTCGCGCGACCTGTCCCTGCAAGCCTTCCAGCCGCAACAAAATTTCGAACACAACAGTATTGGTGTCTCTCCACGTTCCTCCCTTGCAGTGTCAGATTTTGAGTGGGTGCAGCAGCCACCTGACAACACCCCATCTCATGATATGACTTGGGAGCAAGCCAGACACCCCCCCGTTAGCGCTGTCGCCTCTCAGACATCCTTCTCGCTATATTCCCCTACATCTAGCGACGGTGTGCTGAGCCGTCCTGCGTCTGTTGCAATTCGACCTTACCCCCTAAGGCTTTCCGGCGCTTACTTCGAATCGAACTCGGGTCACAGCGTAGGAGAAGTTGCCAGTACTACAGAATACTCCAGGGCACCCTCGCTATCGTACAGCCATGTCCGTGGTGCCAGTGGGTCGGGAGCAAAATACTATTTTTGAGACCAATTTCGGTTTGAACTTTTCATTTGACTTTCCTTTTTTCTTTGTTGATTGGCTCTCTCTGCCCTGGTAGTTGTATTTTAGTGCTTTATGCAATTTCTATGTCTTTTTTGTGGTAGTGTTCCTGTCAACATTGATGTGGTTGGATCAACAGGTAGGAGTGTGAGAGACTGTGAGAGACCAAGTACAGATAGTGAGAAAAGAACAGTAGCTAGGAGAAGCGGTACTAGTAGTAGTTGTGTTTATGCAATCTGTTTGTAGCTGTTGTCACGGTGTATCGCCGACAATGAAGCTTAATGGCTTTAATGTTCTTTTTAACGTCCATTGTTTACAGCTCAAGCGAGGTCGAGAACAATAAACGGAGGCCCGCGACTGCGACGCCTTATAAAAGAGTTTTGGTGCGTTTTAATTTCGCACTTCACTTTTTCATCCCTCCCGAGGCAGGACCTTTACGACGCTCCTTGACTTTTTCCATTCCTTGATCGTCCAATCACTCAATAATATTGCATTATGCTGTTCAGGATTGCTTTCTCCACGCTTCTGGCCATTACTGTCGCTCTTTCGGATGTCGAGGCGTTTCCTGTTAAACGCGGGGCACACTTGGTCACCCTACCTCTAAGGAGACTTCACACTCGAGGAGACATACACCCTCAGATTGTTAGTAGCCCCTCACGTCGTCCTTTTCCTACTTATTAATCGTCTCTTAGCTCCTTCAACAACATGCCAATCGCGGTCATCGTCGGCTTGCCCGCATGACCGGAACTGCCGGCCCAAGCGACGAGGAACTCGCTTTCAGTCTCAACAAACGCATGTCCCTTCTCCCACACGATGCGCGTAATTCAAAGCGCTGTAACCATGCAGACGTCTCCTTGGCTGGTGTGCAGTAAGGGACCGTCGCGTAG
The DNA here is from genome assembly GCA_963556145.1 of Hygrocybe punicea. Lineage (NCBI taxonomy): Eukaryota > Fungi > Basidiomycota > Agaricomycetes > Agaricales > Hygrophoraceae > Hygrocybe > Hygrocybe punicea. Next base: position 3,092,986 of record OY744468.1, on the reverse strand, counting down.
GACTTCTTGTGTGCTGAATTCACTCTTTGTAGTCCTGCAGGGACCGGTCTCGCATTTGATTCGTCCACAAATACAACCAACAATTCCCTGGCCCTTGATATCTTGTGAATTTCAATTGCGAACCCGTCATTCTCGGTTATTAACTATCCTGGCTTCGTAGCTCGAACGATGTTGGTTATTTTGCCACCATTCAGATGGGTACACCACCTCAGGACTTCCGACTCCTCATGGACTCGGGGTCGGCTGATCTCTGGGTTGGTGCCGGAAATTGCCAATCATTTGGGGGAGGATGCGTAAGAGTTGTTGTTACAACACGTCGTAACCAGTCTCACGCTTCAATAGGGTGACCACAACTTCCTTGGCGAACAGACTTCGAGTTCCTTTGTCCAATCGAACCAGTCTTTCCATATTGTCTACGGCACAGGAGAAGTGGCGGGGAACGTCGTTACCGACAATATCAAGGTTGCGAGCCTCGAGCTGACCGCCCATACTTTTGGCGTTGCTTTGGCTGAGAGTGTGGATTTTTCTAACAGCTTCGTTCCTTTTGATGGCCTCATGGGCCTTGCTCAATCCGTGAGTCCACACTTTGTCGTCCTTCTACGCACTTTTGACGTATTTTTCTTGTAGTCGCTTTCACAGCAACGAACGTTGACACCTGTCGAAGCTCTGGCCAAGAATGGTCTCATTACCGACGCCATCACATCGTACAAGATTTCCCGACTTGCAGACGACATCAATGATGGCGAGATCACTTTCGGAGGGCTTGACTCCACGAAATTTGATCCTGCAACCCTCGTTACCGTTGACAACGTCTCAAAACAGGGCTTCTGGGAAGCGAACGTGGATGCAGCAACTGTCGACGGCAAGGATATTGGTATACGTGGTCGCACTGCTATCCTTGACACTGGTACCACCGTCATTCTCGCGCCCGCTGAAGATGCAACCAAGTTGGTGGAGGCTATCCCAGGTGCCAAGTCGGATGGACAAGGCGGATTCACTCTTCCGTGTACCTCAAACTCGATTGTCGCGTTGACGTTCGGGAACACCTCCTTTGCCATTGACCCGAGAGACTTGTCCTTGGGGCCTGTGAACGCCCAAAACCCCACGGGTGATTGCGTATCCGGTATATCAGCGGTGAACTCGTCTTCTACACAGTGGCTGGTACGTTCTTGATTTATCGTTCCTGAGATCCCTGCGTTTTACGCTGTTTGCAGCTTGGCGACGTGTTCCTCAAAAATGCCTACCTTTCGACCAACGTCGGAAAGAATCAGATTTCGCTTGCAAAGCTTGTCTAGAAGGCCTATTTCTATCGTAACAGCTGACTTCATGTTTAACCTGTTTCATGAACTGTGTGCTCATTGTATTCTACCACCGTCCTGTAATCTGTATTACCAACGATTGTGATGTAATCATTAGTTTCTCGTTTTGAAATTGAACTCTTACAATGCACACCATCAACGTTGCATCAACGCTTAGTACTTAGTGGTGACAGCCAGTGGCCCGACCAGAGTTGTACCCGAAAGATATTGATGCAGAACTCAATGCTCATTCTTCTCGAATTCGTGGCAAACTCGCCGACGGAACACTGGCCTTGTAGTATCTACATTAATATTGACCGATAGTCTGCACACAGGTATCCCGCGGGTCAATGATACATTTGATATCGATAGCAAGTAAATTATTTTCGTCGGTGCATTAGAACCCCTCTAACATTGGCCCGATAAGTATCCCCTCGCCAGATCATGTCCCCATGCGATTCAGCGAGGCATGCGCATGTTTAAACCCGCTAGGCGGAGGACGTCGGTCGACGATATCCTTATGGTTGACGGTGGCGGACCGTGCTGATGAAATTTCAGTAAGCAGAACGTACGAGGCAATACAAGGCTAGACCATTGCAATATTGTTGCAAGTGTTGCGTCGATACAACAGTTATTCGCTCGCACCCTGGAATTGTCTGTTTTTTTTTTCCGACTACTGTTTCGTTTCGCAAAGCTCAGTACTTATTATACAGAAAGGAAGAAAGGGAAGCGCCTGCCATTCGTTATTTAATTTCCGAGGATTAGCCGCACTGCACGTTCGTTGGCAAAAACTCACCTGACCAATCGCAGGTACCGGTTCGTGCACCGAAAAGGTGGTCATGAGCAAAAATGTCCGTGAAAGCATTGTTTCTAGGTACTTTGATTCCATTCGCGGTGTACAGAGATGTGCTAGACCATAGATAGACGCTGGTAGACTCCTCGAGAGGCGCAAATGTGAAAGATAAACAACGGGGGGGAAACTTGAAGAATGATATGCAGGCGAAGAATGAGTGGCTGGATGATGTCAATGCTGGGAGAAATCTAAATGAGTGGTGCTTGAAAAGTGCAGGTATGGTATGGTGGGATGCGTGAAGTAAAGATAGTACAACGATTACACTTTGTTTGTGGTCGGCCGACTTCGGAGACGTAGTTGGCTGTACTAGGAAACACGATTGGTAACGCGAAAGGGATATTGTATCGAGGGAGTGGTACACTTGGTTGTAATAACAGATAGGAGGCGTCGGTCCATAGAAGAGAGGTATGCGGGGAAGCAAGACGAAACGTTTATATTTCATTCGGAATGTTCAGCTGGAAATACGGATGGTGAAGTGCCTCCCGCACCGATATACGTTGCGCAGGGTCAAATGTGAGAAGTCGCTGGACGAGGTGAAGAAATTGACGGTTTATGAGATCCGTTGGTGGTATAACGTCCTGACAAGGAAGCTTCTCGTCAGAACAGGTGACAATCGCAATGGGTATGAGTACATACCTGAAGTGCTCGAGTAGCCCGTACATCCTTTTTGCTTTGTCTAGAAGCCCTTGCTTTTGGCCAATCAAGCTTACTCCCATCCTTAAAAAATTCTGGCTTAGATCGTGCACCGGCGCGGGCGAATCGATCTGGCATCTTGCCCATGACCATCTCCATCATCGCGAGGTGCTCTAGATTGTCGTGGGTCTGGAAAAGAGCAACACCGGTGAAAAATTCAACAAGTATACAACCCAGTGAGTATGCGTCGCATGGATATGACCAGCCGAGACCTTTGTGATACATATCAGCGAATGTTCTCATGAAATGAAGAAATGGTACAGACCGAGAATGATTTCTGGTGCACGGTAATGACGAGTGGACACGACCGTAGAATGGTACTCTTCCTCAAACGTAGCCGAACCAAAATCAATCAGACGGATGTCATTTGACAACAATATCCGCTTGTTTCGAGGAGGTGCGTTACGCTAAGAAGACGTTGATCGTTAGATACAGATATACAGGGGTGAGAGAATGGGAACACAACCTTTCCCGGGACTTGTACTTGTAGTACTTTATAATCGTTGCGGACAAGTAAAATATTTTCCGGTTTCAAATCCGTGTGGATAAGATGAAGATCGTGCAGAACTAGAGAAGTTGAAAATGATTCATGTTCAACGCGGATAATATGGACGAAAGTAAATCGAACTCACATGCGACACTACCGAGCAGTTGTCTAGCAAAGGCTTGAATGTGTTGTCGCGGGAAAGGCGCAAAATCATTTTCCTTGAGAAAATCATAGACACACATGCCAAGAAGCTCGGAAACGAGGCATATGTGGTTGCGGTGGTCGAACCAGTTGAGGAGATGAATACATTTACTACATAGGAGACGTTAAGCCAAGCGAATCTACGATAGTGGAGTTACACACTGTCTGTTCAGTGGGTCGCGCTCCTTGAGTTTCTGGAGTACTCGAACCTCGATTTTACTTGCGTCTCGGTATTTGGGGATGGCGCGAATGATCTTGATGGCTACTCTTGCGTTTGTCTTTGTATCAATGGCCTCGACGACTTTTCCGAAAGTTCCTTGTCCAAGGAGTCGCACAGTGCGATCTGGAATCGCGACAGTCAGACGACAGGCGAAAGGAAAAGGACAGAAACAGACGACTTACAGTGGCCGTGGATAATATCGTCAGCAACTATAATATAATGTCCTTCCTTATCATCGCATGGAACAGGACCTTTCGATGCCTGTGTGAAATTGAATTAGTCAGTTGTGGTACGTAATCTCAACTACGAAGGAACACGCACATCATCTGGAACGGCAGCACTGCCGCTAGCCCACGATTTCGTTGTAGGTAGAGTGGAGGATGGCGGAGGAGCCCTTACAGCCTTCTTTGGGGGGGGAGGACGTATTTCGTCGGCAGGGTCCTTTCTCCTCTTCTTTGCAGCTGGCGCAGCGATTGCGGCTGAGCTACTGGCAGATAAGGCTTGAGCCTCGGCAGCCGCTCGTGCTCGTGTTCTGATTGGTGCAGAGTAAATGGGAGGCTGGTAAGACGCAGAGTAACCATGGTAGTGTGTAGTCGCCGGTGATATTGTGAGAGGAGGAGGAGGCGTATCTTCAATCACTATTACCTCACGAAGTCTACCTTCGTGGTCGACCTCCTGGACTTCGCTGTAGCTAACAGCGCATTGATGAGGACGTTTCCGCTTGCGTGTCGCAACGGGGGGAGTCGGGATGACAGGTGGACCAGTGGGGATTGGGTTCAAAATGCCGTTGATGCCGTTGAGCGATGGATGACTGTATTGTGAAAGCGACTGCAGTGGCAGCTGGTGCACTGCAGCCTGCATTGTCTGGATAGCTGTGAACGACGTTGTGGTTGATGTTGAGGGGGGTGAGTTTGCGTGGTGAACGGTGAACAGCCGACTGGATTTCGACAGGGAGCTGGCTCTTTTTAGTTCTGTCGTGCTTTATTTGCTCCCGTGCCACCTCAGCCTTCCAGTCACATCACTGGCAAGACCGGCAACGCAATTGTCGTTGCCATTGTACCGTACACGTATTACCATGCTACATGCATGGAAAAAGTAATAAAAAAATGCACGCAAATGGCCAGCCCAAGTAGTGTAAGGAGTGAATTGGCAGAGGGTGACATACTATCCACCTCTCGAAGATGGCAAGCCGTCGGAGTATGCCGCAACACGCATGAGATTTCAGACCAAATGATGATGGAGCTCACTAACTATCGGACATATGCTCCACCAAAGGTCAGGGAGATATGCGTGGGGGAACCTGAAATAAGCGAACAAAAGACTGAGTCAGCATACCGCAGGAGTCAGGTCGACATAACAACTCAGCGGTGACTCCTACCTTACGTCGGTTTTCTGAAACTTCATTCTGTCTGTCGACGACACAGACGCAGAAGAGTTTCTGACCGACAAGACAATTCCCCATGTGGATACTTTAGAGATCTAGAGCTCGAGGTGTGACCCATTCAGGCACAATCATAGATCCGATGTGGCTGGTATCAAGTTGGGGGAAAGTGAATTGGATGTCCGAACAAACCATGGTGTTGGTCCAATCCCTGCGCGAGGGCCGTTGCGCAATGCGCACGCGGTTACACCCAAAGAGCGGATCAATGGCCATTTGTAACTCGTGACGGGGGTATTACTGGTGACAATCAGCGCTGAAAACTGAATGAGCATGGCGTTTCACAAGAGCGTACGAAAAAAGCTTCTGATTGCGGCAACTTGTGTGTAAAATTCATGCGCTCGGTTCCGACCATTCATAAAAGGGTGAGCTGAGTTCGAGTTGAGATGATAGCAGGGATGGGAAGACAAACAAAGCAGGTGTACTAGAAGTGAAAATTTTGTAAGAACAGCAGAAAGCAAGCCAAGGATACGAGTGGTCGCAGGAGCTACGACGGCGTAGCTGTGTCCCCGCGAGCCGCCAACCGAAGGAGACAGCGTAACCCCTGTTCCGTCGACAGCAACGGTAACAGTGACTGCCATCTTGGACGGAAGCATCACTTAGACGTAGTGTTCCGCCGATTTCGCCACACAGCGGCACGCACAATGTCGCACATGGGAGGTCAAACTGTCCGTTCAGATGCCTGTATTTATTGGGGATCCTGTAACTAACCGTTCCTAACGTTAGTGAATGGTGTGCATGGTGGGACTGGAAAAAATCACTGCAAGCGTGCTGTTCGCAAATTTCATTGACGACCACAGGAACACTGAGAACCGTTACGAAAGAACCAGATCAAGGTTAGGGTTTCTTACAGTTATGTGACTTTGCACAATCCGTTTATGCTGAAAGTTGGCTTTCTGGCTGCGACCATCTGCAACAGCACAAAAATTTCTCGATCAACATTTACCGTTCGTAATATGTCTCTCAAGACCATCGCTGTTCTCGATTATGCAGAGCTTCAGGATGGACAGATGTGAGCGACTCTGCGAGAACTTCGAAAGTGCAATCTATATTTCATCTTCAATTTCAAGGAAAGAAGTCGCTTTTGAAAAGGGGAAGGTTCTGTTGTCTCGCTTGGGCGACAAAATTTATGCAACTAGTGCTTTCTGCACTCATTATGGTGCACCGCTCCATAAAGCTGTTCTCTCAGCTGATGGTAGAGTCGTTTGGTACACTCTTTCCCTCTGTCGACGGTTTATTTACCTTATACACCTCCGTTTGACGTAGTCAATGGCACGGAGGTTGGTTCTCTTTGAATCCCGATGTTTTTATTCTCCCACTCATTATGCCATTACCCCTAGCCTGCTTCAATGTTTGCACAGGCGATATAGGTGCCTCAATTCCTTTCCAAGCGGTCTCGACTCTTTCTAAAATTCCTCGTATTGTAGAGGATGCCCCTGCTCCAAGCGCTTTGCACTCCTTCAAGACACACATCGCTGACGGGAAGATTCATGTCACTGCCGACCCTGTACGTACCCTTCAAGAAAACAAGGCTCGTGCACCCAAGTTACTTGTGACTAGCAACGAAAGCAGCGGGAAGGGTGTAGTCATTGTTGGTGGGGGGTCTGGAACGTTCTATGCCGTTGAAAGTCTGCGGGAGGTACGTCCCTGGTGCTTGGGATGAAGGGTCCAGCAGATTGATCCAGTTGTTGTTTGCAGCATGGATATAAAGGAGCAATCACGATTTTTACGAACGAGCCTCATATGCCAATTGATAGGTCAGCTTTCCTCTGTTATCGAGGAATGCACGCAAACTCTCCGTACTCTCCCAGGACTAAACTCAGCAAGACTCTCACCACAGACCTTACCAAGCTAGAGTTTCATACAGCAGCGGATCTCAAGATCAAGTATGGCACCACAGTTCGCACTGGTGTTGTAAGTCTGGTCCTATGGCAGCCTTAAATACGGAATCTAACGTCTGCTGCACAGACCGTTGCATCTGTGAATATCGAAAGTAAGAACATTGTGCTTGAAGGGGGCAAGGAGACCTTTGCATACGATAAACTTGTCCTCGCTACTGGCGGTACACCGCGACGGCTGCCGGTGGAGGGCGCTACACTTGAAAACGTGTATACGTTCAGAGGAATAGAAGATGCAAAAAAGGTGAATGCAGGTGCGAGTAAATTCTGTTTCTGCTCTCCGTGTATTCGAAACAAGTTTTCTACGCGCGGTTTCGTTGTCGGGTACAGCCGCGCAGGAGGGAAAGCGTATGGTCGTCATCGGGAGCTCGTTTATCAGCATGGAAGTCGCCAATACCGTCGTTCCGCGCAAACTCGCTTCTATCGACGTCATTGGAATGGAGGAGTATCCGTTCGAGGCCGTTCTTGGCAAGGATGTTGGAAAGGGGTTCAAGCAGGTTTGTCTTGTCATATGCCCTATAACCATCTGCATATAGAACTCGCCACGCGCAGTATTATGAGGCACAGGGCATGAAATTTCACATGCAGAGCAAAGTCGAGAAGATAGTGCCAGCCGAAGATAATGGTGCTCTGGCGGCGGGTGTTATTGTTAACGGACAGACGATCGCGACCGATTTCGTCATCATGGGTGTGGGTGTGGCGCCTGCGACGGAATTCTTGAGGGGCAGCGGGATCCAGTTAGAGAGGGACGGGGGAATCAAGGTAGATGAATTCTTAAGAGTCAAGGGCGTAAAAGATGTTTATGCTATTGGTGAGTTCGTCGTAGGCAGATTCCTCATTGCCCGTTGAGCATGGATATAGGTGACATCGCGCATTACCCTGATGTGGAAGATGGCACGGATGTCAGAATCGAACATTGGAATGTACGATTTCTGCTCGTCCGACGTTTCAGTTTTCAGTCATTCGTTTTCTGAAAGGTCGCTGGAAACCACGGTCGAGCTGTTGGAAAAACAATCGCAGGCAACCCGCAGCCATTTGTGAAAGTTCCAGTCTTTTGGAGTGCACGTGCGTTTCCCGAGTGTTAACTTAACTTTCAAGCGTGAATCTGATGGTTAGTACAGAAGGTTTGCGGTACTGTGGTCGGGGCGTCGGGTTTGACGACGTCATCTTGCGGGGAGATCCTGCGGAGATGAAAGTGAGTTACATCTGTCTTTGTTCTCGATACCTAATCTCATGTTTTGTACGCAGTTCATTGCGTATTACGTGAAAGAGGGAAAGGTGGTCGCTGTTGCTACGTAGGTGCCATTGTTTATTGGCCGAATAATGGTTTTGACGTGGCATGGTTATAGTATGCAGAATGATCCTATCGTCAGCAAGGCGTCAGAGCTGCTCAGGTTGGGACTGATGCCTTCGCCTGAGAAGTTGAAGGAAGGAGAGGTAAGATTTACTGCGGTGTTTTCATGGTCATGTCATTATTGGTTTTCTGGCCCGAACTAGGACCTTCTGGCGGTAGATTTGTCCACCGAGTCAGTGATTGTGACTCGGAGGGGATCCGCGTGAAGAAACAAAGAAGAAAATGATAATGTACAATGTATCACTACAATTTGTAAAGTTGGGTTTGAACATAATTTTCAAGCGAGCGTTTGTTGAACAAGTACTGAAGAGGATGAGTCCAAGATGAGTCTATCCTTCTCGTGGACGTGTTCTTGGAGGTCAGTTGATCAGTGCTCTCAATCACTAGTAGATCATGATGGGATTGTTCCTCCTCTGCCCAGGTTGAAAACATTTAATACCTCCGAGTCCTTGTCCTTGTCCGATTCCGCCAAATAATAATGGCTTGTACGAGCACGTGACTCAGCACAGTTGACTTCAAGTGCCCAATACCGATGTTCAATGTCTCGCCAAACTCCCAACCCATTAATATTGGTTCAGGAACCACCCCATAGAGGGACGGCTTGACTCGGACGCACGATTGGGCCCTCAGGCTTCAGGCCTCAGCGCTCTAGTTAGCAGCACAGGGCATAGCAAATTCAAATCACATCAGTTCATTTGGCGAGGCTGACTGGTTCCTCTGGCACTATAAAATGCTCGAGTATCCTTCTAATCGGCTGCCTCCATTTTCTTTGACTATCTGCAAAAGGCCAACTTCTTGCCATAGCCTTTCATGTCTTCGTTTAAGACCGCCTTCGCAAGTATCACCCAACTCTTCTTCCTCGTGTGGTCCTGTCTAGTCGATGCTGTCTTGATCCTTGCGGTCTCCCTCGAACCTCGCCCGCCCCCTCCAGAGTTACCTGTTTCTTCAAATTCTTTCGGTGTTCCATCTATGGCACACGCCCAGGCGTCACTGATCAACGAGTTCCCGAATCAGGATCAAGGTGATCATATTCATTGTTTGAATTCGCCTTTGATTTATATGTGTCTAGATCTTGCCGGTGATTACTTCCGTCGTGGACCACAGATGGAATCCAAGCTGCCTACAAATCATTCGGATGGGCCAACGGATGCTCGGGCAGCGATTAAGAAAAAGCATTCAGATATGAGCATGCCGCACATCCTATTTTCCCCTACGGTCCTGTCGAACTGTTTGCAGGGCAAGGATATTCGGATCCAGGATGCTGATATGCATCGATATGTTATGTCATTGAAATGCAGGAGTCCTTCGCCTTCTCCCACCGATGACGGAGTCTCTGTTTTGTCGTTTACTACCGAAGAGAACTTCACGGATATCTTTTCGCCGACCCTGTCATCAGCAGGGGACTCTTCCGTTTACTCTACACCTTTCTCGTCACCGCCAGCAACGCCTGTACTGCCGTGTTCACCTACCGATAGCCCTCTCATTGTTTCACCGGAGATCGATACTCATTGCAATCATGTGGAGCAATGGGTACAGGACTATGCATCCGCGCAAGGAATTGGCGACCTTGGTAAACGGCGCGGTTTCAAGGGCGCCCCTCTCTTCACATCTGCTACTGCCAAGAAGTCCAACTTCCTCACAGTTCCTTCAGCGTTCAGCCCTCGAACTCCCGGGAGCCCGCTCTCTCCCGTGACGGCGTTCATCAAAACTCCCACACGAAAGACTAGTAAGCGGTCACTCGCTAATGAAAAGCAAGTATCGCCAAGCCTACAAGAGGACTTTGATCTGAATGACCCTTTCGGGACCAATTCGGACTCTTATTTCGCTCCGAAAGTTGTCTATGCGATTATCCCATCCGCAAATCTGGAGAATTTCATGCCTTATCAAGATCAACCACCAGCGAGGACGCCGTCGCTCAAGAGGAAGCCAGCCATAGCTGACCTTCATTTCCCACCTCCGGCGGGGGCGGCGTCCAAGAAGCCCAGCCTCACGAATATTTACGACATCTCTATCTACCAAGGCATCGACACGCCTACAAAGTCCAAGCCAAAATCTCAGTTCAAATCCCCCTCGCAGACGACACACCAGTGTGAGATCAAGCTCACGCCGCCCAGCGCACCTTCAAGCCCCAAAAGAGGTAGTGCTTTTCCTGCCGAACAAGTTCCTGTGCCCATCGTCATCCATACCGCTGCCGTTCACACTTGCAATCCGAAGGACCCCGCTCATGAGAAGCCCGACGGTTCTCCCCACGATAAAGTATCCACACGAAATCAAGACCTTCAAAACATCGTGTCCACGGTTACCGCTGACGCGTGCAATTCAGAAGACCCCGTTCTTGGCAATGTCAATGACACTCCTCCTGACGACACGGTACTCATGCTTACCGTGGGACATACAACACAAGACATCAATTACACCCTCAAGCCACCATACAAACTAGAACACCCATTCTCTAGGAAGGTCGATGACCACTTCATCTACCAAGAAATCAACGCTAAGCGACGAACTGGTGGTATTTTTCTTTTTGCACAAGATGGTTTTGCTCCTGCTCCTACCCCGCTCGGGACGACGCTTACAATACCTCGAAGACTCACCCAAGGATCCCTCGACCACGCTCCGTCAAGAACGTCGACAATACACGCTGCATTTGATGAATCCCATTGTCATGGTGTACCGTCAACACCATATTCCCACGGCCACCTTACGGATGATCAGGAGCACAATCGGTTGCCACCTTTCCCTGTTATGCATGACCCTAAGCGGTTTTCTGGTCTTCGTCCCCTGGTTCTGCCTTTACAGGTGGCCAAGCGCAATGCAGCTCTCGCTACTGCTTCCGTCCTTGGTCACTGTGTGACATCTTGTTCGCCTCCCTTGACTTCTGGTGCCGCTTTTACCCCTTCTGGCGTTTCATCTGCGTGTTTGCCTCCTGCTTCAAATCCTACGGATACCAGAGCTTCTATTTCTGTAAGCGAAACTCCGAGTACCGATCCGCTGGTTTTAACTCCTTCCTCACATCGCCGACCGAAGGCCCTGGACGACATCGTCACCTTGCTCTCTGCTGCTGATTTTAACCTGGGACCAAAAGAAGTCCCGAATGTTATGTACCACGACCAAGGCGATGACGCCTCTCACGGTGAGGACGAGCACTGGAGTGATGGCCTGCTGGAGGCATACGCTATTTGAGACCTGTTTGGTGTAGGGGGGTGGGATAACGCGCCAGTGTACCTCAAGTTACCGCTTGATGGTAGAACTTGGCAGCGACACCCGGATCTTCCACGATCTGGACTTGGTTTGGAGCACACAAGGCGTCCCGCGCCGAACGTGAGCGGGCGCCCAGCTCCGTGGGACAATATGGAACACAAGAATGACAACGCTATGAAGTCATACGCCAAGTTATATAACTCGATCTCTGGCGACGAGATAACTACTTTTGCCGCCGACAATCGTGGTATCGGATAATAGTTTTTTTTTGTGATGACTGCTTATATACCCCAGATATTTCGACATGATTGACATCCTTGACATCCCTTCAATGTCCTTTATTATGATATGTTTTGGTTACTGGCTCGACATGCAAATGTTCCCCTGTTCGACTCTGGTTTGCACTGTCGACACTGTCAGTCCACAGGTATTTGTTACTGTAAACAGATCTAGGAGTTATCTGTGATTGCTTAGTAACTCGCAACTTCGCAATGAAAGCGAGATATTTCAAAGGTATTTCAGCGCATCCATTCCAGCAAAACACGCATTATCAAAACAACGTAAATGCTTCAGGACAGCAACAGTCAAACAAAAGCACTCGTTTACACTAGTTTCGCCAGTTGAATCTGGTTGTTGTCGACGTCCGTCGAAAAGTAAGCGTTCTTGAGGAAGACATCTCCGACCTACACACACACACACAACAATAAAATAATCGTAAGCCGGCTCATCATTTATTGTTGGGAGAGAGGGAACGTTAGAAAAGAAACGCACCAGCCATTCAGTAGCGCCGCCAACATTACCGGAAGAGATGCCCGAAATGCAATCACCGGTGGGGTTTGCCGCGTCGATGGGTTGAATAGCGATATCCCGGGGATCGATCGTGAATGAGGTGCCTCCAAAAGTCAAGGCCACGCTGGACGTGGTGGTGCACGGCACCGTGAAGCCGCCTTGTCCATCAGTCTTGGAGCCTGGAATAGCGGCATGCACAGTGTTGGCGTCTGTACCAGGAGCAATGATGAGGGTCGTTCCAGTGTCGAGGATAGCGGTGCGTCCTTTCAAGCCGGTATCAGTCCCGCCCACAGTGACGGCGTCCATACGAGCTTCCCAAAACCCAGCCGGGGAAACATTTTTGAGAGTGACCAAGGTGGCGGAATCAAATTTGGTCGTATCAAGTCCGCCGAAGGTGATCTCACCGTCGTTCTTGTTGTCGGCGAGACGAGGAATCTTGAAGGAAGTAATCGCCGCATTGACAAGCTTGCCCTTAGCTAGCGATTCGATAGGCGTCGGGTTCTGCTGCTGGGAGATCGTCTGCATGAGTGAAGGAGTCAGCAAATCAATTGAGTAAACAGAGTTGACAGTTAAGCAATCTCACAGATTGTGCCAGACCCATCAGACCATCAAAAGAGACGGAGTTGTCGGAGAATTCAACACTCTCAGTGTTTGCAACACCAAATTGATGTTTGGCAAGCTTGAGGCCCGCAACGATGATGTCGTCTGAGACCTTGGTCCCGGTCACGGATCCTGTACCGTAGGTGATGTTCCAAGGAACGCCGGAATCGACGAAGGTCTGGGAAGCCTGAGTTCCAAGGAATTTGTGGTTTCCCTGACGCGAAAATAATAAGCGACTGGCATTGTCAATACCGGTTTTGCCACTCACGCAACCTCCACCGGCAAGAGACTGGCAGTTCTCCGAACCGACCCACATGTCAGCTGAACCGGAGTCCATGAGCAATGAGAAATCTGCAGGCGGTGATCCGATTTGAACGGTAGCCAGATATCCAATATCTTGGCCCCTGTACATGTAGAAAATGCCGGTTAGTGATGAGGATACTTAGAAGTTGGTGCACTGACTCGACGTCTAAACCAAGCGAGTCCGGACGGGTTGGGGCATTGGCAGGAGTGACAGCTGTGGCACTTGATGCGGCACTTGATGCGGCATCCACGTTACCAGCGCTACCGGGACTGGGTGCGGCGGCGGCGGAAGCAGCAGCAGTAGGTTTCCTATTACTTTTCCGGCGGGTTTTAGTTTGCACAGCAGGGGACCCATGGTTGAACCGCTTAGAAAGGCCATGAATGGACTCCAAGCGCTTGAACAGATTGTCACGAAGCTGAGTGGGTGACGGCTCCACACGTCCAGTCATGCGGGCAAGACGCCTTTGAGCACGGTTGATGTTCTGTTGAAGAAGCTACAATGTACCAAAAAGAGAATTGAAGTGGGTTGTACGGCCAATTGTAAAAAAAGCACACTCACCACTTGCGGGTGGACGTCGCTCCGCTGCTCAAGGGGTTTCAGGGGGAGGGTTACAAAGCCAAGATATCGGGCCACAGGAAGGGCGTCTACACTCTGAGTGAGGAGTCCGACGAAGGCACTAGCAGCTAGAAGAGAAAAGGAGAGCTTGAACTGCATAATGATTGTGATGGGTAGTTGTCGTGTTTTTGAAAGCCTCAGGCTATCGTGGGTCGTCTCGCGGGGACAAATAAAATAATCTCGACGAAGAGAAGAACAGAAAGAGCTTCAGGCAACAAGATGGGCTCAGCCTTTGACAGAGGAAAACAGGAAATGAACGGGGCTCCATTGTCCTCCTTGAATATATATAGGCTGGCAGTGCACCGCCAAGCGCGGCCACACGTTTCAACGGCCAAGCTAGGGGCTAACCTTTGCAAATTATTTTTGAGTTTGATGCCGAGGTCGACAAGTAGATTATTGATCACCGAACGTTATACGCTGAGCATCAAGCTGAGCTGGAGCCGTGAGTTCCCCAGTCACTAGTCACTAGTCACTACTCGCAACATTAGTAAAATTCTTAGCTACATTTCCCAAGACGACGAAATACAACAACCTCAATCACTGAACAATGGCAGTCCTGAACAAAATAGTTATCGGTTACGTTGCTTGGCATCAGGCCATTTGTCGACGATCTTTTCAGGTTCAAGAAGATGACAAATAGTATCAAATAATATACCGAGTAGTGTGTAAAATATATATATAAAAACTAACACCACAAAGGTGAGTTTCAAATTCTCTTTTCGGTAATTAGCGTCCATTTATAGTAATATATAATGTAATCACTTTCAAATTTAGTAATTTGCCAATTTCGAGTCGGCAAAAAAATCAACTCCTCCAATTTTGATAAATTTTAAAATCTGTCTTACAGAATTATTACTCATCAAAAGGAGCAATAAAGTGACATTTGATTGGTCCATATCTGGTGTACAAAAGTAGCGGTCACGGTGGCCCGCACCATACTCATCGCCATCGTGTCGCTTACAGACAGGGCTGGATAAATAAATAATTTATTACAACCTCGCCTTGGCTGCCGCATCCTCAACGAAGGCATTCGTTGATGGCATAATTCGACGAAAATCCTCCAATGTATCACGATACAAAGTTGTCTAGAACACCCGACACGTGAAACCACGACCGCAACGGCAAGGCGGAGGGACAAAGCACACCTTAATTACCCCCCAGACGCCTTCTTTCGCGATTGAGCCGACTGAGGAGGCTACCGCTTCCGCTTGGGCTAGTACCGCTTCTGTATTTCCGCTGACGATGTGGTCGAGTAGGCCAAGGTCCAGGGCTTCCTTGGGCGAAAAGCGGTGTCCCTCAAGGGCAATTTTCCGTTGAAGGCGGCCATCACCCACTTTGGCACGCACGATCGTAGCCAGAGAGAGAGGCCACATGGCGCCGAAGTGGACCTTGGAGGAATTCGATGACGAGCGAAACAATGAAATCAATAAGTCAAGCAAACCTCGTTCATGCACAACCAGGCATTCCGTTTGCTTCCGTCTGTCATGACACGGTAATCGCAAGCAAGAGTCAGGATGAATCCTCCAGCAAAACAATGTCCATTAATGGCGGCAATAGTCGGAACTGTGTTGCACAGGTATTCAATATGGACGTATTGAATGGCAGCATTTTTGACTCACTCGGGAAAGTGAGAATTCGCGCTAACATTGGATTGTAGACTTCTTCTCTTTACGTTTAGCGCACCAGCGCAATTTATTCGAGGAACAACACTCGATACTCACTGGGAAAGAAGTTGGGATCAACAGACGCCTTCGCAAAGTCAAGGCCTATCACATATTTAGCTTCTGAACACAAGACTGAAATGGGCCAACCATTGCTAAAAAACTTGTCCTGCTTCCTGTTCCCAACAATGATCAAAGCGCCGCTGCCTCCTCCCTTGTCGGCAGAGCGCTTCGCTGCCCTCCAGTCCTCACGCCAGTGTCTCTCTACAACATCAAGAGCAGGCTTGAGTCCGCCATCTATCAGGGTGTCAGTCAGCCGACTGTCTGCCCCGTTGTGCAGCTCGATGACCCAAAGGGAAGATTTTGCTTTCCATTTTATAATAAGACAAGGCCTGAAGAGAAGAATAAATGGAGAACCCACGATTTGTTACAGTTACAAGTGGTTCATTCGAAGGAAACTGGAGCGGGTATCGGTAAGACATGGCCAGTCCGAGTCGTCGCGGTATTTCTCAATAATAATCATCGTTCACGGCAAAAGCCAAATCACGTGGATTCGGAAAAGCAAGGCCAAAAATCACGTCTTATTATCACAAAATAATTAAAAAAAACAATCAACTGTCTGGTCAATTTATCTACCGTATGTGTCTACAACATAGAAAATTCAATGTTTTTTCCACTCGAACAATACGAAGCCAGGACCACTCACCCGCTCGCGGACAGTTCGTCATCAGAGCATCGACGCGACCTGTATAACGGGGCCTGCGATCTCGGCAACTTTGGGAGCATATTTCTTGAATTTATCGGCAAGGAACTTCCCATCTTGCTTCGCAGTCTGCCAAATTTTGGCGAAATTGCGCTCCTGAAGATGGATAGGGAGCTTGTTGACGGGCTGCGGCCACACTGGGCGTGGTCGGCGGTACGACATAGATCGGTAGTTGGGATGCGAGGTAGGGGCAAAATTAGGTGTGGAGGGGCCATTCATTTCACTCCCTACGCTGCGCTTGGTGAAATCTTGGTCGGCGAGGTCGCGAGGTCGCTTTACTGCAGAATGACCACGGAAATGCGGCATGTGGGCCTGAATGGCTGGGTCGGCTAACATGAAAGCAGTGCCAGCAACACTGGCAGCAGTCTGAAGGTAGGGACTAGCAGCATGTGCAACATTAGCGGCATCCTGTTTCACAGTTTGCCAGATTTTGTGCACGTCAAAGTTGCGCTCGTCAAGGTCGCGCTCGTCAAAGTCGCGCTTGCCAACACTGCCCTTCTTGAAATGCCCACCGACATTTAGAGCAGCATCAGCCGCTTGTAGGATGGGGGTAGCGACGTTCGCAACGTCAGATATGACGGTGCGTGCCTCGTCACCGAAAGCCTTGGCCTTGTGTTTGAAGGAATCCCACCTATTGCGTTCCTCGAGGTCGCGCTTTCCAAAATGGGGAAGGACCTGATGAACGACATTCAAGGCGGGGACCAAGGCGCCCGCAACTTGAGTTACGACGGGAGCGGCTTCACTCACAACATGGTTTATCCTGCGTTCTGCATTTTGAAACCAGTTGCGCTCGTCGAGATTACGAGTTGCAACTTGGTGGTCACTACACGGAAGAAGGTTATTAATAA
Source organism: Hygrocybe punicea (assembly GCA_963556145.1). Taxonomy (NCBI): domain Eukaryota; kingdom Fungi; phylum Basidiomycota; class Agaricomycetes; order Agaricales; family Hygrophoraceae; genus Hygrocybe; species Hygrocybe punicea. The sequence continues at coordinate 3,075,763 of OY744468.1, read as the reverse complement.
ATGGTAGTTCAATGGATAAGACGAAACGTACGCGACAGGTAAACCAGAGGCGCAAATTGCGATGGCTGAGATGATGAGGGCGTAACGTGTTTGAAACATTGCAAAGAGGATGAATTAGAATTAAATGATTTTGCAGTGGAGTTGATGGGTCGTGAAAGTCGTAAAAGGCGTGTGTGAGACGAGACTCTAAGGTTTCCAGCACCGAAGAATGTCGTTGGAGGGCTCTGCTGAAGATATTTGGTCAGACACAACCGCTTTTATAGCTTTCCAGGCCATGCGGCGGATTGATCGCACCATGCTTCACGAATAGCCAAGAGGAGAGTTGAGTTTACGCGTCGGCTTTCGTTGAGGGTCACGATGTGGGTCACGGCTGAGCGCTGAACGAACCACCATGACGACGGCGACGGATGAAACACAGGCTGACCTCAAAGGTGACTAGTGACTAGGCCTTTGGCAATAGACCAAATAATCCATCTGATTGTTTTTGCTAGCTCGTCTCCTCGCCCGAGATGCGCATGTGGGAGAATCGTGGGTGCGCGCAATGGAGACGCGGTTGGTTCGCGAGGAGCTCCAAAAATGCCAAAAGTCAGAAGGTGTCAACCATTATGAAAACTGCAAATGGCTTTCCGACAAATACCTCCTCATGTTGAAGGAGAACAAGGTGCATCTCACAATTGTGAACTCAAATTTTTACATACTGAACGTTTGTGTTACTATAGGTGAAAGGGTATAAACATGTCGATGTGTGATGGAAACAAACCTCGTCATTGATAGTTTGGTTTGCCTGTTCCACTGTTCTGATATTACTTTTCTGGCAACAAAGCCAGAGGCGTATCCTATCGGCAATCATATTTGGATGATGGTGCGCTTTTCGTTGGAAAATCGCAATCAGTGCGGGGCTCTTACAATACAATTGTGGGACCCTCTGATCATACCCTCAAACGGTGCGTAACAAGCCACGATATATCTTCAAACAAGACAATATTGTTTGGGGTTGAACAACTCTGGTGCGTTTTCGCGATTTTTACCTTGCCTTGCGTATCTGAAAGTATCGTCATTGTGGTTCGGCGTTCAACTCTCAGCGCTCAGCCGTGACCCACATCGTGGTCCTCAACGAAAGCCGACGCGCGTAACTGAACACTTCTCTTGGCTATTCGTGAAGCATGGTGTGATCAATCCGCCGCGGACCACGCCTATTATATAATTCATCCTCTTCGCAATGTTTGACACACGTTACGCTCTCATCGCAATGTGCGCCTCTGGTTGTGCGTTTGTCCTTATACATTGAACTACCTTTTCATCTTCTTATATCTTCTTTTGTGTAGTGACCACCAAGCTGCAACTCGCAGTCTCGACGAGCGCAACTAGTTAAATACAGAATACAGACTAACCCATGCGGAGTGAAGGGTGACTCAAGTTGGCTCCCCGCCTTAAACGTCGTTCATAAGACCCTTCCCCATTTGGAGAGCGCGACCTCGAGGAACGCAATGTGTGCAGTACCCGTAGGCGATTTCCACATGTCTTGGCGATTTCCGGATGGTTCTTGACAACTACTCGTAAAGCTCGTGACTACTTTCAGTAAGTACGTGATCCTCTTCCTACAGGCATCTTTCATCATCCATCCAAGACTAGGAAACAATCCGCCTTGATGGTTGATTCTAGCCGCTTCCAGTCATGCCCCACATTGCGTTCTAGGAACCTCCCTGGAAAATTTCCCTCCGTTGCGCTCTGTGCCCATCTGTCGGTAATCACAGACAACATCAAATACAAGGAATTTCTCGCTCGGCGCGATCATGACGCACAGGATCTCTTGAATCTTCTACAAGCAGTACGTCTTCGAGTTCCTTGCTCTGCGTTCTACCTCTGACATGAGCATTTTTCATCACAAAAGCGCTAATTAATTCAAGGTTGATTCAGCATTCAAGCTTCAAATTTCGTCACGTTAAGCACTGGTGAAATTGTCACATTCCTCTGGGCTCCGTCCTGAGGGCTTGGTTCTTGAGTGGATCGAAACAGAAGGAAACACCCTAGCAGAGGTGGCTTCGGGGATGCAGACGCCCTCAAGGTCAAGTGATTGCTGTTAAGGATTTTTCAGACGTCAGATATGGAGAAATACTTTGCCAAATCTTCAGACACGTTCAGAAATTTTCATTCAAAGTCATCGCATGGCGGATCCCATGTAGTTCATGTCATAGAAAAATATGCGCCGAGTCCGAGTACAAAGATATGCTACCGATTAGACCAAGATGCATACAGTTTCGAACAGTGGACGTACAACCAAAAGAAAGATAGAGCAACGTGCAACTTCATAATAATGCATGTGAGAAAAACTACTCAGCTGTGAAGAGTTTCTTCAGATAATCTCCCGCAGCCTGTTTCACGGAAGCATCAACTATCTGATTTCCTAGGAGCTCGATTGCTCGATCAGCTTTCTGCTTCATGTCTGCCGATTGCTTGCTATGCTCCCATTGCGCAGCCTCGCGTTCTAGACGCAGCCGCTCCAACTCTCTCCGTTGGTTACTCTCCTTTTCCTCTCGCTCTTCGCGCCTCCGCAGATAATCCAGTTTCATCTTGTTAGTCTGCGTCTGTGTCTGGAGGAATTGCAAGTATGTTGAAATCATCCCCTGAGTGATGGTAATATTGACAGGTGTTGGATCCGAAGTCCCATTTGGACTGGCGTTAGATGAGCCAGGTACCGCCTGGGGGTACTGTAAAGGAGGTACAATGTCTTTTGGGTTTCGAGAATGAATAAAAGAAATTGGGTGTGCTTGATCCGGCGAAAGCCCGTTTATTCCGTTGACACTGACTGAATCCATCGGAGCTGGTTCTGGATAATCCATGACTGGATCCTCATCGACATCTTCATCCCCTGCAGTCGATGTGGCCACGCCAGCTGCGCCATGACGAGGGATGACCCTCCGTATAGTGGCAGGATCTCCGTGCCATCTAGAACACATGGTAAGCTGGACAGGTAAAATTGAGGAAGGAGGGAGAAGCCAAACCTTCTGTAGAAGAGATCATACCACCCAATGCGATGCCAATGATCGATGGCCCGTGCCGTGATGTTCCCCACATTACAACCTGCTTTCCGGGCAGTTTGCAGCCGTCGCTCGTATTCTCTGAGCCGATCGGCTTCGCTAAGCATGTGAATAGGACCGCTTCCCGCTTGTGCGTGGTACGATTCAAAAGCGTAGATTTGTGAGAATAGATTGAAGTTGCGCTCATAACAGCCCTTGAGGGCTTGGTAGGTTTTCTTGCTGCCAAACACCTCGACTGCACACTACAATAGTGACCGTACATCATCAGGGGTAAGGGACCAAATGGTTTAGGCCTCACCTCTCGTAAACAGGAGTTCTTGGTCGCACGAAGGGCATTCCAGTGATCATCGTGACCCTGGCCCATGAGCCAGCTGAACAGCTTTGATTTTTCTTCATCAGTCCAATGCTTGGCACCTTGAGCACTCATATCGGACTCGAAATTATCGCCCATTTCGTCGCCGTCTCTTCTCTTCTTCATAACATGCCCGGCCATCAGACCGTCAACCTGCTTTCGTTTCATTGTCGGCGAATCCACGGGCTGAGGAACGGAGAAAGTAAGTGGAGAGTGCGTGTTCGAAGGGCCTTGATGATTCGGGCCATTTGGGATCGGTGGGGATGGGGAGAGTCGGTAGTTGTCTTGATAGGATCTAGTGCCGACTGTAGAGGGTAGGTGGGGTCCGAGCGCCTGTCCTAAGCTCTGGTGCGATTGAAAAGGAGTCTGTGGGATGTTTCTAAAGACTCGGATATCACGCATGAAATACGCACTGAAACGCTGCCGTCCATAGTTGAGTCCCGTCTGTCAGGCAAAGGCATTTGATTGTACGACATAGTGGCTTCGCTGGGACATCATTGTGGGCGACGTAGCGAACAATCATGAGGTAAAGAGAATAATATTGCCCCTCTACGGAAGAACTTACTTGGGTCCTTGACCACCCATCTGTGAACCAGGATGAACCGAAACTGAACCCAGACCAGACCGTATTGGAGGAGGTGACGTGGCTCGTGGTGGCTCGATTTGAACGTGCTATTTAGTTCACAAGCTGTAGCCAAATAAGTACCAATAATATTACTGAGCCAGAAATGAAATATCACTCGGTTGAATAATCCAAACTACATATGCACCCGTAAAGTATTTACTGCCTACTTTTGGTTAGTATTGCCTCCAACAATTCAACATCCGGCTCTCCTTCTGCATCTTCCTCGTATTCCCCGTCTGCATCAGCATCGTCACCTTCCTCGCAGTTCGCCAAATCCACCATTCCTGCCTCCTGATTCGGTACAACGAGCTCGGCTCCCCGATCAACGTGGATCACTCCAGCCTCTTTCCCAGAGCCATCTGGCGATCCATTGACGTCGATAGCAGAAACTCCCTCATCGTTGGTTGCACTTCGTGGACTCGTCAGACTCGTCAGTGGTGTCCCACAGTCTTCAGATTTCACCTCGTACGAGCCAGCGCGACCGTCATGGTTTAGAGCCATTTCGTCAATTTGTACTGATATGGCCTTGACCGGGTTATCGTCCAACGTTTCAATATTAGACGAGCACATAGCTGTCACGAGTTGTACCATATCTTGTTCGGGCTCAGGTCCATTCGCCCGACGGGAGGGCTTGTGCTTATCGTGAACGGGTAACGATTCTGTTGTATCCTTAGACTTGCCATTCATTGATTTCGCTGGAGATGCCTGCGAAACATTACCATCGGGTGATGATTCCACTCTGCGTCGTTTGCGCGGTGAAGAGACTCTCGGGTTCGGTGACAAGGGAGCAGCAACAACAGAGTCTAAGAATCCTGCATCTGATCGCGCGCGCAACACACGACTCGACCGTCGCTCCTCCAGTATCAACGTTGCATGGTCCACAACAGGATGATCACGCTTCTCAGTCCGCATAGACCGTGAGCGTGTGCTCCTCGTTGGATCTGGTCGTCCGGGTACAGGATCCTTGCTTGCTGTCTTGAGGTGGGGAGGGGTCGAAACGGAGGCTGATTGACTTCGGATGCTTCCCTTCTTGGTGGAAGGGGTATCAGTCCGTTCGCGCACCAATACGGAGTCTTCTTCAAACCGTGACACCTTGCTTGCTGAATGGGAAGCGCGTGAAGTCGAACTCGGGTCCTGGTCACCTTCATTTGCAGCAGTTACAAGGACGTCAGATTCAAGGGATGGTATTTCATCGTCAACAAATAAAGATGGCAAGGAATTGGACATGTCGCCATTTGGCGTTGACGACGAGGCGGGCAGGTTAGGCCCAGCATCCGTCATCAACACGTTCGGTGTCTCCTGCGCCTCATCCGTCTTCATCCGAGCCAAAAGGAAAGGACTCCAATTCAGCTTCTCAGGTTTCAGTTTCAGATACCCCTTGGTCTGCCACGTCGCCAGAAATTGCTCCACCTTACCGCGGTCCCAAGTAATTTCGTAGTGTTTGGGGGCTACGAATGGGTGTCCACAGCTTTCCTCTTCCTGCGTTTGCGTCCGCTGCAGATGTCGCCGAGCGATGCCGTTCTTTCTTCCTTTTGGGAACTTGATCGACTGACCAGGAGACGGGCGGACCGGGGGAGGTGTAACGTCGCGCGTTAAAATCATGCTTTGTTGCACGAGTGTGGCATAGACGTCTTCAATCGTCATGGATGTGGCGGCACTGATATCTAATTGGGGAAGTGGGACTGAGCCATGTCAGACAGCAACATCATCATGAGATACGGACCTTCTAGTCGAGGGTGGTCATCTGGTAAAGCCTGGAGACATCGCATCACCGCCAAAGTCCAATAGTTCTTGTACCCCAGAGCACCAAGACCAGAGAGTGGCTTCTCTGGAGATCCTAGTCTCTGCTCCTTCTTCGACAAGAGATAACCTGTGGCAAAGATATTAGCTACACGCACATGGTCCTGATAACATGTTACATACTGAAGTCAATCAGCAAGTTACCCCAACCCTGTCGTTGTCGAACAGGCAGGGTCATGATGCAGCTGACATTGTAGTCCTTAGGGCTTCGCTTCTCCTTGCTGAAATACCCCACGAAGCGAGCGCCAACGTCGTCCACTTCAGTCATCACGTAGAATAGAAACGGTTCCACATCGTAAAAGAGTGATTTATGGTCCAGAAACATTTTGGACAATAGACAGAGATTTTGGCAATATATCTAGCCCAAGGTTGTTAAAACTTGCGTCAAGCGTGAAGGAAGGTTCCCAAGCTTACCTTGTTTTTCCGCCCATCGACTTCAAAGATGGATACGGCTCCATCACGATATATCTCATCACCGGGTGGATGTCTAGCTTTACACTTCATCTACATCTCACAGCCTCAATCTTCACATTTGGACGCATGACTCACAAAAAAGGGCTCACCCGATGCCGAACAGCACCAAACCGGCTCTTCATATACTTGAGACAAAACTCACAGATCCAGAGCCTCCCGTCTAGAATATTCGCGTACTCTTCGGGAAAGGGTGCGTCATACCAGGTCTGAATATCGTACTGCCCAAAACGAATGGTTCGTATACGAAGTGCTTGTGTTGACGACTCGCCAGTTTTAGTAATCGGTGTGGAAGGCGCGGGGGAGGCAGACAAGCCGGAAGCAGGGGTGGAAATTGGTATTGAAAGAGGGTGAATAGTGGTGGAACGCAGTGGCCGACTAGAAGGGCCTGGTGTTGATATCTCCGAGATCTCGGCTGGAGGGGCAGGTGGCGGCGGTGGCGGTGGTGGAGCAAGTTTCTCCTATGAATGTATGGATATGTCTTAGAGCCCACAACAGCGGGAATAATTCACTTACCTCTGCTGAAACTCGACTTCTCTCAAAGCGCTGCTGGTCAACATACTCCACAGATGTTTTTGCTGTGTCCCGATCATTGACGCCCAAAATATCGTCGAAGAAGCCCTTTTTGAGTTCTTCATCTTCATCCCGCTCCTTCCCCTTGCCCTTCTGCGTTGGCAAACGAAGTCTAACCCGAGGGAGGGGGCCGGGAGAACTAACGCGAAAACGCATCCGCTTAACCGGCCGAACGGGCGAAGAGTGGTGCTCGTCATCAAGGTTCTCCGCGACCTTACGGGCCTTGCTTTTCTTGATTGATTTTGGCCTACCTTTCTTTTTGATGGTGGTTGGCATTCCTGGACCATCCGTATTGACGTCATCAGCATGAAGATCCTCGCCTTTAACAGAGTAGCTTCGTGACTGGGATGTGGATGCCACAGAGGGTTCCCGTTGCGTTTCGTGTTGGATTTCGTGTTCATGTGGGTCGAGATACATGTCATCAGGATTTATTGGGGGACACATGGGGCAATGCCATCGCCCAGGTGGAGATTCTTCGAGGGGAGTTGGTAGACAGTCCATGTGCCAGCCTGCAACAGAAAACTAAGCGATATATTCAATGTCTGTGAAATACACCAACCTCTGTCGCAAAAATCACAAAAGAGGATCCGCTCCTGATTCTTGTTTGAGGATATATAGTAGTCGAGAGTGTCAAACTTACGTCGTCGCCTTTCTCTTGGCAAATTTCGCAAATTTTGCATTCTATACATTTCCAAGGATAAGAACGCACAACTTCGCTTACTTCACGGAGATCCATGCAACTTGGATGACCTACAAGATATACGTTGATTTGGCAATTCAATTCTATGACCATGAATATAGTTACCACTGCGGCCACAATCATCGCAGGTGACCATCAACTCCGGTTCACCGGCTTTGTTTCGGGAATCGTTCCCTTGACAAAAGCCACATTCCTCTTCACGGCGAGGCTTCCGTTTCCTCTTGACTGGTTTTGGGGGTGGGGACGGTACTTCTTGAATCGGAAAATATGCCGGCGGAGGTTGAGGAGCGAACGGGTCACCCCGAGGACCTTGAGGATATTGCCTAGGCTCTTGTGAGTACTGCCTTTGGGGCGAATAAGGTTGAGGGAAGTGAAGGGTGTGTTGAAGGTGTGCGTGTTCGAAAGACTAGCAAAACCGAAAATTAGAAACGAATTGGCGCGACGCGTTCAGCATGCTTCGCGTCAAGAGTGGTATCTTGCAAGAATTCTGAGCAGACTCACTGGCACTTGTACCATACTAGTGCTGCTTTCACCCATTATCGCTGGGTCTATTGCTGGACCGCCCAAGGCAGGATCGATAGGTATGTTGTCGCCATTTCCAAACGGTGAGCCATATTCATGGGAGGTCTCGCGTTCGATTACCACACTTGAGGGAAAGGCGAGTCCCCGCATTTTTAAAGAGTGTTGATTGCCTCTGCCAGTGTTAATATCGTTGATGAAAACTTGAAGCGAGAGCGGTCGTTGAGGGCTGCAGCGGCCGACCTTGTTTGGTCAATGTTTGGCCCTGGAAATCACTGCAACGATCTTCACGTTCAGGCTCATAGTCTTTCAGCCATCGCCATCGCCATCGCTGGCCGACCAACCCCCTCCACAGTGTTCCCAATCGATCCCTTAAATGCCCTTACAACGACTCGCGCTGGTGGCATGCACCAACTTAAGTACCGAGGGCAGTCCCACCGGGCTTCCCGGCATCATCGCCCACTTGAACAAGGAAGTGCTTGTAAGTTGAAGGTCAACCGGTGATCGAGGACCTTTTACGTTGTGCCGTCAAGTTCTTTCCAATCACTAATCACCAAGTGTTTACAATATTAATCGTAGTAATCGCTTGGGCAAACGAGTACTAGTCCCGAATCACTCGCCAACAGCCCCGCACGGTAACGACCACCGACGGTCTCCTATCAAGCATCGGCACCATTATACACCACGCGCACGCGTGAGGAGTACGGCTTAAAAGCTTAATTAACAAGCATCCTCGTCTGATGCTTCCTCAAGTTCCTGTGCCCTGAAGTTCCCCTATGTTCTCGGATCCAGTGTCCCCGGTCGTTAGACTACGAAGTACAAGATGGCTATTCGTCGTTTGCGAACCAGTTTGCAGCCACGCTCATCCGACATTTAATCACAATCTAATATGAATATTGTTTATTATGTATCAATCCCGTTATGAGGTAGTAAAGATACAACCAAGACCGGTAATTATGAAAAGACATGTGAGGCAAACTGTGGGGATCGCTGCACTTGATGACCTGCCATGGGGTTTAGTATTCCGAGTCCATGCAAAGGAGTGGCAGCGTACAACGATGTTGGTGAAGAGCCAGATGGTGGGCTTGAGGAAGCAGATGCTCCTGAATTACCAACTTGCGCGCTGACATTGAACGCTCTCGTCGTGTTCGCCTGTAAAACCCATGAAATCCCTCCGATGACGTGCGCAACGAAGAGGTCGTTCTGACACATCCAACCACGTACAATATCAACAACAAGGCACGAAAAACGGAGCTGACCTGCCATGACTCGTTCAAATGCCCAAGGCTTGTGTAAAAACTGCGTCCCATTATTCCACCACTCTCCACCCCAGCCCCATGTTCTTGGAACCACGCTGGAAAACAAAAATAAAGGAAAATCTGCGTTGAGAGGTTGAAGTCTCTCTACCAGTTGGATGGGGTGACCCTTGGTTATAATTCCGAGGACCGGGATCTGAGCTACAATCAGAGGTCTATCTCTCTGAAGCTCGTTGACGTGATCGATTACCATTATAGCTCGATTCGTCTGCCGAAAGAACGACAACGGCTCCCAGAGCTCTCGGATCCGATTTAAAGTTGTACCTTTGAACAAATTGAATTCACTGCCATTGGCGTGAAGTTCGGACAAATTTTCAGAAAGATCCTCACATTTCGTCTTGGACATGCCACTGCGGGGGTAGCATGGAGGTACTTGGGTGAGAAGGCCCAATTACATCGACTATCTATAACCACACGACTCAGTGTCAGCTAAAGTAGACTGCAGGGCAATACACACCGCACTTTGGAGAACAGGATGATAATCAAAGTAAGCGCCTAGAGCAGGCAAAACATCACAAATTTGACCCTTTGAAGATCGGCAAGCTCATACCAAGTACTTCGCCATAGAACGTCGTATTGACCAGACAATCAGAAGCGGAATGCACGCCAATGAAATTGCCTCCCAAGTCAAGATACCGCTGGAATGCCCCCTTGCCCAAATCATCCAGCACTATATACGTACCATTACGGCAGAATTTATTAATAACATTTTTTAGTCACAAAACCCTACTCACCTTCCCCAGTAGTGTGCAGGAACAATAATGCGTCATACCCGCTCAGCACAGAATCGCCGAACTGCGTCTGGTCCTCGGTGTTGTCGAATAGCACATTGATGGAGGAACCTTGACCTATTAGAGCTGCAACAGCGGTGGGTATGGAGTCATGCCTGTACCCGCGCGTAGCGGTGTATACGAGAACACGCGCTGGCACCAGCGAGTGCTGTGCCAGACAGCGGAGAGATATAAAGAGCAATAGAGCAAGCAAGCGCCGGCCAACTTCAAGCTGGACTAGCATGACCAGCACCAGGTCACCCAATCCGCGAATTCTCTAGCAAATCTGCGGGTGGGGGGCTCGAAATTTGTTATTAATATTAATAAATCCATACGATTGAAGACCACTTGGAATGCATGAAGCTGCAGTGTTAGGATTCTATCAGGACCTGAGATTTACAACTTGAATCTTATCAGCATTTGGTGCATGCAAGACCGATGTATGAATATTTCCAAGGTACAAACGTGAGTGGCGATGCGTGTAATAACAATAATATGATTTAAAGGAAGCACCGAGGCAGAAAGCGAAAGACGCGTTAGAGTTTTAGCTCACTGTGGTCTGCATTCTGGTTCCGGCCCGTCATCGTCGTCGTCGTCGTCGTCATCTTCCCAGCCTTCTTCGTCTTCGCCGAACTGCGAAGGAATGCCTTGATCAAAGAAATCCGGGCCAGCCGGAAAAGACCGCGCACGCACTTCCACAATATCACTTTCTTCAAATTCTACATTGTCCACTACTCCAGGTCGAGGCTCCATGTCCTCTTTTTTGGGAGGAAGCATAGATTCGAGAGTCTACGTTTGGTGGATTAACAATCGGTGACAGGGGTTGTGCATTGAGTTACCTTGTAATCAATACGTTCCAACCATTGTTCATCAGGCATCTCGACTTCAAAAATTATGTACAGGTTGCCTTTCTGATCTGGATGCTTATATACTGGCATGCCTTCACGTCGCACGACAATGGAGCGTCCAGTTTTCATGATTTTGCCCGGTGGTGTGGACACCCGCACGCCCCTACCATCGAGGTGTGTGAGTAGTATCCGCGAAAACCCGAGAAGCGCCTCCGAAAGGGTGATCTTGACAGTTGTCAAGAGGTCATTTCCAGAGCGTTCAAAAGAGTGGTGCCGGATGGCTTTGAGGACGAAAATAACATCCCCAGCAGGAATGCCGGGCTAGGAGAATCGTAAGAGCCGGGAGAAGAAGGAATTTGAGGTATCCGATGTTCACCTCTTGATCGCCCTGACCTGCTAGGATAATCCTTTGTCGATCCGACATGCCCTTCTCGACAAATATTTCCTGGCGAGTCTTCTCTTTGACAGTCTTCTCTCCCTTACATTTCTTACATCTGCGAAAAATTTCAATATCCCATATTAATGTCAAATGTACCATTGATACCTGTCTTTTTCCCTCAGCTTTTCTCCACTCCCGTTGCAATCGGAGCACTGGACCCTTGACGAACTAAGCTGCGAAGGTGCGATCTATCTGGAGAGCTCGTCATCTGCCTGGTGTCGAAGATACAGGAACAAACCTGAGTTTGAATAAATGCCCAACCCTTGCCCTCGCACTTTGCGCACGGTTTAGGCTTCGCGTGACCACGTGCACCAGATCTATCTCAAGGTTTTCAGACTGAGGCTACAATAAAAGCACCCTCACTTACCCTTTACACGCACCACACAGCGCCTCTTTTTCCATGTTCATCTTTACAGTTTTCCCGTTGTAAAGGTCTTCCAGGGTGACCTCGTACGGTATTACCGAGTCCTGTCCCTTCCTCCGCCGATTTGTTCCACCTGAACCAGGCCCGAATTCAAATCCAAACCTGGCGGCACCCCCAAAGAACTCAGCAAAAATGTCCGCAGGATTTGCTCTGGAACCGCCTAAGCCAGCCACACCCTGATCATCATATACTGCACGTGAGTGTGTTTCGCTGAGTATCTCATATCTGGTTGGACAATAAGCATGTCAGATGAGAGGATCGCATATATTTTGTACGAACGCAGCGGCTATCTCTTGGAATTTTTGACCAGCTTCAGGATCATTGGGATTCTATGTATGCCAATGAAAGTTTGGAAAAAAAATTGAATTATACAGCATTGGCAAACTTTGTCCTATTGCGCGAGCGCTGAGTCACTGATGGAATGAGATTGGGATGCGAAAAGACATACCGGGTGATGCTCCTTCGCCTGTTGAGGACGTAAGGACGTCATTTACGTAAATACGCTGCAGTGAAAACAGCGCACCTTTTTACGATACGCTTTTTTTATATCAGCTGCTCATCGTACGCGTCAGTGTCTGTCCGTCCTAGTCAAGGTGCCCAGCACCTTCAGTGGCGTTTGGTGGCACTCCGAGAAGGTCGTATAACGCCGTTTCAACGGGCACTTTGACGAACAAGGGGTCAGAATCTGTCACAAAGTTAGAATGGATCCTCACTTGCGAACTGGCACTGGTGAATGGTGAAACGAAGGTCGAGACGCGATTTGGCGCCCAGTAGTTGACCAAAATAAGGACAAATTCAAATTCTGTCAGAACAAACACTAGTACGTCCACTTTCCACGTCAAAGTTTTTCGCCTCTACGATATCGTATTGCCTTTATGATGGACTGAATCTTATCTACATTATCTGACTGGTATCCCAAGGAGCCAGATGTGATGTTTATACTCCTCTGAAATTTCTTTTGCTTTTATTCATTGAAGCCGAAGCTCATTGCGATTATTTCATCCAGGTATAATTCTGAATTGCCCATCGTTGGAAGATCTTTAGCGGCGACCCTTTAGTTCTTTATCGTACATCCTTCGTTCTACTGCCCCCTACCTCAGATTCTGATGTGATCTATACTGTATTAGTTACAACACGATGAACTTTTACTTCCAGGCCGCTGAGGTGCTCCAACGTTTGGATGCGAAGAAAGGTTCGATTAAAGGCATTGTAAATTCTCTTCCCGAGAAGGACAGGAAGAGAACAGCTGCTCTGGTGATTGAAACGCTGAAATGTGAGCTTTTGGTTGCAAGGTGACTCCTCCGTTGATTTGGTGACTCTGTGCCTTCCAGACAAGTCCGTCTTGATGGATGTCATCAATGCATCGACGATATTACGTGAAGAGCGCAAGTTGTCTTCTGCAAACTTGGCGCTAGTGCTGGTTCACGATCTTCTCCTATGTAACGGTATTCAAGCCGGAGATGGTCCCATAAAACAGGCGGTTCTACGACATAAGACACGCTTGAACAGTGAATTTCAAAGGATCAAGATTAAACGCGGGGCCAGGTCGGTTGTCGAATTGGCACAAGCAGAGGATCATCGAGCAGGTCTGTATCGTGTGTATTTGAAGATTTTCTCGTGAGATTCACGTCCGTTGCAGCCCAGATACCTCGTTACGTGCGTGTCAATACGGCGAAATGGACCACCGACGAGGCCATCCAAACATTCGTCTCACAGGGGTTTCATTTATCAGGACCCTTTCAATCCAGGTGAATACAAATGCCCAACTTCTCGCCGGTATTGATTTCCCTAATTACATATATTCAGCGTGGGCTTCGCACTGGATGATCACATTCCCGATCTACTTGTGTTCTCGCCGTCAATGCAATTTCACGACGACCACTTGTATAAGTTGGGTAAGATCATCCTGCAAGACAAGGCCTCATGTTTTCCTGCCATTATTCTGGCTCCTCCTGCTACAGATGAGTGTGTGGTTATCGGTGAGCTCTCCTCGCCTACTTGTCGTGGCCATTCAATCGAGTGCGGAACAAAGATGCTACCGCCGCTCCCGGTAACAAGACTTCTCATTTGAGTGCACTCATGCACAACAAGGGGACTGTCAGTGGCATGTGCTCGTGTTTCATATCTTGGGAGTCACTGAGATTTTTTTCTCCGTCAGATTTATGCGTTTGAGCGGGACACGAAGAGGTTTTCTACGCTGCAAACGATGTTATCAAAAGCTGGATGCAAAAATGTTCTGGCAATGAACCTTGATTTTCTTTCTGTAGCACCTACGGACCCAAAGTATGCTACGGTCACCCACATGTGAGCGTTGCAACTTCAACACATTTTTTCTCGGTCGCCTCTTACCCCCGGTCGCAGCCTATTGGACCCTTCATGCAGCGGTTCTGGGATAGTCAATCGACTGGATCATCTCCTCGAGACAGGTAGGTCTTACGTCCTGCCACCCTTTTTTTGCTCATAAATTAACCACGCCCACAGAGGACGAGGTTGGCCAACAACGCCTCAACAAGTTGGCTGGTTTCCAACTCAAGATGATCAAACATGCGATGAAATGTACGAGATCCCATTACATTTTTCGATTGAAATAGAAATGATCGATCCCTTTTGAGTTCCAACTGTCAGGAGAGTTGTATACTCGACATGCAGCATTTACGCAGCGGAAAATGAGCGTGTTGTTCGTGATGCACTCGTGTCAGAAGAAGCACAGATTGCCTCCTTTGTACTTGCGCCGCCAGAAGAAGTTTTACCAACGTGGCACCGACGAGGGTTACCGGACGAGATAGGTGATGCTGGTGCGCCTCCTGTAATACTCCCAGCAGGTGCTGTTCCCTTACCCTGAAAATAAAAGGTGATGCTTCGTCGTTAGTGCGTTGTTTGCCTGGTGACGATGCTACGAATGGGTTTTTCGTCTCATGTTTCGTGAAGCATGAAGAAGGAAGTATGAATCACGAAGTAACAACGGAAAATGCACCTAAAAGGAAGGTGGAGACGGAGGAGATAGGAATCAGAGTTGACCCTGCATCAAGAAGGAAGAAGAGAAAAAAAAACACTTCTTGCAGAGATCCGGACATAATCGATGCACAATCTTTAACCTTACAAAGGAGGATGACGGATGTGGATGCGGATGCGGAACAACTTTAGTCATTAAAATAGAACACAGTTCGAAGAGTTACAAAACAGTTATGGTTCTCGGACGAGGGATACACACTAAAGGTCAGCCGGCTAGTGAGTATTGCCTACATTCCTTCGTACGTCTTTCGTGATTCAAAAGTGAGTGGAGTAGCTCCGTCAATCGATAGTCGCTGAGAGGGCCGAAAGAAATCAATGTTCACCGGTTCAAGATCTGAGGAAAAGAGAATTGCATGGGTGTTTAGTTTACCACGGTGGCGGTATTTAGTTGCTGATCTGCTGTTGAGCATATTGATTCTGATAGTATTGAGCGTAGCTGGCAGAGTAATCTTGTTGAGGTTGTTGGGGATAGCCGGAAGCCTGCGGATAACCTGCGGCCATTCCCCACTGAGCGCCTGCACCATATGCTGCAGGTGCGCCTCCATATCCACCGCCGTAAGCCTGGGGGGGACGATATCCGCCAGCTTGTTGCTGCGGTTGGTTGTTCGTGGGCGTTTGCCAAACTTCTGGTCGACGCCAGGGAGGTATATTGGAACCGCCTCCCGTGATATCATGTCCACCAATAGGGCCGGTCCATGAGGGCTTCCCTCCGTCCCCAGCCGGCCCCCTACTGCCTTCTCCGAGCTCCGCCATAAGGCTAGCATATTCCGAATCGAAGCCACTTTTGTGCGTCGGCGGTGAAGGTCCACCAAGAGGTGGGGCGTTCGGATCTTTGTTAACAGTACAGTCACGGGCCATGTGTCCAGCGCTACCACAAACACGACAGATGATGTTAGCAGTAAAGTTTTTCTGTTCCGGGCAATCGTATTTGCGGTGACCGACACCGCCACAATTCTGACAAATTTGATTTTCATCGTCACGCAAAGTACCGTTGAGCGCGGCAAGTTCGCGAAGCTGATTTCGTTTGTGGTCGTTTTGACCTTCAGGAGTGGAGGCAGCCTGAAAAGGGCACAACGTTGGTTAAACTTTGCGCCAGAGTGAATGATGCTTACCGTCTCGATAACCCTATTAATCATTTTCACGCAAGCTGCAACTTTCTCTTCTGATTCACCGAGGACGAGACAATGAAGGTCTTCTTCGGCATCGTCCGCATACTGATCAGGTCTGGCTTTTCCTTCCTTCACGCTGCCCTTTCCTCGGATACTAATTTTAGCACCGCTCTCTCTCTCCATTTTCTTCAAACTATTCCCGCGAGGGCCAACAAGCAAACCAAAGAAGTTGATTTCGGGAAATTCTTTAACAGGAATATAGACTTTTTCAGAAGGACGTTGGGAGCGCTTTTGTTGATGGTATTCAACAGGAGGACGGAAGTTGGGGTCATTTTTCATGGCCCGATCAACGAGCCTGATACGTTCATCTTCAAGCTTTTTGCGGTAGCGAACTTCACGAGTGTTAGTCCTACGACCGTGGGCATCGTATGTAGGAGGGGGCGAAGGCGATCTGGAGCCTTGATTAGCATTCACGATAGATGATCATATTCGACATGATACGTACCGCTCGCGTTCGGGGGGAACAAAATCGTTCAATCGCAATTTACGGTTGATTTCTTCCAGCCTGAGATGAATAGCATAATTATCGAGTTGTGCTTGAGAGACACCAGCAGCGGAAATGGCGGTCGGTAAACCTGGTATTTCGGCTTTAGCTTCACCCCAACGGCTGCGCCGTTTACGGGGAGCATTGGGGTCAACTGAAGATAAGTGATAAAGCAACAATAGGTCAGGGTTAGTATGGTGGTCAGTATTTAGCTGAGTGGTAATAACTCAGAAGTCCACGCATGCCGATGCATATGAGAGCTGTGATCAGTCTCGCAAAGCTGCTGTAAATTCTGCCGCAAAGGGCAGCGAAACGAAATGTGAGTTCAATTTGTCGGGGACGGGCTTACCTTTGGGATCGCCAGATCCCGGTGATTCTTCTCTGCCTCTCTTAGAGGGACTTTCGTGATCATTCTGAGGGGGCCGAGGGTAAGCGGATGGAGATGGCTGCGCAAGTTGGGGGGGTGCTGTTTCCTCTGCTGGGGCGGGTCCGAAACGACGACGGGTCCCTAGTGGAACTAGTCAAGACCTTGAATAAGTAAAAGACGCTTTATAGACATCAAACTCACCATCGTTTGTACCAGTAATCTGACGAGTAGCTGGCCTCCACATATATAAAGATTTTAAACAAGAAAAAAGGTGGTGGTCGTTTTGCAGAGTCCACGTCAATCGGTCTTGAGATGTTCATTCTCCGCTTGAAATGCACCTCAATGACCGAGTCACTTGGATTTACAAGTCACGACCAAGCTTGGCTTCATAGCCTACAACCCATGATCCTGCGCCCTTCTTTGACGTCTCCATAGAGAGTGGGGATGTCGGGTAAACGCACTGCTGAAGGTACATCGTCTCCTACATCGTGAAGCAATGCTCATCCATTACACTTTGGCAGGATTCGCTGAATCCTCCAACCTCACGAAACGTTCAAAAAAGGGCCAAGAATCCGAATTGTACAACGAAGAAGACATAAATCCCTCACCGCCGGACACCTCACTCGTCCCAAGGGGTGCCACCATCAACTTCAGTGCACTGACACGGAAACTTGCTGCGGCCAAGAGAACCAAGGGGAGGAACACCGACAACATCTCATCTCTGGACGCATGCCGTCGACAGCAAGATAATTTGGTTTCGCATATATTCATGGATCAGGACTTCTCCTGGCTGCATTTGAAGCCAGATCATGCCTCCCGGCCCCTTTGGATTAGTCCGGAAGATGGTCACATCATCCTTGAGGCTTTCTCTCCGATTGCAGAACAGGCCCAAGATTTTCTTGTGGCAATAAGTGAACCTGTCAGCAGGTACGCACATTTTCCCAGCCATGTAGATACAAGAACATATGTTTTTTAGACCGGCCTTTATCCATGAATACAAACTCACTTCTTACTCTCTATACGCGGCGGTGTCCGTTGGTCTGCAGACGGAAGACATTATCGAAGTCTGTGGGCGTTGTGCTTGCTCTCCTTACCGTAACTGCTTGCTGAATGTTCACCAAGGTTTTAAATCGTTTATCGAAGGTCAGTAACCTGCAAATAGTGCAATATACATGAGCCTCAACTGCCTGAAAAGGTTCCTGTCCCCGAAAGTATCCTCAACTTCATTCGCGAGCGCACCCTTTCCTACGGCAAGGTGAAACTCGTATTGAAGCATAACAAGTACTTTGTCGAATCCAGTCATCCTGAAACCCTCCAACTTTTGCTCAAAGATAGAGTTATCCGTGAAGCTCGGGTCATTTCGCAGCAGATGGACAATAGCATCAAAGCCGCCACTTTCACAACTGCCAAGGCCCCGGTGAAAGGTAATCTCGTAATCCCGGGAACTAAAGAGGCCGAAAAGAAAAAAGATGAGGCTGCCAATGGCAGACAGTCCGCGTCTGTCGTGATGGTCATCAACTCCGCTGATGTCGACCTCTTCACCTCAGTCGTCGGTGTCGATGGAGGTATATCCTTCACGCCAGTCTCTGACGGACAACTTTTGACCACGTGATTCACTGCCTCAGATGAGATCGACGAGGATGACGAAAATGTACATGCATTCGAGATTAACGATGCCAAGATTGACGTAAAGCCGTTGTTTTTTACTTGAACTCCTCTGACCGCTGTCTTTCAGGATGTCAAAAAACGATGTAACGAGTTAGAATATCCGATGCTGGAGGAGTATGACTTTCGCAACGACACTGTCAACGCAAATCTCGATATCGATCTCAAACCTGCCACTATTATCCGACCCTATCAGGAGACCAGCCTCAGCAAAATGTTTGGAAATGGGTACATTGTTCTGCTCGTGGCTTTGTGTACTATGGCTGAACTGTGGTAGGCGTGCTCGATCGGGCATCATCGTACTTCCCTGTGGGGCCGGTAAGACGCTCGTTGGAATCACCGCAGCGTGTACCATCAAAAAGTCTTGCCTCGTTCTTTGTACCTCTTCGTAAGCCGTTTGTCAACTACCGAACAATCACCTATTTTTACGGTGGGTTGGTCAGGGTATCTGTTATGCAATGGAAACAACAATTCATGTTGTGGTCTAACGTAACTGATCGTCAAATCGCGGTATTCACAGCGGACCAAAAGGAAAAGGTGTGGCGTTGCTCATGAGTTCAAGTTGGATGTCACGGTGTTTATGCTTTCCGCCGCATCCAGTTCGCCGGTGAGAGTGGCATTGTGGTCTCGACCTATTCTATGGTGGCGAACACGCATAATCGATCATATGAATCGAAGAAGATGATGGAATTCCTTACTTCGCGGGAGTGGGGGTTCATTCTGCTGGATGAGGTACACGTCGTGCCGGCGGCCATGTTCAGGCGTGTAGTAACCACGATTAAGGCACATTCCAAGCTCGGATTGACGGGTAAGTTCTTCCTTGCACCCCAAGATCCGCCACATGTGTTGGTTGTACTGAGTGCGTCCCACGTTTACAGCTACGCTCGTTCGAGAGGACGATAAAATCGCCGATTTGAACTACATGATCGGGCCCAAGCTTTACGAGGCTAATTGGATGGATCTTGCCGCGAAAGGACACATTGCAAACGTTCAGGTGCCTTTATCTTATCTGACAAAGAAATGCAGCCATTGACTCATGGTTTGTAGTGTGCAGAGGTTTGGTGTCCAATGACGCCTGAATTCTACCGCGAGTATCTGAGAGAGCAGTCGCGCAAGCGCATGCTGTTGTACTGCATGAATCCGAATAAATTTCAAGCTTGTCAGTTCCTCATCAAATACCACGAAGATAGAGGTGACAAGGTGATAGTCTTTTCCGACAATGTGTATGCTCTGGAGGTACGGTTGTTTGTTTCACCGACCTAATCTATGTCGTTATTGAGGCGTGGGGTGTAGGCATACGCAAAGAAACTGGGGAAGCCATACATTCATGGGGCCACGGGCCAAGCTGAGCGCATGTCCATTCTCAACTGGTTTCAACACAGTCCACAAGTCAACACGATTTTTTTGTCAAAGGTAATATATATATATCCGGAAGCCTGGACTCACAGCTATACAAAAACCCCATTAGGTTGGCGACACGTCGATCGACTTGCCAGAAGCAACCTGTCTCATCCAGATATCCTCGCATTTCGGTTCACGGCGGCAAGAAGCCCAGAGACTAGGTGGGTGTGTGGAGTCTTTGTCATAATCTCATGTGACAGTATATCACACACGAAGGCCGGATATTGCGAGCGAAACGGCGAAACGATGAAGGCTTTAATGCTTTCTTTTATTCTCTCGTGTCAAAGGACACCCAGGAAATGTTTTACAGCACCAAACGACAACAGTTTTTGATCGACCAAGGATATGCGTTCAAGGTCATCACGCATCTGGATGGACTGGAGAAGCTGCCCGATCTGGTCTACAAAACGAGAGACGAGCAAATCGAGCTCATCTCGTCGGTTCTGTTGGCCAATGAAAGCGAAGCTGATCTCGGGAGTGATGTTCGCGGTGGAGAAGGTGATCTCCCGGGAACGGTGACCTCGAAAGATTTCGGGTCGATCAAGTTCCCCGCAGCCCAACGGACGACAGGATCACTGACTGCGTTGAGCGGGGCACAGCACATGTCGTATGTAGAGCAAAACAAGTCAGCGAACAAGAAGCTCCCTCGGGAGGTGGCATCGAGACACAAGCTGTTTGCGAAACGGGACAAGGAAAGGGCGGCTGCAAGGAAGGAGACAGGAAGCGCAGGGAGGAGTTGATGGCAAGAAAGGATTGGCGGAGTGCCGTTGGAATAAAATCCGTGTGATGTAATTGTAGGGATAAAATCTAATGTGATTATTATTTGACCCGAAATCACGTCCGTCCTTGAAGGCGATAACGGCAATATTCTGACGAGGCCGACCCAACCTGGTTCGCGGCTGTAGTCAAGGAAAGGCCGACGTCGACGCTGTTGGCTGTCCGTTGACCGGATTTCTCTTCGACTCCTGGTGCACAAGGGTTTGTGGCTATGTTTGATCGAGTGATAGAGTATTGCTGATTGACCGTCTGCTGGCTGCGGTGTCGTGATGAACGCTCGTCGGAGCTGAGCCAGGATAGACCAGGGTCCCCAAAGGGCTTCTTGTCCAGACCAGATCTGATATCCAAAGGAGGATGTGACACACCTGAACCTAGATTTCGATGAGCCCCGATTCATCTCCTGACTGTCCCTTATATCCTCGAACAACTTTTCCCGTGTCCTCGCCCGAATTCTCCTCTCACTTCACCCGGATCCCTACGTCTCCTCATGTCCTCCAAACGAGGTCGCAAGAGAAACGACAATCTCCCCCCCAACCGTGCTCGAGACGTGCAACGAGCTTTCCGTGCTCGACGCGCTGCTCATCTCCAGGTGAATTTCCACTATTCGAAATTCGTTCCAATTTATATTTCATGCTAACGTTACCCATTGCCTTTTGCAATTAGGCTTTAGAGCAAAGAGTCTCCGAGCTCGAGGAGGAGAATGCTTGTTTGCGACAAGAACTCAACCTGCCCCCGGCAAACCGTCCTCCTCTTGGGAAGGGTCCCACAGGAAAAGACAAGCCGAAGAATTTCGACGGAAGCTTGCGATCCCAACACCAATGCAGTCGTGACTCGTCTTCCGTCGATTCCCCAGCCTCAACGCGAGCGAATTCTCTATCACCGTCAGACATGGCCACGTCCATGCGAAGTGCGCCTCGTACCATACAGGCCATCGAAGGTGGCAACTGGGAGCAGTCCCTTCTCATGCACGACCAGCAATTCGACACGCAGCTCTCCTCGTCATCGGTCCCTTCTTACCAACTTCCAGCTACCTCGGCGCCGTCAAAAGCGCTCCATTATCCACCTTATTCCAATTCAGTGCCTTCTTCGAACCGAAATTCGGTCTCAAATGTTATGTTCTTGCCAAGCCACTCGCATTCTACTGACAGGCCCTCCATGGAGAGCACGTACTCGCCGGGGTTCGGCATGCGTAATGACGGACGAAACGAGCCCCAACCACCGTCACAGCATCAGCATCAGCAGCAGCAGCAGCAGCAACAACAACAATATTCCTACACCCAACCACCCTTTCTAGCTGCCCACGACCCTGCCAATCTGCACACTCAGTCACATTCGCCAACCCCTCTTTCATCTCAGTCGCAGAACCCTCAACGCGACACACCGTTACCGTTTCCCCATCGGCGGTCGTTAACTGAGCCCCAAGGGTATCGCACTATCGTCAATCAATTCCCACATCTACCCAATCCCGTGCATGGGATGACGCACACGATACGGCTCCCCTCTCCTCCTCGATTGCAGGAGAGTGGCAACGCCTCATCCCGTACTCTTTATGGCAATGATGGGCGCGTGAATTTGATGTCTTGAGATTCCGCGACACTGCATTTTGGACTAGCATCACGGATCCGAGTTGACTACAGCTTAGGAGTGGTTTATTTAAATGAAACAGAGTTCCTTGTCGCTAATAATATCTGCATATGCATAATACCATAACCCAACGGTTTTTTTTTTCGATCGATAGCGATGCTGTTGCTGTGTGGATCTGTACAAATCTTGTGGCTCGGTGGCGACAGGCACATTGGTATACATCAGAACATCTTCCCAGGGTTCTTTGCAGTTCCCTTCGCTTACACGTGGACGAGAAAGGATCATCATACGAGGATATATGGCTTGGCTGGCACGCAACGGGTCCAGTTTAGGCAGCCAGCGTTGGAGACAGGGGTTGGTTCACTTTTAAACTCCGAAACCACACTAGATTTTTTGCATCGCTATGGCATAGAGTACAAGGTTGTCATCCGCAGACCATAAGCCTCATGCTGAACATGAATTATTTGGCCACATTCAGGTTGCACCAATCGACCCGTCCATCCGGACCGTACTTCTGTTCCAACCATTTATTTGCCGATTTAAAGTGGCCGTTCCCAAAAAATCCTTTGTTGGCGCTGAACGGTGATGGATGCTAACAACAATCACGAGGCGATGATAGTAAGCGGTCCTTCGGAACAAAGAATTCAGACAACCTACAGCGCTCTTTAAAATGAGATGTTTCGTCTGTTGCGAACAATAAGAACGACCGTTTCCTTGTCACTTGCGGATAACCAACCACTCGCCTTGTTCAACTTGGCTACTCTTTTAGCAGCCCATGCCCCCCAGGCGAGGAAGACAACGCCGCGACCGGTCCCGTTTTTATTGGCCCCGTTCGGGTCGGCAACATCTGCTCCGCCGTACTTGTCTACCACGTCCACAACCTTATCGGTGAAGGTTTCCCAACCCTTGTTGGAATGAGAACCCGCTTTATTTGCTTGTACGGTGAGGCAGGTGTTTAGCATCAGAACACCATTGTCAGCCCAGGCGGTTAGATTTCTGCATTGGGAAAGGTAAAAGGCTTGTGAGCTACGTGTTTTTATCTCGACCCGTTTGATCCGTGCGCAGAGTTTGGGCATGACTCAAAAATACACGCACCCATGTTTCGGAGGTTCGAATTCGGGATACTCCGCCTTGATTTCGGCGTAGATCTGGAACAATGTCGGTCATAAGTGAGTTGCTGATTCATTTCTCGCCAAAACTTACATTCCTCAAGGAAGGTGGGGTAGGGACACCCGACGGAACAGAGAAGCATAGGCCTGAAGACAACAAAGAGACCGCAACATCAGATCAGGGTACGGAGACGGGCGACGGGCGCCCACCATGCGCTTGTCCAGCCCCGTGATAGGGATCCTGGCCTATTATGACAACCTTTACTCGCCCAAGTGGTGTGTTGGACCATGCATAGATATTTTTGGCTGTATCAAGAAATTGCGCGGTTCAGGATCCGCACCTGACGTCAATCTCACTCAACTTACGTGACGGATAAACTTTGCACGATTGTGGAGTGTCATTCGCGCCCCGCACACCCTGTTCCCATAAAAAGCGTTTGAGGGAAACAAAGTATGGCTTTTTGATTTCGTCTTTTAGATATTTTAGCCTAAAAAAAAACGTGATAAATAAAAGTCGAGTTTTCTTCAGGTTTGATCAACTTGCCAGCTTTCCCCCATGACTTCGCATTCAAGTTTAAGCAAATCTTTCTGCTCATCAGATAAAGACTCCTGGAATGATGAAATCGAGAATGGGATCGAATTCGAAGACTGAATTCCCAAACTCGTCACACGAGTGGCCTGGCTGGAAGAGCCAAGGGATAAAGACGCAGATACAGTAAGCTTTTGCTTCTTGGCAACTGGTTCGTTTCTCTGAGCTGTGCTGAACATATCGACTAGCGTACGCTGTCGCTTTACAGCAGCGGTAGTCACCACCGCCGCGGTGTCAGAGGGTTTAACCTCTTTCACCGTTGTGGTTACTTGGACATCTTCCAAATATACGGAGGGTTCTGTATCTGCCATGGTGCTGTGAAAGTGACCAGAAAACGCGTTACTTGAACCTCAAAACGCGATCTGGGTGGAAGTAAACGAGGGATTGACAAACTCGGAAGCAGAATTTATATTGCAAGCCAATCACCAACAACAAATACAAGCAAACGTAAGCGCGTGAGCCACTCTCCACAAGCTTTCACCCTGCGCAAAAATTATTATTACACAAATTCACCGGCCCAAGCCGACTGCTAATCTGGCCCGCTCACGTTCGTCCCCTTCGCCTCCATCCTCTAAGCAGGTTACAGGGAGACGGGATTCACTGCGAAAACATACTCCCAATTTACAAAAGCGCACCGCAAACAGTAACCACGTGAATACATGGCAAGGTCTGCCGCCAACATTGGATTGCAGTACGAGTTATCAGGCTGGGTCTTCCAGGTCTGCTAACTTGCATTTGTTCGTTGCATGGCTCTGACCTACAATATTGTCTACGTTTTACCACCTAGCCCAGCGTCGTCTACCACTTCGGACGATGATGACACGGATGACGATAAACCGCTGCCTCGTGGCCGATCGGATTCGCAGAATCGTCCAAGGAATGGTTTGCACGATGACCAGAAGAAAAATAATCAAAGACCGAGTATCTCGCAAATTGTCCCGTCACCTGGAGACTCAGCAAGTCATGGCAGTGAAAAGCCGAACGGGCGGGCATTCACTCGGTCACGATCCCCTGCTGTCGTGCGGCATTCTGTCATGTCCAAACCTTCGCCACGAACCCAAAAAACACAATCCCCGTCTGGATCTTCTCGTTATAGACAGTCTCCCGTCTTTCACGTCGTCTTGCCTACCGCTATCCATTTTCGCCTTCGCATGCCTCCTTCTTGCACGCACTGGACACTATATATAGATACTCGCAAGGCTGCAGAATGTCTGTTGCTTTTATCCTCTCTTTTATTTGTTATCATAAAACTCTCGGGCTGCTCACCCGATGCCTCTGCGCCTCATTCATGGATTCCAATCGGTCATCTCCAGTTCTCACCTACAACACTACCGCCTATCCAACCATTAGTACTAGAACTTTCATGTCTCGTCATGGCTTCGTTTTTATACATAATTTGGGCGCATATTTCACCCTCGACTCCCCCTGCAATGTCTACTCCCAGCCCTGTAACTTCATCAAATCCACTCCATCCCTCTACATCTTTACGGCCGCCTGAACCACGAGAAGGTCGACGTAACGGCTTTCCACACTTTGCGGCGAATAAAACTAATTTTGGCTTCATCTGGATGTCCGTCCCAAAAAATTATCGGTGAGACGAATCAATCCTCTCCAACCTACACTGCCCTGTTCAACCTTTGAAATCAGCGAATCTTCTGACGATGGCATTTTAACCGGCCTCCTCTTCGGTCCTCTCATTGCTTCGGCTATGCTCTATACTTCATTGCGCCAGACCCAGCTCTCTTCCGTCACGCCTTCCAACCCTCTCCTCGTGTCATGGCGAATAGAACCTCCCGCGCATTTGGTCAATCCTCACTCTCCATCTACCGCGCTTGGAGCCCTAGTATTGTCCCGCTACAACCTAGTAAATCTTGCCACATTCTGCTCGACACTTCTCCTGTTCCAGGTGTGCGTATCATGGTGGTTTGAGTCTCGATGTCGCGGGAGTGTCAACGCACCTGCGAGTGAACGCTTTTCGGTCCCGAGAAGTGAAGCCCGCCGAGCGTGCTACTATGTCTTGCTGACTGCCGCTGTCAGCCTGGGCGTGCTATGTGCACGGGTCTTGTCTGAAAAAGCTGGATTGGGTGTCTGGCAACGTACGTTTGGCGTTTCGTGGTTTATATTACTCCAAATTTTATTGGTTCCTTACCTGGTATTGTAGACATGAATTATTGGGAGGTGGTCGCCTGCTCCGCGTTCTACCAGTTCACGTTGTACGTTGCTATACGTCTAGCTCACCGTGGATTTACGCTTGGAGAACTGGGTATCGTCTGTTTCGGCGCCACTGCTTTAGGCATGGAGTTACTGAATTTAACCACAGCCCGAGTACGATTTTGCTTTGACTCTAAGAATGTTCTGACACATTCGGCCATCAATAGCTATGGCCAATTACAACGCCATTCATCAAAACCTACCGTCTTCCAACACCTCTCCTCATTTTCCAAATGGCCCTCATCCCAGGATCATTCCTCACGGGTTTCTTACTGTCCCCACTCTTAGGCCTCTCCCGTCATATAGCGCAACGTCCTGTGCACAGACTCCGGTTTCCCCAAGACAAACAGCGTCACCGCCGAGGGCTCGCTGCTGGGTTTTACATCGGAGCAGTCATAATAATCGGCGGCTTGATTGGCATGTGGACACGCTGGTGTCTTGGACAAAGAGATCCCTGGCTATGGGCCATCTTTTGGGTCACAGAAGGGAAAAAGAAGTGGAGTCGACCGTTGTTGCTAGCTTACTGGTTGCTGTTGGTGAGCATCAGCGTCGCAGGGTGGAACCGACAACTTGCGAGATTCAGACGATATCGGCCGAAAGACAGCCTTACTGGTCTTGGAACGTTTGAGAATGGAAGCGTTC
Organism: Hygrocybe punicea; assembly: GCA_963556145.1. Classification (NCBI taxonomy): domain Eukaryota; kingdom Fungi; phylum Basidiomycota; class Agaricomycetes; order Agaricales; family Hygrophoraceae; genus Hygrocybe; species Hygrocybe punicea. The sequence goes on along the minus strand of OY744468.1, from coordinate 3,048,878 downwards.
AGGCTCCAGAATTGAATTCCCCTACTACGCCGGCATCTGGGACACTGGGGCTGACGTTCCCAAACCTACCCAATCTACCAAACGGTGCCACGGATTTGTTGGATGCTGCAGATAAGCATGTTCCGACATTGACCCTCAATGCAAGACGCAAGTTCTTCCACGCCTTAACGGTTGTCATGTTTCTGCCAGGTGTCGCATTTGATGTCAGTAACTATCTCTTTGTGATTTAACACCTACTTACCTTGGATGATCTTCTTGGTAGCCCGCTTTCAGCCATTTATCCTTTAGCGTGGCGTTCGCTTTATTCACCTTCGCGGAATATGTTCGATACTTTGCGATATATCCGTTCAACGCTGCTGTCCATTTGTTTATGAATGACTTCCTGGACCACAAGGACAGCGGCACCGCGATTTTGAGTCATTTTTATTTGCTCACAGGGTGTGCTGGTTCTGTGTGGCTTGAAGGGTAATGATTGTTTTTAATGACCTGTGCTGGCTTTATGCTCATGTTGATATCCTTGAAGACAGTCGGAGTTGCTGCAGTTCACGGGTATTCTGACGTTGGGAGTGGGCGATGCGCTGGTAAGCATTTATCCTTGGATATGCGTTATCCCAAGTTGAGGGTTGCCGTGAATATAGGCCTCAATAGTGGGTAAACGCATTGGAAGGTATCGTTGGTCGCCTACTACCTCTAAAACATTGGAGGGTAGTGCAGCATTCACACTTTCTGTGATTACCTGTGCCTGGATTCTGCGGTTGTGTGGTCTGGTAGAGACATTCTCGGTTTGTCATCATGCTCTGATGTTTTGAGTCGACAATAACGTCTCTGTTCTCGCTGTAGACCATACGATACACGGCTATTGTAGGCTTGTCATCGGTGCTCGAAGCGTTGTCGGTGCAGAACGACAATCTCACACTGCCATTGTACATGTGGAGTATGTTGGTCGTTGCGGACGTTTGAGGGGATGCTGTGAAGTGTATTTATATTTCCTGAGTAAATGTTGTGACAAGATATATTGTGGGCTTGTGAGCCCTCAAAAACACTATTATTAATAATATCTCAAGCGGAGACGGAATGTGTGGTGATGTCATTCGCTGGCGAAGCAAGTTGGCGCTGGAATACCGCCCGCAAGTCCACGAGCGTTCGCCAACCAGCTTGCCGTCTCCATGTTTGCTTGCACGTTTAGCGGAATTAGGTTATAACTGGTCCAGTCCATCGAAAAGACTTACTTCAAGTTATGGAAAGCATAGAAACACCGAGCCCAGGCCCTGATTCGGTCGCTTACCAGTTACAACCGCCATTACTACAAGCTGCCGTAACGAGAGCTGCACCTCCCCCATCTATCACAAGGCAAAGTCCCCGTCGTTCTCCGAGGCCATCTACAGCCCCCCCGGCAGAGCAAAGAACAGGAATCCTGCCATGCATACCCTCCGCCCGAGATCCCAAATCGTCCCCGACAACTACGCCAGGATCGGTGGTTAACAACGCTGGACGCGTTTGTTTGGGTGGGCATCATGAAGAGGTGTACTCTACCGGAGAAAATGCAACAGACGGTGGGTATACATCATTGTGACGTTTTGCTGGAATTAATACTTTCAGGACCTGTTTTCTGCAATCCAGGCATCACCATAACCACGATGGGCGATTGGGATACTCCTGCAACTATTTCCCAGGCTGTTGAATGTGCAGCAGGGACTAAGTCGAATTACGACTGGGCGACGTTCATCAGCGCGTACACATCCGGACGATGGGATCCTCTTCGGACACCAAATCCGCCAAGGCCATCCCTCATGACGATCTACTCATCGTCTGAGGGTTCAACTACAGGTAGTTCGTCTACCACGTCGTCGAGTTCTGTCGGTATATATTGTTCTACCCCGTCAGAGCTTTCCTCTCAGAGCCAGTCACCCCAACAATCTATGCTCATGTATCCTATTGCCGAGGTTGAAAGCGGAAAACTCTCAGATGACTCTGCATCGTTGTCTGCTAATTCCTCTTCCCCTTCGGTTGGATCTCGGTTTATCGCGCCTTCCAAGCTCCCCATCTTCCCAAGCTCACCTCATCGGCTTAGAGCATCTTTGGCGGATCTACGACCCCAAAGTGCTAAGTCTTCTACGGGTTCATCGGACACAGGGCGGTCGGGATCTTCCAATCCGGAAGTCATCACTACTGCTGCTACGATGCGTTGGGCAGCTGCTCGTGTAAATCTATCACCTCTAGCTCTGCCATCTCCTGAGCATGAGCTCACAGATCCTATGCGAGATCATACAACTACAATCCCAGGACCACACCTTTATGATCCAATCGGCAGCAATGATCACGTAACATCAAGTAGTGCACGAAAGTCACGAGTACTAAGTTTCTGGGAAGGTACTCAAGATGTTGACGAAAGAAAACGACTCGCCACCATCGAAGGAAGCCCTCCGCTGCGTCAATATGACCGTCACGCAAATTCAGAGCCTTTGCTTTCGACTCTTGATGCTCATCTCTCACTCCCATGTCCTGCTTCTGCACCGACAGAACGTGTTTCTGACATTCCCAACGGTGATTATTTTGGCGATCTTGTGACGGCTCTAGAATCCAGCAAGGAAACCCAGCGTGCATTACTGCATGTCGCAGCACCTAACGTTGAGATGGGAATACTTTCAGTTCCTGTGCCTAGAACAGTTCTGTTGACTCGACAAACATCCTCCCCATTACCAATGTCAACTCCCCGTGATTCCATTCTTCCTGGAGGCCGATTTGTTCCTGAGATCGCGAATTCCTTGAAAACTGTCCGGGCTGCGAAAGAAGAGCAACTGTTTACGGAGTTCGGATATTTCCCTCCCCCTATTCCCCCAGATGAAGCTGAGCGAAGACGAGCTCTTTACAAGTGAGTGATGCTGTGGCTCTGGACTCTAATCCATACCTTTTTATCTGCTAGATTTAACATCTGGAAAACGGGTCCGGACTTGAATTTCGATCGTATAGCACATCTGGCTAAATTGGTCTTCAATACGAAGAGTGTTATCTTGTCATTGATTGATGGGAGCGAACAGTAAGCCCGGTCTGCAAATCAACGCCAATGTGATCGCATGACACAGCTACAGGTGGTTTAAATCAGAATGTAGCAGGTTGTCATTTCCTATGTATACCTTGATGCTCACGTCACTATATGCTAGGGGGCATGAAAATGACCTCTTGCCCGAGGATGAACTCGTTCTGCGGGCACGTTCTTTTACAACGGTTGGTTCACTTGGAAAGCAATTGTTTTAGCCTTGTTTTAATCCTAATAACAGCAATGACGAACCCATGGTTGTCCTCGATACTCATAAGGATTGGCGGTTCGCAAAGAATGCAAGTTTTCTACGAGCCTACGACCATTATTTTTGACAACCGAGTCCCGCAGCCTCTCGTCACTGGTGAACCGAATATCAGGTTTTACGCGGGAGCGCCTCTGAGAACTCAAGACAGCTATAATATTGGCAGGTAGGATTCACATTCATGTGTAAATTGTATTCAGGGTGAACTTTACTGGAAGCTTGGCCGTCATATGCGACACTCCCCGCCAAGATTTCACCCCTCGTCAGCGGCATACGTTGAAAGAATTCGCGGTATGTCAATCTCATACGCTCGCATGGACTATCTCATCTCATTGTACTTAGGTGATTGCTATGCGGGAGCTGGAATTATGGCGTGACAAGGTAAATTATTGCGATGATGAGGTATATTCGGCTTAGCTTGGTCATAGATTCAATTACGGGTCCGAGACCGTATTCAGACTTCCGCAAGTCCCCACCTTCATACATTGGTAGCAACATAGGCTAAATTATCTCCTAGATGGAGCAATTCAGCCGAGAATGTCTGGAGATCGATACGGAGGCCCAAGAGCAAAGTAAAGACGATCGACCTGATCGCTTCACTAATTCCATGGATAAGGTTTATGATCGCGCAGCAAAACTCGTCAAGAGAACCTTGGATGTTGAAGGCGTCGTCGTGATGGATGTTTCGCATTGCGAAATCTTAGAGGCTGCGAATAGCGAAAGCTCGCTATCCATCGTCATGCATTACGGCGATCCAGAAATAGAAACAATAACGCGCACACTGTCATTGGAGGAATATGGGAACCTCAACTCATTCTTCACCCAACATCCGGATGGAAAGATCTCCGAAGGGATAATTCCTTTCAGCCTCCGTCCCATCCTACCGACTCATATTCAGTACGCTCTCAGTAAGCTGACCAGCTGTGTGGACGCCTGTCTTTCCGCTCATCTAGCCCCACTCAGCTGTTCCTATTTTCAACATCGACAAGCGACCTTTTGCTTTGTTGTGTGCCTACAACACGTCAGATCAATCTAAACGCTTCGTACGACTGATCCCTTTGTTGCGCTTTGCGAATGTTTGATCTGATTTCATTCAGCTGGAAGGCCATGAGTTGTCATACCTTAGGGCAATAGGTAAAATTATTCTATGGTGACAGAAAACCGTCCGCGACTAATTATCACCTAGGTGTTATCATCCTATCGGCGGTCCTCAAGCGCCGAATGATCTTTGCAGATAAGGCGAAGAGTTTATTCATATCCAAGTCTGTCTTCTTTTCAACACCCAAGTTCAGCGCTGATGCCAATTTTTCAGTATTTCACACGAATTGCGCACTCCTTTGCACGGGGTTTGTTAATGCCTTTTTTTCATATTATCTTTTGGTTGAAGTTATTTCATCGACAGATACTGGCCGCTGCCGAACTGCTTGCTGACACGGCACTGACTCATTCTCAATCATCCTTTCTTCAGACCGTACAAGCATGTGGAACGTCTCTAGTGGAAACGGTGAATCATGTCCTTGATTTTACCAAACTTAGTGGAAATTCAAGACTTGGCGGTGTAGAGAATGCCATATCTCCGAGCAAGTTAGTACTTTCTATCTTGTTCCCTTGCGCATGACGACCAACTGGGCGGACACAGAGTTAACCTGATGCACCTCGTCGAAGAGGCTGTCGATGGTTGTTGGATAGGCCATCGCGCCCGGACCGAGTTGCAAGATTCTGGCATTGGCAGCGTTTATTCGCCTCCGGAGGATGGTGGCCCACCTGGACCGGCTTCGCCCACATCCAGGATACAGGTTGAAACCATCGTTGATATTGAATACCGTGAACGTGTTCGTTGAGCAGTCTTTTTAACGGAGTATCTGAACTTACTGAGAATATCCAGGGTTGGGAGCTCAAATGCGAGAAAGGTGGCATTCGACGAGTACTCATGAACCTGTTCGGGAATAGCTTGAAGTTTACAACCGTACGTGTCTTGCTTCGCATCAAATAGCATGAGAGGGATGATTATGGGGTCTTAGAACGGTTTCATACATGTAATGCTCCGCGAGCTTCCGTGCACGGAAGGTGATTCTCCGAACAGGATCAAAATAGAATTGAGTGTCCACGACACCGGGAAGGTATATTGAAAAGAACTTCAGGTAAACCTATACTGACATTGGTATCGTAGGGCATCAGTCAAAACTTTCTCAAGGTACTGCAATAAAGACGATAATCCCGAATAAGCTGACCTTTTTTTAACCTTATCAGAATCAACTCTTCCATCCATTTTCGCAAGAAAATCCGTTGCAAACAGGAACAGGCCTAGGCCTAGCCATTGTAAACAGCATAGTTCAATCTGAAAGTGTTGGCGGCAAAGTAGATGTCTGGAGCGAAGAAGGTGTTGGAACGGAAATCAAGGTCGTTTTTTCGGCTGAAGTATTGGACGACACGGACAGTCTTCCTCCGGAGATGCAGCTTATGAAGTTTAATGACCGAACAAAGCCTCTAACAATCTCTCTTGTCGGATTTGAGGAGAATAATCCTGGGACAAAACTCCTTCGACGCATTCTCAGCAACTATCTGGTCTCTTGGTGGGGTTTTCAAATCCAAACTGCATGTTCCGAATATGGGGAGATTGTCATTCTCAACAACGACCCTCTGCCTGTGGTGATCGCGACCGAGAAACGAGACACAAGTCGACCTTTCATCATCCTGTCCTCTTCTCGAGGTAGCCCCAATGTTATGACAATAGCTAGTGATCATGAACGAATCGGGGGTTTCTGTCGCATCGTCCATAAACCCGGAGGTCCTTCACGGCTTGGATCAATTCTAAAGCTCTGTTTGCATGCCCTCAACATTGGAACAAAACCCCATTCGTCGCCGTGGAGAACCGAACCATTCCAGTGTCAAGAGGATGTTGATGATTCCGACACGGAAGAAAAATACTTTAGCTCGCAAATATTGCGACGGCGTTCAGACCAAATGTCAACTGCAGTTCGTCCTACGATGGTTCCCCGCTCAACCACGGCGAATGCAATAATACCACAGTGGAAGGAAGCATGTTCCACCACTAGCATGGCTCCACCCTCACTTACGTCGACAATAACTGTTGGATCTGGTGGAACACTTCTCAAATCATCCATGGGTACCGTCGACACAACGCACCGTCGGTTCCGTGTGCTAGTGGTGGAAGACAATAGTCTGCTTCGCAACTTGCTGTACGTCTCGCTACTCTGGTTTTGATATTTGTTTTTGAGTATGCGCCCAACTTCAGTGTTAAGTGGCTGAAAACGAAGGTACGCCTTATCCCCATGTTAACATCTCCTTTCGGCAACTCTCTTGACAGGGATATGATTTCCGTGAGGCTGCTGATGGACGTCGTGGGGTTAGTGTGTTCGGAGAAGAGGGACCCTTTGAGTAAGTTCTTTGTCAACTTCTTTTAACTGCCACCTCACCCCAGATCTACAGTGTTGTACTTGTGGATCTATCCATGCCAGTACTTGATGGTGCGTGTGAATTAAAAACCCCTTTTGCATTCTCAACGGAATGAATTGAATACGCAGGCGTGGGCGCCACCAAAGAGATTCGGCACATTGAGGCTGTTCGTGAAAAGACGGCACCTGGTTCTGTTCCGGCAACCAGAATATTAGCGCTTACCGGCATGTCGTCTCTGGAGGACAAGCGGCAAGCGTTTGGCGCAGGTGTCGACGGATAGTACGTTAGAAATGATCTGGCCGTTTACTCCCCGATATTGATAACGGAAAATATTGCAGTCTCGTCAAGCCCGTAGCTTTCAAGACCTTAGATGAGATGTTCCACAAACTCGGGAGATCATGACGTCGGCTCTGGCCATTTCAACGTATCATACTATCCAACTTGCTTTCTTTGCAAAGATCCAAAACCGCAAATGCTAGTTTGTGTCACTAAATAATTTTAAAAACAGCTTTTTCCCCCCCTTCTTTCCGCACAGTCAGCAAGCATCTTCACCTTCTTTGAGTGCTGCACTCCCCACGGGGGTTTTCACAAGTACTCGTAGTCAGAAAGTGCATGAATGTTCACATGGGCACTGCGGCAGCAGCAACCGTATCTGGCATCGTTCCAGGCTCCATTGACGATTCCCTCGACTCTTGGGCTTGAGCCCGATGTCTCTTCAAAAGCCGGTCCAGCTCCTCTGTCTGCCCCACAGCAAGTTCACCTGATTGGATTCCAGAGTGGTATACACGAAGGAGTGAGTCAACGTCATCCATTGACTGGGTGCGGACGTCCGCAAGTTCTTTTATCTTGGCAGTAGCATCTTTAATCTGCAAAGAGATATCGATCAATATCGAGCCAAAAAAAAAGCAAGGGGGCAACTCGCCTGTGCATCTGTAAGGGTAAGGTCAAGTTGTTCTACTCGTGACTTGACGGCATTCCATCCCGTCAGGCGATGGCTACGGGGAAGGTTATACAACGCCCGGCTTGAAAAAGAATACATATTCGATCGATATAGCTTACCCGATTGAGACATATCGTGTCAACCCGAAATCTTCAGGCTTGAGGATCTCATAAGTGCTCGGATTGTTAAGGATAGCCTTGGCATGGATGCCTGCTTTGTGCGTGAAAGCACAGTACCCGCTATGTAAATAATGAGAAGGTTTTCGCCTTTGAACAGAAAGGTTTGGAAGGGCTGACGTTATCGGGTTCATAAACGGTATATTGACTTCCACGGCTTCTGCCACCAGATTCTCGATCTCACGGAGCATTGGGAGATTGTACTTGGATTTGACGTATTCGGGATTGGCGGCATAAAGACATGCGACAAGTCCACCGAGGGGGGTTATGCCTACACGTTCGCCGATACCGAGCACGGCTGTAGACGAAACGTCAAATTCCGGAGATTTGGGAATCATCAACCAGAAGGACGCACAAGTGTCAATGTGAGTTGCACCGGCTTCGAGGGCGGTGTACGCGTTTGCGATGGCTTGTAGAGGAATGTTATTCGACTGCGATGTGCATGTGCCATTAAGCGCAACTCACCCATGCCGGTGTCATTGTGCAAATGGATTTCGATATCGCAAGCCACGACACCTCTGAGCGTCCTGACGAGATCGTAAACCTGGCGGGGGTTGGCACAGCCTACCGTATCAGCGATACCGACGCGATCAACGCCAATCTTATCCACAGTCTGGTATATGGAGAGGAGATCCACCAGGTCTGAGCGGAAGGAGTCCTCGGACGAGAAGCGGATTTCGATCTTTTTGGACTTTACGAAGTTGATGACCTCGATGGCGGTCTTGGTGATATAGGCCATGTCCTTGCCGTGTGAGAATTCACGGAGGAAGGAGGAGGTTCCGATGACTACGTCGACACCATCAACGCCTGTCGCACAGAAATAATGAGCAATTGTGTGGAGGCAGAAGAGAAATGAAGGGACGGGCACTGACCAGTCTCCACGGCGATCCTGGCGTCGTCCATATGGCATCTAATGTGAGTAAGAATTTTAGCCCTGAGGTTGAGTTTGCATATTGCCTCGCAATCCAAACGGGATTGTTCGGATGCAGCGGGAGACGTGAGCTCGATGTACTCTACGCCAAATGCGTCCAGCGCCTTGGCGATGGCTATTTTGGTCGTCCTGTCAAAGAAGGCATTTGCGAACTGTTCACCCTCTGCAAAAAAAAAAGTTAAGAGATATACTGGATGAAGACGGACGGACAAAGACGAGCCTCTGAGGGTGCTCTCGATAATGCTGAAGTTGGATATGTTGCTCAAGAAATCGGAAGCACGGGGAGCATATGGATTGCGCTCTTGCTGGCTTGGACGTGTTGCACGAGGAACATGCCTCTTCCCGTTGGCCAACCCGTTAGCCAGAGGGACCGAGACCATTTCGTCCCCTTGTACAGAGTCGCTCAGATGCGGACACATTTTTCAGGGCGGAATAATGTGGATCAGGAGAAAAACTTGTTTTCATTTCAATACGGAGTCATAAGCAACAACTTTTCGGCCGAAGATTCTGTTGCTGACTACGACTCCAAGCTCGGACATTCACCGTTACGCTACAGTGCGCTCAGACCACCCTCCGCTCGCACCTAGTCTCACCATGCACACCCTCACAAGCCCTGTCGCAAAATGGCATTGCACACCGCCGACACTTGTACCGTCCCCAATATCCGCAGACAGAACATATCAACCGTGGAGGTACCCGCCGGGGCGGTGTCACGGCCGTCAGGTAGGTGGGGACGTGTGGAGGGAGGTTGGATATACCCTGGAGAAAATAAGCAGGGTTGTATTTAAATAAAACAAAAACACACAGATTCTTCAATGAGAGCGGCCAAATTCTTGCGGTACAGCAACGCCGTGCGGACGTTCATAGTAGATTTCTTCTTCTTTGCACCGACCCCTCGCTTGTCGGAAATAATATGCCTGGCTCGACCTTTGGCGTATTTACTGCCCCCACCGTCTTCGTCTTCGTCCTCTCCCAGGAACGAGATGGTGGGTTCTGCATAATTTGAGCGCTAGGCAAGACTATGAGAGACGGTGGCAAGTTTGAGTCACACATACTGGTATACCTCGAGCTCGTCAAGATGTCGCTTGGTCCGTTTGGCAATGATGTCGGGTGTGGGACCTGGCTGCACCGCGTTCACCTGTCTTGACGCTGCGTTGAATAATTAGCTTGATAAAGGATAGAACGAAGAAAGTGTCCGTACGCTGCTCCTTGGGCCTTTTTGGAGGCATCCTCAAGGACTACTTTATGGCGGTATTACATAACGATGGGAGCGAGCACGCCATCGCCGTCGCCATCGCCATCGACCCGACCGCCATTTGTTAATTTTGTTTAATATTCTCTCATGACTGTCACCTGAATTGTATCTAACTCCCTGATTCCGAGTCGCCAACAGCCTAGTCTTTTTCCAAATGACACCCTCAAACAGCCTCCATGATCTACCCACCCCAGAACCAGAGTCGCCCTACCGCCCACGCAAGCCGTACAGGTTCTCCACCTTGTGCGCAACAGTCGAGAACCCCAGTCAAAAGGACCAATACGGGAGCAGCTCGATGCCCATATATCAAACCGCTACCTTCAGAGGCGTAGGTGGCGAATATGATTATACGAGGAGTGGGAATCCGACAAGGAGTCATTTGGGTAAGGCCTATATTCTTCCTTGCGCAGCGGCAAAAACCTTGGGGATCGGTTATCCGACACAGTTCTGCGCTGGCGATGACATCCTTATGTTATGAAGCGGTTCTGTATGGGACACGTCGGCGGCAAGCCTGTCGGATTTCCTCACTTTCCTCTAATGCCGCATATCCTTGTAGCAACTCTCACTAGTTACCAACTAACACAAATACCCTACAGAACACCATATTGCTAAAATATCTTCCGCGGCACACGCTTTCGCTGTGTCTTCAGGCATGGCCGCCTTGGACATCATTCTGCGTCTGCTCAAGCCGGGAGATGAAATTATTGCAGGCGATGACCTCTACGGCGGAACCAATCGTCTTCTGGCATATATCATCACCCACATCGGTGTCACGGTGCACCACGTCGACACAGCAGATTATACCACCCTATACCCGCTGATCAAGCCTGGCAAAACAGCCATGGTCCTTTTAGAGAGTCCCACGAATCCATTGCTCAAGATTGCCGATTTGGCGCGCATTAGCGCAGATGTCAAAGAACGCGCACCCGATGCTATCATCGTGGTGGACAACACCATGATGAGTCCTTACTTGCAGAGACCGCTCGAACACGGTGCGGATATCGTCTATGACAGCGCCACAAAGTATCTCAGCGGGCATCACGATCTCATGGCCGGTGTGATCGCTTGCAACCGGGATGATATCGCCAAGGTTTGGCAGTTTTTCTTTATTTCTGTCTTTGTGATCAGTAGTAATGAGGCCTTCCCCCTTCAGCAACTAGCATTTGTCATCAATGCAGTTGGCAACGCACTAACGCCCTTCGACTCCTTCCTCCTTCTCCGCGGAATCAAGACTCTTGCCGTTCGCATGGATCGCCAACAGTCCTCCGCAACACTCGTGGCACAGATGCTACACAACCTCGGCTTCCAGGTTCTCTACCCAGGGCTTCTTGATCACCCCGGCCGGGAAGTGCACGAAAGGATCGCTGACGGGCCCGGAGCGGTGCTGAGTTTCGCGACAGGTGATAAGATTGTGAGCGAGAAGATCGTTGGGGCTACTCGGCTATGGGGGATTAGCGTCAGCTTTGGTTGCGTTAACAGCTTGATCAGTATGCCGTGTGTCATGTCGTGAGCCTAGTTTTTTATCTCCCTGTTCTTTGAAGAACAATGTCTTCTACGTGCATTTCTAGCCACGCTTCGATCGACCCATCCACTCGTGTTGCCCGCGGCCTCCCAGAAGACCTTATCCGCCTCTGCGTGGGCATTGAAGACCCCTCTGACCTCCTCGACGATCTGGAGCGGGCCCTCCTTGAAGCAGGCGCCATCACCCTCGCCGCCGACCAGCAACAACAACGATACGTACTCGCAAGCCAGGCTAACAATATCAGTCTCGCTGTGGAGAAGTTGGTCGCGAGCAACACCCCTGGCTTGGAGTTGGCCAGAGAGGAGGGGAGGAAGAAAGAGAATAGAGAGTGGTTCGTTAGCGCACCCGGGAAAGTCATTTTGTTCGGAGAACATGCGGTTGTTCACGGTGTAGTGAGTTTTTTTTCTTTGTCACATTTTACATACAAACAAAATAAAATCATTCCACTCCACAGACGGCTATTGCGGCATCAGTTGACCTTCGGTGCTATGGCCTGACCTCCCCGCGACACGATGGCAAGCTCTCCGTACATTTCATCGACCTCGACGACTATTATCGGGAGTGGGATTTAGATCAATTACCATGGGATGCTGTAACGCCTGTTGACGTGGGCGATGAACATCCGGAAGTGCTGGATCAGAGACTCGTCGACGCCATCGCAGACAGAGCTTTGAATGAGTCAATCGATGCCCAACCAAAAGCTAGACCAGCTGCTTCCGCGTTCCTCTATCTGTACATGATTATGGCTCACGGAACTGAAAGGTAGGTGATCTTTTCATTCACGTTCGGGATCGCATCATTTCTATTTTTGGTTGTGTGCTGACGCGATATTTTCCAGGCCGTCGTTCAACTTCACGGCTCGTTCTACGCTGCCAGTTGGCGCTGGCCTAGGGTCATCTGCTTCCTTCTCCACCTGTGCAGCGACAACCGTTCTCCTACTTCACCAGCGCATCGCCATTCCAGCGCTCCCTCGACCCTCATTTGAACCAAGCCCGGGGTCAAACGAACCTGGACACATCCATGTCTCACATCAGGGACGGCGGGCGATTCCTCCGACTATAGCTGAGGAGGTGAATCGGTGGGCGTTTGTTGCGGAGAAGATTTTGCATGGGAACCCGAGTGGCGTGGATAACAGTGTAGCCGTATTCGGTGGTGCCGTGGCGTACACCAGGCCTGGGTTCGGGAAGAAGAGCGGAATGGAAGCTATACAGGGGTGAGATTTATACATACCAGGATACTTGACTACTTCTGGACCTTGCCCTCTTTGTTTCGCCCGTTAAGGTTCAAGTCTCTGCGGTTCTTGTTAACCAATTCAAAAATTCCCCGGGACACCAAGCGCCTGGTTGCTGGTGTGGCTGAGAAGAAATCCCAGGTTCGTAACATTTTCACGCACGAACAACATTAACACATATGTCTCCAAAGGAACCTGATGTGGTCAACAAAATTCTAGATGCGATTCAGAGCATTAGCGACGAAGCAAGACGGGCGCTGGCTGATCCAGAGTTATCTCGAGAGTCGCTTTTGTTTGCACTGTCGGTCAGTTTGCGCTTAGCAACTTTCCTCCTACGAAGATTTCTAAATTGTATATGTTGTTCAGTCCTTGATAGACGAAAATCACACACACTTGGTGTCCTTGGGAGTCTCGCATCCGGCGCTAGAAGCCATCAAAGCCAAGACAGCGAGTGGACCCTATGGGCTACATACGAAACTGACGGGTGCAGGTGGGGGAGGATGTGCAGTTACTCTGGTTCCAGATGGTGAGAGAGTGTCTCTCCCTCACACTCTCTGATGACGATCGGTACTCCACAGATTTTCACGAGACTGCTCTTCGGGATTTAATCGCAGATCTCGTTCGCGACGACTTCGAGCCTTACTTCACCTCGATTGGTGGTAGCGGGCTAGGCATATTATCACCGTACGGAGAACACTACGCAAGCCGATCCAATCAACCTTCCAGTGTCCTTGGCCCGGTGACCCCTCCACCAGAGACACCGAATGAGCAGCCGCAGATCGGGATTCGTCTAGAGGATGGTGTTCCGGCTCCATTGCGTACGACGTTTGAGACGAAGGAGCATTCGGAACTGGCCAGGTGGGCAGAGGGACAGGGACGGTGGCTGTACGTTTGATTCGGTCCAGCTATGTAAGTACGTTGTAATGTGGTTGTAATGTGGTACTAGCCCTGCCAGGATAGTGGGACATCGGGAGAAAGATCCAGATCTTGGTAGTGAGAAACATGGATTTCAAATATTTTTTCTATTTATGTAAATAAATCGGGGCGAATCCGAATGACGATTCGCAACGATACGTAGAGCCAACGCCTTGTGTACAGGCACATGAGTCGCACTCCCCGTCTGCAGTATAACATGAGCCACTCTCCGGCGTCCATAGCGCTATAGCCGGGTAAAATTCATGGGGTTACCCCATATTCCTCTCCTTCCCGTCCATAACGACCCTTCGATCCGCATCTCTCGTCTTTCCTCTGGTTACAATGAATTTGAAATGTTCTAAGATCGGGCAATCGAGCGATCAAAAAGGACGATCGCCATTACCAAATCAAGATGACCTCCCCGGGTAGCTACACAAGTTAAGCTATAGCTACATAATACAACTCAGTTAGTAATACTTATTAAACGCTTTATTTATGTAAAACAAAGGGGAACCAAGAGTCAATGTGGAGCGAGAGAGATAAGGACGTACATCACTCCAACTCCTGTGTCGTACACGATAGGGCTCCAGTGTAATCAAACGCGTGTTTTTAATTCTCCGGTGATCAGCACCAAAGTATCGTTCGGTCTCGAAGCTCCACTCTAGATTCCCAATAACCCAATGGCTAAGCGCATCCACATATCGCGCAACATCGCCGTCAATGCAAGGCCCCCAAGAAGGCAGTCGTTCCTTATCCGTCGTGAAGCGTTGCATCAGCTCCCCAAAATACACACCAACCTCGTTTGCTGCAGTCTGGAGGTTTATTTGCCTCTCCTTCATAAGTACCGTGATCACGTTGTTGCCGCTGGTATGCCCGTCTGAGATGAAACAACAACAACAAAAAAGAACCACCCCTCCCTGGACGGTACTCACCTGTGACCTTTGGCTTGCTCCATATCGTACGAATAAACATCCTATCAAACCCCGTAAAGATATATATAATATGTCGTCAGCTCATCACGGTTCTTGGAAGTGCAGAAGCATGGAACTCAAAAAGCCACCATATATCCTTGAAATGGTACTCACATTCGACCAGCAAACCATATCGGCTGCAGCCCAGTATAACATCAGGAAATTGAAAACCATATGAGAAAGTCTTATAAGACCTGATCAGATAAATCATAAGTAACATCCAGTGCCACAATGATAACAACAAGGTCAACCCAGATAATTTATGGTTACCTAGATGAAAATATATCACATCAAGCATATTGATATAAATGTAACATTGGTCACCAACAATGTCTTTCCCCCCAATCCAAGATAATTCATGGCTGCGAAGATCAATAACATCAGATATATCAGAAATGCAGCCCTAGTGTCATGACCACCTTAATGCTACAAGTGTTGAACCTGTATCATCTTGACTTCCCAGCTGAAACAATCTCAGCATGATATACAACGGTTCAGCAGTAGCCATGAATCTATGTGTGCCGCAACAATACTCAATCTGTCAATCATGACATGAAAGCAGCAGCTATATCATAATTTCAATACGAGGCTCAAAGATCAGCAGATGATGGCCGTTGATAAGATTATAGCAGGGTGATCCTCAAAGATGACATTTGTCATATTTGTCATAATGAGTGCCGGCGCAGCAGTGTAGCCATAAATCTGTGGATGCTGCAAGGGTGCTGATTCTGTCAACCATGACACACAAGCAGCAGCTTCATCACAATTTCCAAACTAGGCTCAAAGATCAGCAAGCGACAAGCATTGATAAGATGATAGCAGATGGTCTTAGTGATGGATTTTGTTAGACGCATCATAATCGTCATGGTTGTTGCCGGCGTAACAGTCTGATAATGCCAAGCAAAATGGAAGCGGGACCGAGGAAATATAATATATTAACGAGAAAGCGAATGACACGTAGAGCTAATATGCCTGGGGTTCACCAGCTTCATACGCCGAAGCCAGGTTTTCCTTGTAAGCGCGCCTCTTCTCCTTGATGCGACACAAAGCACTACCCTCAACTGGTACTCTAGCTTCCGAGAATGAATGTGGGAAGATTTTGCTACATAAAGATTAACAGTGAGAAGCATCATTTACAAACGGTGAATGACTTACCGGTTCCACCAGGTGAGGAGTTCCTCGACTTCTTCCTTCTCCTCGACATCCTCAAGGAGATCTAAGAGACTGTTGTAGAATGTCTCGGAATCCGTGACCGTATCGGTGCGAGAGAAAGTGCTTGTGGAACTTAGAGCAAAGCGGACCTGAATAATTATGAGAAGTAATCGTTTCTAACATCTGACAGCAGTACGAACCTGAGTAGCGATGTAAACCAAGGATGCTTTCGTCACACACGTCATACCATGAATTCGGGCATTTCCCGACCGCGTCGCTTTCGGTTCCTCGTCATCGACCGAGCTCGGCGACGTGAAGACGTGTTTGAATCCCTATGTATCTTCAAATAGGACGAAGGGATTTCATGAGATATTACGAACCGTGACTAAAAGCTGACTTCTCATTAAACCGTTCCAAGGGTCCTCTGGATCATAGGCGAGGTCTGCGTAAAGGAAGATGGGCCACTGATCACCACGGACGTGCATCTCGCCGCTACGAAGCTTCTCTTTAATACTGTACAAGATGTAGGGATTTCTTTTAATTTATAATAAAAGGAAGGAAAACATGACGTACTGGGGCAAAGACCAATCTACTCCTGCAGGACAAAGGAGCGCACCGGTCTTCTCATGATGAAATCCACGTGTTGTCTTTATCTTACGACTGAGAGGAGGTTCAAGAGTCGGCCCGGGAAGCGTAATCCAGTCAATGATGGCGGACTTCATGCCTTTTGTGTCATCGGCACGGGCCCCGCTGACGCCTTTTCCTAGCTGAATGAAGAGATGTACAAGGAAGAAGTAAAAATACATTGAACGACTCACTAGGCCAGACAAGAGCTCGATCTCTTCTTCGGAGGATTCCAGAAGTCGTTTCTCAAGATCAGGACACACCCTGAGCAGATCCTCGAACACTCGATGTTCGCGACGTTCCCTGCAGAAGACCCAAAATTGCACCATGGGGTTACAACGTGATAATAATATGTGCTTACTTCTGCGTTAAAGACTCGATGTCCACAGGCTCCGATTCACCCATGCGAGTCAAGCCGTTTGTAATAAGAACATTCACGTTGCAGAAAGTGTGGACGACTCGACCGAAATGGCGTCCGTGGTGCACAAGGGGGTCGGTAATGGTCCTACTCATTGAAGTTAGCAATTTGAGGAGTACCTGAAGAGAAGGGGAATCACGGTCGTTTCCTAGAGCCAAGCTGCAACGCATCGTCGCGCGTCCGTCGACCAGTGGATAGTGCAGGGTCGGACTGTGCGGGTTCAGACATTGGACGTTAAGGTCAAGACGATAAAGGAGAATGGTTTGTCTGGTATGATTTTATATGAAGACTGGTGGCGGAGATAGACTGGGTATGAATTGTGTATGCATACGGCTTGTAAATGGGTATCATCTGCAATAACTGTCGATTGACCGGTCCCCAAATAGATCATAATTAGGATACCGGCCAGTAGAAGTAGAACGAACCGACCGTTTTTGTTAGCCGGCATATTATAATGGGCTGCGGTTGCAGAACTAGCGCGAGAAAATGACACAACATTTTGACCGGGCTGGCAACGTGATTAATAACTGAGTTTATAATCAATTTCTGCGGCCAAACCAGATATTCGAAGAAAACTACATCACTGTCAATCATGTCCACTCGTCAGCGAAAAGGTAGCCAATCAAGGAAGCACCCCCGGGCCATTGATGAGGTCGAAGTCATTATCCGGTATGAAAAAATAATCCAACTAACTTGACTCTGAAGCTAAGTTAAAACATCTAGAAGTACTAGGGGCAAACGGACGTACCGTTTATTGGAGGAGGAAGACCTGGAGGACGAGAATGATTCGCTAGATTCTGACAACATCGGCAAGCAAATGTTTTCTCACCTTTAGTGTGTCTCATACCACAGTACAGATCGTGACGCCATGATCCGGTTGCGAGACCGTCTTTTGAGGGCAGAAGAAGAACTGTTGACCGCACGCTGCAGCATTTCCGAGTTGACATTGAAGAACATGCAATACGCGGCCGAACTGAAGAGGGAACGTTACATCAACGAGATTGCTCAGCAGTATATTCCAGAGGATATGCTTGCCGAATATTATGCGGAGTACCCGAAAAATCAGCCTACATGGACGTCGTCATCACCTGCGCCTCGTAAGTTGTAGAATTCGTTGTTCAACATTGCTTGATTTTGCATCTAGGTGGTGATGACTAACAATCGAGTTGGTATATAGTTACATAATGCATTCATTATCCTAACGCCATGTAAACGCCTGCACGTAAATGTCTGCACTGATATCATCTTGATTCCACCTGACGGGTTCGAAGTATGTCTACGACTTCTGGTAAAGGCACTCGTTAAACTTGTCCTAGTCGTGACGAGCAACCAACCTTTATTTGTCATCCGCTCAGATCCATCAAGACCCGATTTCAGAACCACCCATCTTTGCCGAAGCGCTTGTATACTCCACAAATGTTGGAACAACTTTGCTATTTCACCCCAGACAATATTGTTATTATTTGAGACCATCTCGTGAATTCTGTCAAGGGTCTGAGTCAGAACTAATACATCAATAGGCAGGATGCGTATACCCATTTAAAAGGGTGTATGTATCCTGTTGACTCCACTTAGGTTTTTGGCCCTGACGCTGCATTGTTGTTCGTAGTTCCGTCCTAAAAATGTACCCTAAAATCAGAATGGAAGTTGAACAGGGGTAGTTCCACAACCATTTGGTGCTGCATTGCTGTCTGCTACGCTTGTATCCCATGCGTTCACTGACATCACCCCAAGGTATAGTGAACTTAGAGTCCTGGTTGGCGCTAATCTCCAACACGATTTTAGTCAGGTCTTCTTCTTCTACCTTTGTCCACCGGCCTGGCAACGTTCTAATGCATGTCTGATAGATTACGACTGCAGTCACTTACCACTTATTCGCGTGGCGCGATGTTTGAGATGATTCCTGTAGCGGTCTCGGCAGTCTGTCTCGGACCTGCCAACCATGGTGCTGACAACGGTCCATTTTTCGCCGTGTTGCGTAACATATCTGCAATAGTGGTCAGTATATTCTAGGATACGTTGGTATCAAAGGATCTTGCCGGATCAAATCGTTATCCTCAGATTTAGTCCATGAACCCTGCTTACCCCAAGGTTGATACGCTCTGTGAACGTGATGATAAACAGCGCCTAACGGACGCAAAGGGAGGGCAGAGGCTACACATCCAGTAAATAACGCCCCAAGGATTAAATAGCTCGTTGTCAACGTACCTATCTTAGACCAAAACATATTATTACGTGTCGTTTTAGATGTGGTGAAGATCAGTTCTGCCAACTGTTCGGAGTTGATGTTGTTCAGCTGTGATACGAACTAATCAATGTGACAAGACGTCGAAGGTGGTCGAACCCGGGCCACCTCCTGGTATGAAGTGATCGCTTCACGCATCAAGCTATCCTCTTCCGCCGAGAACTTCCCTTGTTTGTACACCAAACCCTCATTTTGTGCCAAATCTGCCAACTGTCGAGTAGATAACCATTTTGTCGCCAACATTTCCGCATTTTCTGGGGTATTCTGCTTTCCGATGGCCAAAGTAGAATCCAGCGCCGATTGCTCATGACTTCCGGTCGTCTCAGACCCGGAATCTAGCATAGCAGATTAGGAATACAGCAGACAGCTAACTTGCGCCCTTACCATCGCCCAGAGTATTCACAACTTCACTGTCCATCGTATCTCTAATTTCTGCAGCAGCGGTAACGACTGCGTTAATGAACACGGCCGACTCGGATTTAGCACTGGAGTCGGATAATCGATTGGCCAGAGCCCCTTGGCCTTCCCGGGCCAATCTTGACCCCTTTGCCGGCCGCTGAATCGATCAAGTAACCGAGTCAAGGTGGGAGCAAATAACGCCGAGCCAACGGCTCACCTGCTCCGTGTCTTCTTCTCGACGATGTTTCCCCAGGGATGACATTTCCGAGTGCATAGCGAACTTGAAAGCGAACTTTGAAGGATTTGTGAGTAGCAATTTCATCAGTACTGACTCTCACTTCTTTTTTTGCAAAATGTATTTGAGAACACCTGACAACCTTCGCATACACTTCAAAAGACCAAGGCTATCTACTACAGTATTATCGACTTCGGAAGAAAAGAGACAAATGTGGCTGTGACCCTTGTTGGCCAGCTTTATGGAGCCCGTCTTGAGGGCAGTTTAAAACTGTCAGCCCGAACCGGGAACAATGGATACTCCTATCATGATGCCTATGGATACTCCGATGTCCTCCGAGTCAAAGGAATCCAACACGAACATGAATCCTCACCAGGAGTTCATGGATTTCTCTATCGTAACGCACTATCCACCATCATCCTCTGAGACTCGGAATCTAACATTCCCGCCCTAGTATCTAGTCAATTCCCACTATACTACACGATCCATGGAGTTTTGGCAATCCGTTGTCGAGTACAATGAAATGTTGGGCAAGTTACTTGAAGCTGAGGATGTGTTTTTGCGGCAGAGGTACGCCGTGATCAAGAAGGAATGCCAGCTCATCAACAAGGAGTTGGAGTATCTTACCGAGGGCAAGATACAGCAACATCATAACATATCCCTGGCTTGCGCCAGGATGCAGCGCCGGGATTCAACAACATCTCCCCTTTTCCCACCCCATCTCGCTCCCATAATGCAGCTGGGGCCCGCAGAAAGGTTACGCTTACTCAAACGGAGCCAAGCCGACCAGGCTCGCGACGCCGAAGAAAGAGCGAGGCATAAGGGTCAAACTGGGTCAGAGAACATGGAAAATGCGGGCAATTTTCCGGAAGTCAGGTTGTAGGAGTCTGCGAGCCTATCTTTTTACTTTTTTAATGTATCACAATAACACACTATTTATTATAAAGGTTACCGGGATTCTAATCAAGCACTTAAGTTTTTGTGCAAGCATAAGTGTACACGGTCGTAAGATGGCAACAAATAGTGCATGATTTGCGAGTAATAGTATGTATCCTATTAAAGCTTCAAGCTGCAAACAGCCAACTGTTGGCGAGGCACTTTGCAAAAAGGACTCTGACGACCAGAAGTCGTATTCAAGTCGAGGCCGCAAAGTGTGAGAATCCATTCACATTCTTTGGCCTGCAAAACGGCGGCTACTTTCCCTACATCATCACCAGCAATAATGACCACTATTTCACCAACCCCATCAGGGTGAACGGGAACGAGCAAACGCAGTGGGACTAACATGGTGCGGGGAACCCTGCTCAACAATTTGACATTGATTGCTGGAGGGTCGCCTGTGACCGGAGTGCCCAGCGTATATGCAACCTTGTTCTCGTGGGTGCCATTTTCCCAGCTACAATCCGGCGTTCTGGATCCAACGATGCGCACTTTAATAGACTTTCCACGTAAGTGTTCTGTCGCAAGCCAATGTTCCGCAGGACCTGCGTGAGTAAGCCTGCGTCAAAAACAGGGGGGACAGGAAACGGGAAGCCTTATACTAGATAATAGGGCCTGGGGAGGTGTTTCATCACGGTATTCTGGTGCATCAAGCCCTTGTTGTGCGTCTCGTAAATCCAGATCTTGACCGGAAGCCGTGTTCCTGGGCGTCAACTCTGGAATGAATGCCGACATCTCATTTAGACATAGAGGCGGCCGTGGGGTTCGAGAGGAAGGATCCCAAGCCGGTGTCTGAGAATTAGACGAATCCTGCGCAGGCGTTGACAGGATAATCGAATCGGAAACAGCTGGCGACAGCAATTTCAAGTTGCTCGCGAGGATCTCTGGCTGGTGGGAAAGTGGCAGCCGAGTACTGCGTAATTCGGAGGTGCTCAGAATCAGGACAGTTACGGTTGGACAAATAAGAAAAATTTACTATTTATCAGCCAGAAAGTCTCCCCTGATTTGCGCAATCTTGCCGGTAGCTTCTAGATAGACACTGTACGTCTCGAGGTATGCATGACGGTCTTGAATTATCCCATAGTACCCTCTATAGCGGTGTGCTTTCACGACGAGAACATGTCTGCCGGCCATTGGATCTCTGCCCCGCACAAGACCCCGAGCCACTTCAAATTCACACCCCTTAGATTGTTCTCTGACATAGGCCTCTGGCAATGAGATCCGACAATCTGCTTGAGCAAAGTCCACGTTGAGGGTATGTACCTGGAAGTCATACAGACTCGGAGGAGAGGGATCCTGCAGTAAAACAGTATAAGCTGCCATGGCAGGGTAAATGACATCACAAACCTCCGAATAGCTTGACCATGAATGATCAGAGAGGACTTTCAGCATGCTATCGCAAATCCCCAGTACATAACCGCGGCTTCCTGCCCAAAAGCCATCCCGCACCTCCACATAATCTCCAACTTTGAAGCTTTTGCTAACCTGACACGCTAGCAAGTCAAGCAAAGGCTCGTCTTCGAAGGTAATTCTGGCATCAGGCTCCTTCCGTAGTTGGACTTGCACAGTATTTTCATGCTTGTCAACTATGGTACCGAGGAAACCCTTCTGCTCCCCACTGATGACCCTGACGCGATCGTTAATGCATAGAGTAGCAGCAGCATAGTCAGTATTCCATCTATGCTTGAGTGCTTTGTCGAATCCCAGACTCTCGCTGAAGAGTCTGAGTTCTTCATAAGTTGGATGTACATTTTTTGTGGTCAAATCATTAAGGGCGAGCACTCGTTCCAATAGACCATGCTTGAAAACTTTGCCTTGGAATTTGAAACGATCAATCCGTTGCTGAACGGTGTCCGGGCCAAAAACCGTGCGAGCCCGGTCGGGATCGAAGAGTGACTGGTCAGAACGAGTGTAGCGCGTGCGCTTGGTATCAGAATAAGAGAGGCGGGGTATCACCCACAATCTCACCCTCGAGGTAAACGAGTCCATGTCAGTGACAAAACCGAGGTCCTTTTTATACGTGCCTTTCTTAATGCGCACCCAATGACCAAATGCGACCACGTCCGTGTTTCGCATTTCCAGGAGTTGTACACGCTCAGAAATCGGCACAAGCATGATTTCCTCGTTCAGAAAGACAGTGTGCACATTTCGAAAGGCGCGCTGGATGTCTACCCTAGCAGGGGCTTCTACGTATATCGTTCCAGGGATGGAGGGTTGTGAGAAAGCAGAAACAATCTTGAAGTTCTGGACGCGTCGACTTTGTCGAAGTACAAGTTCAAGACAGTCCGATTCAAAGCCGTGCTGAAGATGTTGGATCAACCAATAGCATCGCAAGAGAGGATTCGCTTACCTTCACCCTGACACGCCAAAGGCTCACGTCCCCGGGCATCGGTTTACGGAAAGCCGGCGGTTCATTGCTTGAACAATCACTCGGGTGGATGGTTAATCGTGGTAGATGCCGCTCCCGGTTTATCATGATGTGTGCCTGAGTTGACAGTTCAACGTGTTCCTCACGAGCAAGTTGCCAGTGATTGTCCCGGGGGTGACGATGACTCCTTGTGTACGGAAAGTCGTGATCGAGTGGTAAAGTCACGCTTTGATCATCTGAGTCGTCCCCCGAGACGAAATCTGTATGAACAGGTGCGTGATTCGGACTTGAAGGGAAGGGGAGATACAGCAACAACTTACCATGAAGGCTTCCGTCGTCATGCTCATCCGAGTTGTCGCTGCGAACATCGGCTTCCAAGTCCAGGAAAGTGGATACCTATTGCCACCGTAGAACTTGGGGAATATAATAATAACACATTCTCAACTCTTACCGTCAGTCGTCGTTTCTTCAAGTTTAACATGATGCCACACTTGATGCCACATGCGAATATCAAACTTTATGATCAGGAAGAATCCGAGTCCAATACAACAACGTCAACATGTACAATCAAGTGTTAAAAGAGATCGCGACAGTAATTTCTTGTTAAGCATAAATATATAAATTCATGGGATGAAAACCGGCAAAAAAATCACCTTGATTTAGTCCAGGATGATACCCAAATGGTCAGCAATTTGTTGTCTTCGGGCAGCTACTGTGGGAGCAGGGTGCTGGGGTAGCAACGGGAGGTTAAGATGGGTTGCGGCCGCGATGCAGTTCGCAGCTGGGGACGAGTCATTATCTCCTGTATTTTCTAAATAGATTACATACACGTGAAGCCAATTAATTCCTCACGAGTCTTCGGCGCTGGTGGTTGGAGTAGTCCATGTAGGCCACGCAGTGGGGCACTCCGACCCGCACTGGAATTGGCAAGTCGCATGGGCAGGCTATGGCATTTGTGAGATATGCGAACATTACAAGAAACTGAATTTACGTTTGGTCAATCCTGTCGACTGTGGCCTTGACACCGTCAACTTTGGTCTTGATAGCGTCAACTTTCTTGCTTAGTTGTTTGATAAGGTCTGATAACTCCCGAATGTTGTCCCCAGGAGGTGGGATGTTCGGAATGCGCTCAACTTCCGTAATTACATCTCGGAGACCATTAGCCAGTCGGAGGAAATCGGGTTGCAAAACGTCAGCCATCGTCAAGGTGTTACAAAAAAAAAAAAAACAGGGCAAGGGGTAAGTGAATTCACTCTCCGCTCGAAATGCCAGCAAGCATGAATTCGACGGGACTCAACAACGACACGATATTTTGAAAAGAAAACAAAGATGCCAGGCTATTGGCTGGACATGAATAATATTGTAAAGCAAGAATGGGAATAATGGTATAAGAATTGGAGTGAGCATCAAAACAGATGTTTGACGGTGATCGCTTCTTAAAGTTAAATTACATAACGAACGACCCTAAAGGGACAATGTATATAAGTCGCCGAGTTCTGCCCTCACAACTTCCGCTTCCCCGATCAGTAGCCCCCCATCATGAACGCCATAGCTAAAAAATTCCATGCTTAATAAGCAGTGTCGCTTCTCTCCATTCAAACCGCCCTAGACAGTCATTGTATATAAGTCACCGAATTCCGCCATCGCATCCGCGATCTTTGCCCTTCCGTAATAGTTAATAAAATAATGAATAAATAATCAATGTTGGAAAAGATATAAATTGCGGAGCGATGATTTAGACTGACATTTGCTGGAGGATGGCTGACGACTTAGATAACTGTGGTGAAGGTTTGTTCTTCCACATTCCGAGTCTACGAGACCGACCGACAATTTATTGCAGAGTCCATCCCAAATTTCCCATTCATTTTCCCGCCCTTATCCTTACCGCCCTGTATCGCATCACTTCGTGGTAAGTTGTGTTATCTAAATTCAAGTGATGACTTGATATTTCATTGCGGCAGACCCGACACCCGACACCTCGCCTTTGGTCCCAGCAGGCGAAACCAGGGACTCGATCTTCGAAAGACTCGACCTGTCCTTGCTTATACCCAGTCCTCCGCCATTCTCTCAGTTAACGCCAAACGCCATAAGCTGCGAATACCTACTGGAATGGCATAAAATTCTTAGCTCTGCTCGAAGCCACTACAATATCGGGGTACCGCTGAGGCCGTTGTGGTGCGGCCACAAACGTCTTTTCGGAAGACAAGAAATTTGGGCCGTTGCAATTCTCATGCGTAACATCTATGGGCAATTTTGGCAACCGGAACTCTGTACGTTCCGTAGTAATTGTTGTGCCATTGCTCATCAACCACAACAGCGGGCATTTTGGCTTCAACGGGCGAATATTTTGCATTCGGGACATTGGAAGACCCCCACCCCTCCTTTCTGGACTTTGTAAGTGCGCTATTATTACTTTTGCCATACATTCTCATTATCTTTCTAGGTTATCCAAGACCATGAACTTATGGTAGAACAACTCAAACAAAACGTCCTCGCGACGATTATCCCTCGAGTTCACAGCGGGCGGTACGGACCGGTCAGGAAATTGTTGAAATACGTGAAGTCCAATCAGATCTGGAACCTCCCGGCTTGGGAGGTAAGTTTTTTTAATTACTCATGGAACAATTTTTTCTCAACTGTGTACGGTGCAGCATGGCGTCGATATCCTCTTCGGGGGATTGATTATGGCCGATTTAATGAGGGATGTATTTCTTGGCTCACACTCCTCCATTGCACGCCACTGGGAATACGGTTTCCTTGAGCGGCGACCCTATATTTCCAAGGATACTTTGGAAACGGCAGCGCAACTTGTAAGGAAATGTTATTTTGCCCCACCTTCACTGAAATGTATTTTAAATTACAGTGCGTATATGTCGTTTGTCATGTAGTTTACCAGCAAGAATTCACATGCTCTAATTATCAAGGTGTTGCGAAGGACGTCCGCGATATCATTAACGACATGTACAATGATCCCACGCAATTCGAGAGGTACCTGTTATTGGAGGCCGCCTGGGATCAGCGGCTTTAATTAGTTTCTCATTTACTGGGTTTAAATTTTCACCGCGTGGTTTTTTGATTACCACATCGTAATTGCAATCCAACCCATCTCTAAACTTCTCCACAAAATTTCCTGTCGTCCATATGTTGATTTAATCCATCAATTATCGTAGAGCCTGCTGACTGTACTCTTCGACCCATGGATCGTGGCTCTGCATTCGGTCAAACCTGCTCTTGCAGCAGAACTTTTTCCCACTTGGGAGCTTTTAGGAATCACCAGAACAACTGCAGGCACAGTAAAAGACGCCTGTCTAATGCGCTGGCGAAAGCGAAGGAGGCCTTAGCTGCTAGAAAACGGGACAGCATCGTATCTAACCCGAACCCGGAGCCTTGTCCGAGTGTTGACGGCGACCAGCGGGATCACTTTATTCCCCATATCCCTCCGCAGTCTTGGGACGCCGCCCCTTCTACGGAATCTGATATCGGTTTCGACGAAGCGAGACCTAAGAAACGTGTCAAAAAACTTCCTCTTCGCTTTCGGGTGGCCAGTCTGCAGATGCATGACAAGAAACTCGCCGATATTCTTCCTCAACCAGCCCCCGCGCTACCCCCTCCTGGCGTAGAAGCTACGGGTTCAGGTTCTCGAGCATCACCACCATTGACTACGCTTGACACCACTAATTCTGTTGAATATGGCGATTCTGGCGTGCGCGGTTGTATTCGCCGAATTCTTGATTCTGAAAAGAATTCATTTGGCATATTCCGTCGCTACCATGCAGAGAAATTCCCATCCCATGATCCTGAAGGCGAGGCGAACTTATGGTCCATGTCAAATATAGTGGGGGCCAACATGTCCAGGTCCAAAACCGTCGAGTCGGGCATCGGACACACCGATTCTTCACATGTCGAAAACTTCGGCCCATATCCCAATAAGAGTTCCTTCAGACTGGGTGAATGGTACTGGAACGGAGACAAGCAGAAGTCACAGCACGATTTCAAGCAGCTTTTGGACATTGTCGGAGATGAGGAATTTCAGCCAGAAGACGTTCGAACGACTCATTGGCAGAAGATCAATAACCAGTTGGCGCTCAACAACTGGGATAAAGATGAGTGGATCGACGACGATGCCGGATGGAGGAGTTCACCCGTCGAAATATCAGTTCCATTTGACCGCAACACGAGTAACCCTGGTGTTCGGGAATATGTGGTGGAGAAATTTCACTATCGTCCCTTGGTGTCAGTTATTCGGGAAAAGATGTCGAGACAATGTGACGATTTACACTTCCATTACGAACCTTACACACTTCTCTGGCAGCCCTCCGGTGACAGGGAAATTCGCCTTCATGGAGAATTGTACACATCACCGGCCTTCATCAATGCCCATGACGCTCTACAGAATTCACCCCCGGAACCTAACTGTGAACTCCCTAGAGTTATTGTTGCCTTAATGTTCTGGTCTGACGCCACTCACGTAACGAATTTTGGAAACACGAAACTCTGGCCATTATACATGTTTTTCGGCAACGAATCGAAGTATCGACGGTGTAAGCCGTCGTCTAATCTATGCGAACATGTCGCCTACTTTGAGAGGGTATGCCTTCCATATCTCATTCTCGCAGGTCTCGCACTAACGACTGAGTTTAGCTACCAGATGCATTCAAAGATTTTGCAAGCAAATACAGTGGCAAAAAGAAACTCAAACCGGAGTTTATGGCACACTGTCACCGTGAATGTGTTCATGCCCAATGGGAGATTCTCCTTGATGATGATTTTATACATGCCTATGAACATGGCATCGTGATCGAGTGCTGTGATGGGGTTGTACGCAGATTCTATCCTCGGATTTTTACTTATTCGGCGGACTATCCTGAAAAGTGAATGTCGTTTGTTCGCAAGTCGCTTCTAGCTTGGCTCACACCGTTGTCCTGCAGGATCCTTTTAGCTAGCATCCGCAACTTGGGAGGATGTCCATGTCCGCGTTGCACAATTCCATTATCAAATGTTCATCTAGTAGGCACTAAAAGGGACAGGAACAATAGGGTGAAGCTAGCTCGTGTCGACGATCGCCGCCATAGGAACTTGGTATCTCAGGCCCGACGGGCCATTTATCAGCATAATTTTGCCGTTGACAGCGCACCCGTAGAGCGAATGCTCAAACCTAATTCATTTGTTCCCGCCTCTGTACGTCATTCGTCGGAGATCGGATGAGATGACTTAACATTGACTGTGCGTTTCGCAGAACGCCTTTTCCAAGCGGCTTGCCCGTTTCGGTTTTAATTATTTCTTACTATTCGTGATCGATCTAATGCACGAAATTGAACTCGGAGTGTGGAAATGCCTCTTCATTCACTTGCTTCGAATCCTGGAGTGTGTCGATGAAAACTTATTGCACGAATTGGATCGCCGGTGTGTTGTTGTCCTTGTACACTGGATATCTTGTAAAATTTTCAGGTTCCGACTTATTCCCACTTTTGGGAGAGACACAATCAGACGATTTACCTCTAATACGTCCGAACTGAAGAAAATGGCTGCAAGGAATTACGAAGATTTTTTGCAAGTAGGTATTGTTTCTTCCGGTATCAACAACATTAAAGGCTAAAGATTGTTAGTGCATTATTCCGGTTTTCGATGGCTTATTGCCAGAACCACATAACGGGAGAATCCTCAAACTCTTGTTCACTTTCGCTCACTGGCATGGGCTAGCCAAATTGCGGATGCATACTGATGATACGCTGGATATCCTGGACAAGGAAACCACAGCCCTAGGGAAACAGCTTCGCGCTTTCCAATCGGAGACCTGTTCTGCTTACAGCACGTATGAATTGAAACGCGAGATGGATGCCAGAAAGCGTCGTCAAGCAAAGAAGGAGCCGAAAGTTAGCTCATCGACGCCAGCGGGTGGTGACCAAAAGAATACAAACCAACGAAAACGGAAAGTCTTCAGCTTGCAGACTTACAAAGCTCACTCTTCCGGAGATTATGTCACTACTATCCAAACAGTTGGCACTACAGATTCGTATACTTCACAAATTGTGGGTTTCAAGCTACTATTGCTATTTATTGATGAATATATTCTGTTCACAGGGAGAACTGGAGCATCGAAAACCTAAATCTTGGTACTGCAGGACAAGTAAGAAGAAATTTGTCCGACAATTAACTCAAATTGAGCGTCGGCGGACACGCATCAGACTTATTCGTCAACGAAAGATGTCCGAACTCTCCGGAGCTAAGCAAAAGGAATTTGTAGCAGACAGTCCTGAAGCTCACCACCATATTGGTGCTGCTGAGAATAATCCAGAGCACATCGGTTCTTTTTTACGGCTACACACCGGAGATCCAGCTGTAAAGGTAGGCTTCAACGCCAAGGAAGGTTCCACACAGCTAATCTTCTGACAGGACTTCTGGTCGAAACTGAAAAGGCATATCTTGCCTCGTATAAAAGTCGTGTTGAATAGTGAGATGCCAATCAACGACGATATCATTGCATCCACGGGCTCTCGGAATGATGGCACTGCTGAACTTGATGGCATCCATTTCAAAGGCGACCGTATTTACCGACACAACATTATGCGGCTTAACTACACCACATACGACATACGACGCGCTCAGGATACGATCAACCCAAACACAGATCATCGCGACATTTTGCTCCTCTCTGCAGAAGGCACATTACGCCACCAATATCTGTATGCTCGCGTTCTCGGCATTTATCATGCCAACGTTATCTATACTGGACCTGGCATGGTAGATTACCGTGCTCGACGCATCGAGTTCCTGTGGGTAAGATGGTTTGTGAACGTAGATGATATGCCGGTACAGGCTGGCTGGGTCCAACGGCGACTTGATCGTCTCAAATTTCCCCCCATGAGCGGAGAAGACGCATTTGGTTTCGTTGACCCTAAAGATGTTTTACGTGGATGTCACTTACTTCCATCTTTTTCTGCGGGCATGCGACATGCGGATGGTGTGGGGATTTCGGAATGTGCTCAGGATTCGAAGGACTGGCACCAGTACTTCGTGGGTCGGTGGGTGATTACAAATGTCTGTCCTCGATTTATAATTAACTCGACGGTAGCTTTGTGGATCGGGACATGGTCATGCGCTACCACTGGGGTCTGGCACCAGGACATGTCTACAGTCAAGGTGAAGATACCATTGTAGGCTTACGTGCCAGCGATGCCGAAGACGTTATTGACGACGAGAGTGATGATGCTGGGGATGACTGGTCACCAAATGTTTCCGAAGGAGTCCACACAGAGATTCACAACAAAGAACACCCAGATGAGTCGGATAATTCTTCCAGAAGTGGTTCCGACAGCTCAGGTGATAGCGAAGGCTCAAATGAGGAAGCCCACGGCGATGAATTAGAACTAATGGCAGTGGACGAGATGTATGGTGATTCGCAAGATCTTGACTTATATGAATGATCAGCGGCAGATTTATTGATGTGTTAACTGCTGTTTGAAAACATTCAAGGAGTGTCATTGACGTATGTTAAGCTCATTCCATGCTTATGATATTGAACTTATTGAGAAGACAATGGATATGTCATGTGTTTTCGTTGCTACATTGATTCGTTGTTCAGTGTATGGTTGGTGTATAGTTGGTGTATAGTATCTGGATAAGTTCCTCTTGTTTGACTAAGATTCATGGGTTGTTACCCACAGCTTGGGGTACGGTTCGGACTTTTGCGGCCACACCTCTACACCGTACCTGTGTACGGATTTACACGGGTTCCAATCGTGGGTAGGTAGGTTTGGATTCTTTCTAATTTTACTGTGTATTCTACTTCATAGACGTCCCATTCGTTCGTGAGGTAAGTTTCTGTGTACTTTGAAAACCACTACTCATTATCTGAAAGAACAACTTGCCAGAAACGGGCCCAGACGACAACAGCAGCGGTAAACAACAAGGATGATGATGACAGCGAGGAAGCGAGAGGGAGGCAAGCAGAGTGAAGGAAGGAAGGACCTATGAAAGCCGGTCAGTAGATCCCAGCCCGACTTCCCCGCTGCTAGCTCACTAGACCGCATCAACGACGCCGGCGACGAACTACGAAAAAACCAACATGCCTACGACGACGACGACGAGAACGCCGACGTGGAGTGGGTACCAACAGGAGACCATGAAGAGGACGAAGACAACACCAAGGCGGTGGTGCACCCACGCCCGGGCTTTCAGGTGTGATGATAAAATATACAGATTAAACCATGGCTTATGCACCCGTTCAGAGCCAATATCCGCGCAGTAACGTCCCTCTGGGGCGACGATAAGTGCACATCGTGCAATGGGCGCGGGCGTACAGAACGGCGACAGCAACAAGCAGGGCCATGAGAACGGACGTGCGAAGACAAGAACAACGGCATCGTGCTACTGGTTAGGTCTTTTCCTTCACCAAAGCCTCCACCGTCCCTCCCTCCTCCCTCAGCCCCTCCTCTCGTCTCTCGGCATCCTTCTTCTCTCGCTCGAGCCCCGCAATCAGCCGATGCAGCATCCGCAAGACCTCCCCACTGGCCTTGTCCATGACACTCCGCGCCATACTCTCCTGCCGACTTTGATCTACCTCCTCAAGGTGCTTACATGCGCGCTCCAGCTCCCCCCCTTCTCCTTCTCCCAGCCTTTTAATACATTGCATCGCTTCTCCATCTCCCGTTCTGCGACATCTACCTGCTTCCCGAGCACCTCAACGAGCTCGTCACGCGCACGCGAGTCCACCTCGTACTGCGTGCACAACTCACTCTGCAGAGCCAGTTGCTTGCGCAAGTAACAATCAGGTCATCCTCTCGTGACCTCTTCTTGAAGTGCTTCGCAGCCTCGGCGTGGTGGCGTGGCGGGGATCATTGTCTACGGTGTATAGTATGTTGTGGCGTTTGCGCAGAACGGGTCCAGCTCGGGAGTTGCGTTGGAGTACACGACAAGCTGCGATGTAGACTCATCGTTGATTTCCACTTCTGGAGTCTGGTCCGTGCTGCGGATCATTGTCTGGAAGACCGTGTCACCAAGTGTGCGGCTCCCTGTTCTTCGCCTTGGCCTGTCGCTGGCTGGGCGTTCTTTGCATTTCTGAGGTTGGCAGGGAGATTGAAACCATCACCCAATTTCACCATCACAGTCGACATTGCAAATTCACCACAGGATTTGACAGACGCCGTCCTGCGAACAAGTTGTACCTCGCACAACATCTTATCGTTGGCCAGGGAGCATCAGACCACATGCCATTGATGGGGCGAAGTTCTTATCATCGCTGAATATTTCGATTGTTGGTAGGACTCCCGTGCGGAGCAATATCCAACGGGGTGGAGACACACTCGCTGATTATATCCAGCGATGGCTCAGCCGCCTCTCTGACCGCGCCTTCGACTCCAGGTCTTTTGCGTGGCTTGACCACATTTGCCCAGCTTTGGTATTACACGGGGGGCGATATTTACACCTCGAGAGTCCCGTTAAAACCTCGGATAACCCTGCATTTGCACGCCATTTTCTCAAGTTTAGTGTAGATTTATGACTCTTGATTGATTTGCACAGCCCTATCGGGGTTTTATGCTCGATGCAGCACGACACTTGTAAGCTTCCTTCGTTTTATTTCCTCATAATCTCAACCCATGCACGACATCTACATCATCATAGTTTCCCTATACCCGACATACAACGAACCCTAGATGCTATGAGTTATGTCAAGGCCCGCTCCGCCTCTCGATATGGTTGTTCGTCTTAACCACGCTCTTCGACAGATCAACATGTTCTGTTGGCACATCAGACAGCCAAAGCTTTCCCCTCTCTATTGCCGAGTTTCCCGAACTGGGGCATATTCGTCGAACGAGGTGTACACCCCCGGCGACGTGCAAGATATTGTCGTATATGCCGGTGCCGTGAGCACGACCCTCCCCTCACGTAGAGTGTACCCTGACCAGACTCCCTCTGTAGCGAGGCATTGACTTCCTAATGGTGGGCTTTCCCCGCCCCAATACGCAGGCTGTATGTACCATCAAATAACATGCAGGAGATAGACACCCCAGGTCATACTGCAGCTATTTCCGCCTCACACCCGGAATATATCGCGTGTAACTCCGCCAATGAACCTCCTGCTGGCCAACTGCGCATTGCATCCCCCGGAGTGGCCAACTTCACTGCTTCGCTCATCTCTGTCGTGGCGAAGACTCTGCCATCAAAATTTTCAGCGTGGCGATGAATGGAACACGAACTGTTATGCGAACGACAACGAGACACAGGCAGAATTGAAGCGAAGTGGACAGACGCTGGAGGAAGCGTTGGATGTTTTCACGCAGGGGACGCATCATGCACTTTTGGCGGTGGGGAAGACGCCTGTTGTGTGGGAAGGTCGGTTAGTGCTGACACGATGTCCTGTTTGCTCACAACATTGTTGTTAGAAATTGTTTTAAATCACAAAGTGACTTTGGATAAGAACACTGTCATGTTCGTGTTGCCAAATTTTCGGGACCAAAATTCCACGCTGGACGCTTTGGGTTTGGATCTCATCCAACAGTGCCGCTGCCGTGGTCGCAAAGAACTTCCGGATTATTCTTGCGCCCTCCAACTATTTCTGCTTGGTTCACGAACACATGAACTTTTGAAATGCGGTAGTCCGGTTTAGACGTGTATCAATAGGACTGCGGAGGTGGCTGGGAAATAGCCCAACCAGGTAAATTATTTACTGACTAACGAGATGTCATGACTTACCTCTGATACTAATAATAGCTGTGATCCATTCAAAACTTGGTCAGAGGTATGGTCTTTTTCTCCTGTTTCTATTTTCCGCAGCAATATATGCAGAGTTCCATTTGGTAACAGGAGGCGAAGAGCTTTTCCTCGAAAGTGGTTTGTTAGCCACCGTAAAGGCAGAAGACCTGTGCGAATCTGGTGCATTGATCCCTCCCGATGGCGATGCCGGTGGACCCGGTTCCCCGTCTTTCTCCTTCACCCCCATCCCCAGGATTTTCTTCCGGCGACTTCAAGTTCGAGAGTCCTTCGCACCCTCCCTTGCAGCCATGCAGTGCTATCTTCGATTCATATTCCACAGCACCATTCTCTATCGAATCACCTCACCGCCACTCACCCTTACCTTCAAACAACGAAATCGGGAGCGTGGTGCTCTCGTCATCGCCTGTATCACGCAGCTCGCCCTCATCAACCTTTACTTTCGAACACCGAGATGTCCAACACAGCTTCTACATCTGCTGTGACGTTTTTCAACATGGAATGTGAAGCCAATTCCTATCCGCCAGTGAGTCGCGGTGCATCTTCTGGGTCATCGCAGGTCGCAAACTGGAAACTCCCGTGAACCGAGCACGTTTCTTCGATCAGGCTCCTTCCGCGAGGCGAAGTAGTGTTTTTCCGTCACCTACATCCCCAACAACAAACAAAATATCCAGCCTGTGCCTTTGGGCTGAGGGAATGTCATCATACAACTTGTCATTCGACGCCTTGAGAGCCACATCTCTCCGTTCACTCTCACCGATCACCATTCAAATTAAACTATCCCTCCCATCAATTGACGATATTCATAGCCTGCCCACACTCCATGGTTTTCATGGTTCCGTCACTTTCAATGCCCCATGGCCTTCTTCAGCCAAGTGCGTTACCGGGTCTATGTTGGAAAGGCTCGCATCTCCGAGGAGGCCGAAACTCTTCAACTAGTCGCGTCTAGTATATCTATGGCGATATGGCGAAGGTTCCTTCACACAGAATCGTCTCTCAGCAGGAGTCGATGGCTTGATGCAAGTACGCATACACCACAGATGTTTTCCACATGCTCGCCGTATACTGATCCACGTGTCTATTAATTAGCTTTGCAGACCACTATAACACAGGAATTCATCATTGACGGCCATCTTCTGGCCCTCGTCTTCTACGACCTGGAACGGAGAGCCAGCAGTTCTTCACCGGCCGCCCAACTCACAGGATTCACTCCATACCGGACTGACGATACCGCTGCCGTACATGTCCCCAAATATTGCCTTTCCCTTAATCCATTTCCCTCCCACGAACTCATTTTAGCCGATTTTGGTGGATATCAACTTCCAGTCATACACCTTTGATCCTCTCGTAAACATCATCTCATCACAGACGCAACTTGTTCTTGGCGGTAAGACCGTGTTTCGTCTGCTGAAAATTTTGTCACATAATTAAAAATCTCGCCTTGTCGATGCAGGCGAACAATTGCTTTGGACCGAATAATCTTCTCCAGAGAACCTCGATTCGATCGTCTGGCCTCGCGCCGCCAGCTCCGCTGAGGTTTTCTGGACGGGGCGACGCCCCCCAGTGGTCGCGTGCGTAACATTGCTAGCGCGCTTCCGCGGTTGCACGACTTACGGTACCGGATGGTGCGCCGGGACATCAAGGCTATCTCGTTGCAGCCGTATTGGTGTGTGTTGAGGCCTGGAACTTGTGATGTTGGCGCTTGGAGTGAAACTCCGACTGGACATGCGTTTAATAAGACGTCTATGGGTCTAACTTTTTTTTCTACAGACTTGAATTGACTTAGAAGTGCCTTGGATAGTGAAGGCACCTGGCTCCGCAAAAGCGTGTAAGGAGACTCTTCGACATCCATAGTCTCATTATCACGTTTCCTCTTTCCGCGGATATTGGAATCGGCATCCTTGGCTTGAGGATGGCCGCTATAGACGGCTGTCTGGTTGAGAAGCACGACATAGGTTGCCCAAACTTCAAGGCGGACTGTCTCTTCGCGATCACCAAAGCGGGAGATGAGGACAGGTGACACTTCCTTGTATATCGACACAAGAAGTTCTGGGCGCGTGCTCACAATGGCCGCCAGCAATTTGGTGGCTGACCGGCGTATTTTGTAAGAAGTGTCTTCGTCGTCAGAGTACCTGATCCAAGACCATGTTTCAGAGGCAAAATGTAATTGAGATATATATTACACTCACCCATCGAGCCCTGCGTCGTCGTCGTCATCATCGCCTTCGGCGTCAGCCATGTCTTCGTCTTCGTCTCCCTCATCACCAGCATAATTCTGTTGTTACGATGGTCAACAGGAATGAAAACATCGATTGTCGTGCCAAGAACTTACCGGATCATGTTTAATGAACTGATTCCCAACCAGCACGATTGAGTTGAGGAAGAGAGTGATCTCGGCAGGGCACCGAAGTACGAGTGCTTCCAGAGCCTGCCATATCTTCACGTCAGTACGATGACTTGCCTTGATGAACACAAATTTGCCTGAAGTCCACTCTCTCGGAGCTCGTCATCTTTTTGAACTGCTTTCAAAATCCCCGGAACGATATCTCCCAGTACAGGCGCAATTTGCAACGCTGAATGTCTCGCCACAGCCGCCACGAGCTGCGAAGTTGTGCGTTGCTTTTCTACACTTGCCGAAGTGGTAAGAAAGGGGTACACAAAGGATTTCAGAAGTCCCCC
The DNA here is from genome assembly GCA_963556145.1 of Hygrocybe punicea. Lineage (NCBI taxonomy): Eukaryota > Fungi > Basidiomycota > Agaricomycetes > Agaricales > Hygrophoraceae > Hygrocybe > Hygrocybe punicea. The sequence goes on along the minus strand of OY744468.1, from coordinate 3,012,449 downwards.
AAATAGCTCGGGTTGAGATGTTGGGATGAACTGCGCGAGGGTGATGATGGCGCGTTTTCGAACAACCGGACGTTGGTGGGCCAACAAAGGAGCTAGAACGGTTAGTGGTTGTGGGTTTAAAGTGGTGCTGGATAGGTTGGAGGGGAATCGGCTGATTAGGATGGACAGAATAGAGAGGGTTTCAATCAGTGTTTCAGGTGGGGTATCTGGCTGTAATGGTGTTATATTAGTTGAGGACTGCCGAACGTGGTGGAAACAATACATACATTGGATACTTGTGCAAGAAGTTTGGGTGTTAACTTGGCGCACGCCGTCGCAGCAATCTTCCCATCTGGCGGTAGCTCGGCAGTGATGGTCTTCAACGCTATGGTATGACTCAACTAAGGAAATTTGCTTTCGGCCGTGGCAAGCTGGAAGCGCTTCAAGCTCAAGCCCAAGCTCTAGATCTAGCTCAAGGCCTTGGCCTCAAGCTTCATCATGATGAAGCCAAGTTCACCGTTTCAACGTCGCGCAGGATAGAGCGTACTCTTTGGATTGCCGTGGATGATCGTCGAGGGGTCGGGTAGTGTCCGAAGAGGCACGAGCGAGTGAGTTTTGTGAGTTTGTTGTCAGTCGCACTATTACTGATTTAAAGTTAACTCCGATTTTTTCTTTCTTTTCCCCCATCAGACTAAGACATTACTACCTTCGTCAGATCCGCGCTGTTTCTAGTAGTTTCTCGCCTACTCAGTATTCCAACCATTTCTATCTTGTCCTATGTCATTCAACCGCGCTCAACATATCCAGATGAACGCCTGCACCCTGAATGACTTCAGAGGTGATCAATTTAATATCAGTAAGTCCGAGTCCCATTACCCCGGAATGAAACCATACTGACGGATTCATAGCGATCGGCCGGCTACCAGACGACCAGTCCGAGGCGGGGCAAGAGAAACAGTGGCGAAAGGCGGCGGAAAGGCGCGAAGCGCATTTGAAACGGGAAATCTACCGTTTGAAACGGGAAATTAAGCTGTATGTTCTCATGTCCGTTTCTCTAAACGGATAGTTGACCCTCCCTGACAGTGTCTTATTTTTTTTCTATTCTCTCTTCATCCTGCTCTTGCTTCTTATTTCAAGGTTGTGGAAGATGTTTTGAGGTACAATAAATGATCCCTTGGCTTAATTTCTGCATGTCAACTCACTTCAGCATTTGCTGAAGTTACTGTGAGTACAATGTATTTTAATTCACCAGCAAGGAAGTAACTGATCCAAAGGGATGGGCCAACATTTAAATTGACCAGGCGTCATTGGCCTAAACGCTGCCGCATTTAGATTAAAACTAAATCTGCACTCCCCGTCCCCTGTGCCCATTCCGGCTCCCCATTCCGGCTCCCCTGCTCTCCGGTTGCCACCTGTTCTGTCTCGCCACCCCCTCCCCAGCACTAGCACAGACGGCCACTCATACTCTCCCCGCGCAATCCGCCTCCTCTCTGCCCACCCACCCTTCCCCTCCATCATCTCCCCCTCTGCTCTTTGCGCCTCACTATACCCATATCCCTGCCGCCCCAACGAACCTGGCTCCCCACGGATCCCCGTTCCTTCGCCTGCATCTGCGTCTACGCCATCCCCAAATGGCAATCGCCGTACACAAACCGCGAACAGCACGACGCCACACGCCCAAGCGTCCGTTGCACGTGCATCGTATCCGCGGCCAGCCGTGACGAGCTCTGGAGTGGTGTAGGCCTCGCTGCCACAGCGGGTGCGTAGGCGAGGCGCACGGGGATCCACGAAACGCGCCAGTCCAAAATTGCCTAGCTGCGTCAATATGCGTGAGGATGGGGGCAGCGGGTCTAGGGGGGCAACGAGGAGGATATCTGCGTGTGCAGAGAAAAAATATTAAGAGGGTGAATGTGATGGTGGAAACAAGATATGCTCACTTTCAAGCTTGATGTCGCGGTGCACGAGCCCGACGCTGTGCATCCATGCAACGGCACTACAGAGCTCGCACCACATACGCTGGAGCGTGCTCTCGCTCAGGGCACCGCACGCACCATCGTTGTTGACGAGAGTGAGGAGGTCTCCACCAACGAGGTGGGGGAGCACGAGGACGTGGTGGGTCGACGTCGAGAACGCACCAAGGAGTGCCGGATGTGCGATGTGCTGCAGCGCTGTCAGCCATTAGTAATCCCATTGGATATAACACGAGTATTAAAAAATTCAAAGAAAAAAGGTGCGCACCCGGAGGACCTCCACCTCCCTGACGAACCCGACGCGCGTGCGGTCGCTGTTGCGGTCACGATCTTGCTCGCGTGCCCTAGGCATTGTCTTGACCGCGACAAGCCGTGAGCCCACCCCTACATCCACCCTGCGAAGATCCGAACCGGATTCGGCGGACTTGGTGATGCCAAGTCCCCGGAGGGCCTCCACGACTGGAGTCGTGCCAGCAATGTGAGCACCTTTTGGATATGCCCCTACGCGCGTCGTCGGCGAGCCAGACACTGCTGAACGCGCCCTGGCCAAGAGTACGCACGAGTATGAGAGTGATGTGGGGCGGGCCGACTGCCGGGGGTGTGAGAGGAAAGAATAGATCCGGGGACGAGAGCAGAGTCCGGGTTCTCTGGATAATATACAGGGTCTATGGGTGGTGGAGGTGGTAGGGAGGCGGAGGTGGAAGTGGAAGACGGAGAAGACGAAAGAGAGGGGACCAGGGACGGTGGGCAGGGGGGGGACTCTGCGTCAAACGAGATAGGGGACGAGATGAGGAGGTGTTCAGTGTCAAGGTCGAGGAAGTCACGTTTATGTTGATGGAGATCGGTGGGGACGTCGATGGCGAGATCGGTGAGGTAGCGCGAGGGGAAAAGGCGAGAGAGAGCTGGGAGACGTGTTGGGATTGTGAGAGACGCAGGATCTTGGTGGGTGGGTACAGAGTCGAGGGAGGAGGATTTGTAGTGATGATGATTGGGTGGGGGCGCTGGCGAAGGGGGGCGGGTACTAAAGGGGCTTCCAAAAAATGCAGACGTCTTGCTTGAGGGCGTGCTCGGGATGCTGGAGGAGGGCCGAGCGATATGCACGGTGAGGGGATAGAGGGGAGAGACAATACGGAGATGTCAGAGAAGGTGGAGGAGACAGACGGGGAGGTACCGAGGAGGGACAGGGCCCGGGAGAGTTGAGGGAGGGCGCTAGGGAGGACGGTGAGCGGGGGTGACATCCTCGACGACAGGCCTGTTGAGGGTGCTGTGCTCGGTTAGTGGTAGTCGTCATAATGGTGATAGTGGTGGTGGTAGAGGAGGGAAGTGGCAAGGACGGAACGAACGAAACGAACGAAAAAATGTTAAGTCCCATGACATCATAGGCATACAGTGCGGTTCTCGTATTTATTCTCGTATTGGATACATCTTGTCTTAGTTACACAAAAAAAGAGTTTTTGTGAGTACGAGTCTACAAGAACATAAGTCTCTATTTTTGGTTAGTTTATTCATTTTTAATCGTTGTCTTTTCTCTCGAAACGATTTTATTATTTGCAACCCAATTTAAAAGGACTTATCATATCTAAATCTTTTTAAAACTTGCGACTTTTCACTGGGATTTGTCGTCTACCGATGTAATAATAGATATTTATTTGCCAGAAATGAATTCACATTAAAATAATTCCAGTCCATGGTAACCCCATCCATGCACTGCCAGGAATGCTGGCACTATGATAAGGACATACTAAGGCCATATCATTATGCCAGTAAATGATAAAATGTTGCCATTCCGCCACTGAAATGGTAATACCAGATATTTATTTACCAGCACGATATTACATGAGCTAAGCCTAAAATAATTCTGCGCCAAGGTAAGAAGAGGTAATATTAGATCAGTGGCTGGGCGGCTGATTAGCAATTGTCAACTCCGCCATGCCTTACCGGGGTCTCCACGTTTTCCTGATGAAACTCATGAAAACGGGATCCTCAAATACCTCATCCGGTAGGTCAACACCGAGGACGTATTCAAATAGTCCAAAGCAGAGCCGAATGGCACTGTTCTCCCGACGCAGCGCCGTGAAGGAAGTCAGGTCCAGAACCTCGCCTTCTTCACGGAGTCTGGCCTCTCTCGCCACACAGTCAACGTAGTCTTCGCAGTGTTTCAGGAAGCGGCGCATGCAACCAGGGCCCGCAAGGCGGACAAAACGTGTTCGAAAACTATGATGACAAGAAAAGATTGATGTCCAAGTCGGAATCACAACTGAACGAGGAAACTGACTCCCTAGTTATCTTGGCCAGAGTAGAGTTATCTTCCCATTCAGGATGGCGAATTACGTCGAGAAAAGACTGGCCCGTAGCACGGGCTTCGTTTCCGTTCTGGTCATCGCTGACTTCATCAATGATAAAGACTGCAAAGGGTTCGAAAACAGTTGGTGTGAGTCAACACAAAGCAGAAAGCAAAAAAGGACGAACGAAGGTTGACGAAATCGCAGCAGGTTCTGAACTGCTCGTAACCAGCATACGGGTAGGTGTGCGAGACGAGGAGTTCGTTACTGCACTGGATGAAGAAGGCGCGTTTCCGGTTAGTGAAAACTTTGTAGCTGTCGATCCAAGCCGATGATTCGGAGCCCGCTTGCTTGTAGTGAGAATTTTTTGAACCTTTCCATGGGCATAGCGACAAAAGGTCTGGGAGGATGAATTGCTTTGGTGCTTGGCACATCGTTTTAGACCACGGGGAAAGGGTTTGATAGTACCGGCCCTGGGGTTCCCTTTATACGAGGGCCAAAGGCCCACACCGTATGACATACCAGGCCTCATCTTGTGAAGAAAAAAAACCTTTTTGGGAGTCCCGATTGAATCGCGCAAGGGTTTGGGGGTAACATAATTTAGAGGCGGCATCGGAAGATCTAATCGTCTAAACCGACTAACCTCGAGTGTTGGTTTCATTTCCGGTGTATCCCTGTGTCACTGGTAATCGATAATCGGTAATTGGCCAACCAAAAAACGAAGAAACAATTCCAAAAAAAAAAACAGCTCTCCTTGCGGTCCAAATATCTGTCATATTTTAGTTGAGAGTTGTTTCAACCCAATTTGGATACCAACAAATATTTTCCCTCCTCTGATCTGTTGTCTGACAGGCGATGTCACGACGATGAAGGCTAGAAGTCCCGAAGGGAATAAGGAACATGACAAGCCGCCCGCCCGTCGCACGAAAATTTTCTGCGGAGGTTTTGTATGATTGTATCGAGGACCGGTAGTTCATTGACATCGCTCCTCCGAGACAGCAGTTGAGTTAGCGACGCCCGAGATCGTCGCTGTCCACAGAGTACCCGGTGACCCAGAAAAATAATATTTTAAGGTTGTTCACCCGTCCCTTTACCTAAGCCTAAGAATAGCTGAGCACGTGTCTCAGCACCTATTGTTTGGCTGAACTTGTTTATTTTCCCATCCCCAAGTACTTAGCTAAGAGTATATAGTATTCCAAATATAGTAACATCGGCTCCGGAAGCACATCCGACGTCAGGAACATGGGCGCTGATGGGCTCGGGTTTTCCCGTCACCATTGCCCACCCACTCACAGGCATGCACACTCGTCATCGTCGTCAATGAGCTTGACTAATGCATTATCCTGCTGTCTTTTCTTGCAGATGTTTCTACATATCATAGATATATTGCTCTACATGTTGTATACACATGAAAATAAACAAAATAAAAGAGAAATAAAAGAAATAAAAAATAATGATACATGGCCGACAAATGGGTGGGTACTCACCCTCGCAGGCACTGGATTGGGTCTAAAATTGGTGGTGAAGGGCACTGGAGGGTGAGTGAGGGGTGGGAAAAGTTGCATGGAGTGGGGGGTGGCAATGCGTGGCAAGGAAGGGGCTGGGAAGCGAGGCAGATGGGGGAAACAGAGAGGGGATAGAGGGCTCCCAGCCCCAAATGAGCAGTGAGAAGGGGTAAGCAAAAAGCAGGAGGGAGGTGGGCACTCACCTTCACCATTAAGGCCCCCCATGGCCCCCTTTGCATTCCATCATCGACAAAAACAATGGGGACATCATCTACAATGTCCCCATGGTCCATGTTGTGGGTTTCATCATCCCGATTGGTCCTGCCGTCAAGTTGCATGAGGATGGTGGCAGAGGCAATGGCGGTTCCAATATCTCGACAACAATGATGCCGTTGATGACACCTTCATCATGGGTGACTCTCCACATTGCCCTCATTGTCTTTGTTGCTGTGCACCTGGTCCACTGCTGCTGGTTCCCATGTTCAAGGCTGATGGTTGAAAAACCCAGGCACGCTCCTGCATGGTTTCGAGGATGTCCAGGGAGGTGTTCTTGGTGCATATCATTGCCATTTTGCTCCTCCTCCTTGTTTCCATCGTTGTTGAGGGGGTGGGGAGTGGGAGCATGGGTTGGGAGGCAAGTGGGTGGTTGTGACTGACCATATGGTTTTCAACCTTCCACCACCATCACCCCCCCATTCACCATACTCCCACTCCCCACCCCCTCAACAACAATGGAAATGAGGATGAGGACAATGACGGTGACAATTCACACCAAGATTGCCTCCCTGGATGTCCTCAAAACTGCACAGGAGCGTGCCTGGGTTTTTCAACCATCGGCCTCAAACAGTGGAACTAACAGTGGTGGACCAGGCACACAGTAACGAAGAGGACAAAGGTAATGTGAAGGGTTGCCCATGGTGATGGTGTGGTCAACGGTGGTGGCGGCATTGAGAATCACCACCACCACCACCGCTGGTGCCACCATCCTCACATGACTTGACAGTGGCGGCAATCTGGACCGTGAAAACAACGAAGGAGGTGATGAGGATGTCTGAGATGATGTCCCCACTGGTTTCATTGATGGTGGAATGTGAAGAGGGCCGTGGGGGGCCCCAAGGGCAAAGGTGAGTGCCCACCTCCCTCCTGCTTTTTCACCAATTTCAGACCCAATCCGGCACCTCTGCGAAGGTGAGTACCCACCCGTTTGCTGGCGGCACCCCAGGTCATGGCAACGGTGACAGGAAAGCCCAATGTTACTATATTTGGAATACTATCTATATGCTAAGGTATTGGGGCAAGGTTTATTGCCAGTGGGAGAAACAATAGCTGCTGAGACACATGCTCAGCAGCTATTAGGTAAAGGGAGGGACTGTGAAACTCTCGCGGGAGTCCTTCTCAATGCCGTCAATTCTTACACGATATCTTTAATTCCTTGAGAGGAAACTTGTTCACAGGCTTTGTGATGGCGGACCGGCAGGAATGATTGCATTTCACACCCATGGCCAGGCCTACGCAACGACGTCGGTGACGGAACAGGTCCTAGGATCCATGTGATTTAGACTACACACTCGCCTTGACCACGCCCAACCTATATCAAACCTACCAAAGTTATAAAAGTGATCACGTCGTCAGACAACACTCATAATTTCTAGGACCGAGCACCTATTCAGGAGCCGGGTCAACCAAAAAAATTCAACAAGTGTTTGGAATCACCCTTAGTGGTGTGGCAAAGGGGAAGATCTACCAACAAACACAGCAGCTCGGAGGATCCAGAAAACTTAGACTCGGATCGCAAACATTCAAGCTTGAGGAAACCCATACAGGAGCCGGAATGGGGGTACACTTGTATCTGAAACGAAGAGAATATGGACCGTGATAAGAAGTAGGCTTCATTAACAAGATACGCACAGGCTTGTCTGATACCGGCGAAAGGGGCGTGGGGACAACTCTATCATGTTGTTAGGAGCCACTCCAATGGCTGAAGCGGGTTCAGCCAGTAGATGAGTAAAGAGATTCGTTGAACAAAAATTCAACTCACCGTCATGGTATCATCTACATTCGCAAGCTTGCTTTTAACCTGACGATAATCGAGATCTTGAAGAAGGGTAAAAATGTTAAGAGTGCGTATGAATGACCTAATGTTCACCAAGAGAGAGCACCCGTCGTCACTATTGGAATAACGGAAGTGAGATAATGCAATAATGATTGTTAGTGTATACAACATGAACGGTAGACAGAAGGAGTGGAAGTTGGTTGGAAATGCACTCGTGAAGAAAACAATCGCTGAGCCAGCCAAGATCTCCTTTTAAAAACATATGCGATAGCTGGCGTAGCGTCCGCTTGTCTCACTTGGTCTTTCGATCTTGACCACCTGCCCTCGTCGAAGTCCATAGTAGCGTGCAACAGGGTCAGCGAGTTGGATGCGTGGTAATTGTGTTTCCTTCATGCGACTTTTTCGCCGTGAAAGATATTATAATTCAGAATCAGTCAACTCTGGAAAAGTAAACAGAGAGAAACACGGACTATCTTTCCAGTAACATTTTTTTCTCTTCAGGCGTCATGACCTTGTGTTTTGGTACCAGGGTATGATGCGTGATATTGACTAACAAGTCAGCTTCCGAAAATTCTTCAAGCTTATACTGTGCAGCCATAGCAACAATCACCTAGAAGGGGGGTATAATCAAAATCTGTGAGCGTTGAAGAACCCCATGAAATATTCACTTTCCGCGCCGAGGGTGTCATGTTTCCTGGAAACACAATTATACCTCTCTGGATAGATTTTTCTTCCAGAATGCCCAACAGTCTGCCCCAAACACAATCAATTGATCACTATCACAGCGCTCGCAGACCGACTTTCTCATAGTTTTCACCCCGACGCTCTTTTCTTCTGAAAAGAAGATGAAAATCTGATCGGCAGGGTTTTGTTGTGAATTCGTGAAGAAATTCAATTGATTCCGGCTGCTCGATGTCGCGTTTGAGCTACTCGCCGTTATTCATCCACAAGAAGCTAGTACTCACTCTACACTACCACTGTTATTCGCATAGAGTTCCCGGAAAGTTTGCAGCTCCATATTGATTTCATCGTCGGAAACTTGAAAGCCCTGGGTCGAACATGGACACCGTAAGAACTAGAGGAGAAACTGTAGCCGCGATGGATTTCTAACTCTGTCTTTCACTAGTTCATGGATCGTCCGGTTGACCTTCCAGAGTTTTGCCGACTCGTCGTCGGCCATTGGCAAGAGTTGCGTTGAAACTCCGACACCTTTTCTCAAACCTCAATAAAATGGCTCCCCAGCCTGGCAATAGCAGTACGAGCGCGACAACGTCTACGTTGCCTTTGTCGAATTCTCTGATGGTGATTTAAATCCACAAATGTGGAAAGTGATTTTATTTTAAGAGAGATCTGTGCTCGTTCGTCTAGGGAAAATTCAAACCCGCCAAAATTTTCAAGGGAGCCGTTGAAGCTCAACCACCGCCAACACCAGGGAGTTATGCTCAAAGATCTCAGAACGCTGGCCCTCGAAATATCACCGGAATTAGCTTTGATGATAGAGGCGACCAGATTGTGACGGCGGCAGATGACGAAACTTTCCGATTATACAATTGCAAAACTGGCAAGCAAGTTCCTGTTGTCACCATTGCCTTCTTTTCGTAACAATAATATTTGCTCCCCAGACCACTGAAAACCCTTCACTCCAAAAAGTATGGCGTTGACCTTCCTCGGTTCACGCACAAGAATACTGCCATAGTGTATGCCTCTACAAAGGAAGATGACACGGTCCGATATCATTCACTACATGACAACAAATATTTGCAGTATTTTAAAGGGCACAAAGGGAGAGTGGTCTCGCTCGAAGTCTCCCCTGTTGATGACGGATTCATGTCCGGCGCCATGGACAAGACTGTTCGGCTATGGGATTTGCGCACGCCGTCATGCCGAGGACTTTTATCCCTTCCCTCCTTCCCAGTCGTAGCATATGATGCAACTGGAGTCGTGTTTGCCGTAGCCGTCAATCACTACTCTCGAATCCTTCTCTACGACCAGGCCAATTTCGATAAAGCTCCGTTTCTTGTCATTACTCTGGAAGATCCAACACTCTCCCTCGTGAGCTATCCTCCTCGACCAATATACATGACATCTATGTCCTTCTCGTCGAATGGAAAGTATCTTCTCGTGGGATGCTCAGGGGATGCTCACTATATATTGGACGCCTTCGAAGGTCATCTTTTGGCAAAACTCGAGGGGCATGTTGGTTTGGAACGGCGAAAAATGGGAGCGGCGCTCAGCATAGAACCATCAAAAGGCAGTAGTGGAGAAGAAGTCTCTTGGACTCCTGATAGCAAATATATCGTTGGGGGAAGCCTGGACGGAAGAATTCTGGTATGGGATGTACAAAATTTGCCAGCAAGAACCGGCCCGGTCGATTTCAAGTTCCCTCCGATGCGAATACAAGCATTCGCATCTCTCGACGGACATCCTGGTCCTTCTAGATGTGTTAAGTTCAATCCTCGACTTGCAATGATATGTACAGCCGGTGCCGAATTGGTTAGCTTCCTCGCTGATCTCTGCTGCATGCTCTTATTCCTTTAAATCACTATAGGCATTCTGGTTGCCTGACCAGACGGGAGACAGCGAAGACATTGCGCGAGAGCTGCTGAAAAAGAAAACACCAGTTGTCTAATTAATATTAGTGTCATACGAGTATTGAGGGAATGTCATGCGGTCGGAGATTGAATCGGACATCATAAACAGCACCATAAGTAGTAACATCACTATTATTTATTTACCAGTAAATAATGGTTAGCGAAATGAAATTTCGTTTGATCAGACGTGGCAGTTTGATTGACTTTCGCTCTTGTTAATATCTTGTCGGATGCGATTCCAACATCTCCTCGCTTTTGGGTTATCTCTAGCCACGTTGCTCTCAGTCTCCTGTACGTGATCAGCCAAACTGGTATCGTCGTGATGTTGCAGACCGACTGACGTTCCCAACAGCAGCAGCAGTCGAGGTTGAACCCGAAATCCAAATTGTCGCAACATTCCCCGAAGACAATCCATTTGGCCGTAGGTTAAAATTTGACGCTCCTTGCATATTTATGAAGCGTCATGCAGATGTCGTGAACGGAGAGAAGAACAAGATAATCCTGACGTTGGTGAACAAGTCGCATCGGAATGTCACGCTATTGAGCGTTGGCGGGTCATTTCACCACCCAGACACAAATGCACTCATTAAGAACGTGTGTTTCGACGACAGTTTATCTCTGACTTTGTGTTAAATCAGACTTATTTCATTTTATCAGACGTCAACCCAAAGTTATAGTGTGCTGTTAGTTGAGGATCGTCCAACCCACGTCCCTTACACATTCTATAGCGAGTGAGCAGACAGTCACTTCAATTGTGCGTCACTCTTATTTGCGCCCCTTGCACAGATTCAAGGTATAATTCACCAATGTCTGCAACCGGAGGTCAATGGGCTCAATAAATAACCTTTTTTAGCCGGGTGACCTGCATCTCAACCTTTGGCTTGAGCATCAAGCTGGTGTTTGTTTCTCAGTTCGCTCTTTCGTCCAAAATACATCATGCTTACGGGAATCTCCACAGGATAAAAAATATCGTATTTCGGCGTACGACTCGATCGTAACAATCGTCGAACCCCAAGCCTCGATCCTTGACTTCCAACTGTGCGCAACCATAATTTCGGTTTTTAAATTCATACCCCTAACTTTACCTTGATAGCATTTCAACCTACGCCATCGTGGCAACCATCTTCGGTGCCTTGTTGTATTTTGCCTATATCTCCTTCGTACCACAGGCAAAGAAGAATCGTTCCAAAAAGCGTGCCGCGCCACCGGCTGGCGCTGCCGATAGCACGGCTACTGCCACGGGTGCAAGCGGTTACCAAGAAGAATGGATTCCCGACCATCATATAAAGAAGACCACGGTCAGGAAACCGAAGAACGGGTTTGCCACCAGCGGGGATGAACAAAGCGCTCCAGAAATGAGTGGCAATGAGGGAAGAAAGCGAAAGGGGAAGAAGTAGTGGTTATGAAGTTGGCGGGAAAAGCTTACATTTACAATAGGCACACTATGAAATAGGCACACTATGAAATATGAGCGACGGTAGTAGTCGGTGGACGTTCATGGTTAAAATAATTTATTATCCTGACGCTGATCCTCAGCCTCATTCACCTTCGTTCGAGTAACTTTCATGGGATGGGATTGAGATGGGAGAAATCTGAGCTAAAGTACAACACGTATCCAACAATAAAACTTAGCATATTCAAAAACGATAACAGAATACAAATGACCAGCAATACCATCAGCAGGTTTTAGGTTGTGTTTCCAGAAGCAGTATACAGTTTCAGTGTAATTGCCCTATGAAAAGATACAATCAATGTCGGTTTCAGTAGGCAGACAACTACCATTACGTACTTGGCGTGGGCTATGAGCTCCTCCAGCTTCTCCTTGTACTCTGTCTCTGAGCCATCATGTGATACATCAAGCCATGAGGCGGTGTTGCTGATGGCAGTCTCAAGGTCCGTCACGGCGACGCTCAAGTGGTCGCGGAGGCCGTAGCTATATGCCTCGAGGTTGTTCTTGGCGGTAATGCGAGCAGCAGCAGCCCGATCCTCGTCTGTTGCCAAAAACTAGTCAGATAGAAACAAGGAATCATGGGCCAGAATACCTATCAGGCTTTTGGTGTTCTCGACCATACACACGATCTCCTGGGCAGACAACCCCCGCTTCCCAGTGCCTATTTGTTTCAAATTGCCGGAGGATTGATCGGCAGCAACCACAACCAAGTCACCATCGCAATAAACGTCGAAAGTTACCTTGATGTTGCGATATCCAGCAGCAGCGGGGGGTATTCCGGAAAATTCGAAATCGCCAAGATGGTGGTTGTGTTCCAAGCTGTCGTGTTCACCCTCGAACACTGAGATCAGTACGTTGGTCTGGTTGTCAGAATATGTCAAAAATGTTTGTGTTGTCTTCGTCGGAATTGTGGTGTTGCGTTTGACGATGGTAGTCATGTCACCTCCATATGGGTTATCGCTAGAACCATAATAGACATCAGAACAGACAAACACTAGTAGGAAAACAATCTCACAGGAGGTAACGGTCCTTCCAAGTCCTGATTCTAGGATCATCAGGAAGGTGGATGAGGAAGAACAGGGTGACAATGCGAACTATAAAACACACCCAATGGAGTGAGGAATGACGTCAAGAAGGAGACCCCCTCGAGTCACTTGGGAACTATTGCCAGACAGAATAGCAGCCTGGGCTGCGGCGCCGCAAGTGACAGCTTCACTCTGAATCATGCTCTTGTTGGGATTCTTGCCGTTGAAGAAGTCGGACACAACCTGGGTGATACAAGGGATGCGTGTCGAGCCACCCACCAACACGATCTCCTGCACTTCAGACTTTTCGATATTTGCATCACGACAGACCTTCTCGAATAACTGGACGATGCTTTGGACGATATCTAGGCAAAGCCTCTCAAAATGAGTACGAGTTAAAGATATGCGGAAGTCGATGCCCTCGAAGAGGCAATCGAGTTCGATGGAAGTTTGGGCGGCAGAAGATAGTGTCGTCTTGGCACATTCACAAGCCCTACGCAACCGAGAGAGAGCACGAGCGTTAGATGACAAGTCTGCAAATCGATGAGGAACTGGATCGGAATGATGAAAAGAAGATATGCACCTTTTTTATGCTTTCGCTTGAACTCCTGAACAAAGTGGTACACGAGACGATTGTCCAAATCCTCACCCCCCATACGAGTTTTACCAGCCACAGACTTGACATGGTACACTCCGTCCTCGAAACTCAAAAGTGATACATTGGAATATCCTCCACCGATATCCAAGGCGAGAATGTTACTGCTATCAACGACATTCCAACGTAGACCATAAGCAATGGTGGCCGCCACCGGCTCGCTGATGAGACGTAAAACACGGATACCAGCGATGGTAGCAGCGTCTTTCATCGCCTGACGTTGCAAGCTGTTGAAACAGGCTGGAATAGCAATCACAGCAGCGGCCACGGTACCACCAACATACGCCTCTGCCGTGTGCTTCAACTTTAAAAGAAGTAACGCCAATATTTCTTCCGGCGACTAGAAAGAAATAAGTGCATTGCATTTCCAACGACAATGGTACCGTATACGTACAAAATACCTCTGTTCACCGTAGCGCAAGACTTGAAAATACGGCTTGCCTTCTTTGTTGAAGACTTTGAAGGGAAAGTGCCTGATATCTTCTTGCACTTCAGGATCATGGAACGTGCGGCCAAGAAAACGTTTCATGGAGGTAATACTGAAAAATCCGTTCATTGTCCGAGGATTGCCAGTAAAACCCGAATGAAACAGACGTGTTAACAGGGTTCATTGAGGATTGGTGCATCGCGGCATCACCAACCAACCACCCGTTGTCCGAAAACGAGACACACGATGTCGTGGTAGAAGTTCCTCGATCGTTAGCGATGATCTTAAAGCGATCATTGTGCCAGATACCGACGCTCCTGTGGGATGTTGTTGATGAGAAATAGTGAGCCCAATCTGTGACCTCGCTCACGAGCAGGTGGTGCCTATGTCGATACCGACAGCCCTAAAGGGAGCTCTGTCAGATCGTTCAACGCAAGCTGGGAGACTTCACGGTATGATTACCTCTCAGCGTCACTGGACCGTGACATGGTTCACTGAATGAGACGCCAAATTCAGCCATCAGTCATAATACCGGAGTTGAACTAATTAAATCTCAGTTTGAAAATGAACCTCAGCTTGCAAGTTCATACCATGCAGGAGTAATGGTGTCCATATCGGCAGTAGAGAAAACAAAGGTATACTCCTTGCTGGATGAAATAAAAGTCTTGATAAAACTCCCAGATTTCCGTAGACAAAAACGAAGGCGAAACAACGATATCTTCGGCGCAAAAAGGAAAGGAAAAAGATCCGTAAATCTGCATTTCCTCAGACTTCTGGTGCCAAGTCGGCTGGGCAGATATCAGATGAATCTAGCAGCTCCCAAGACGAGCTCGGTGACACAGAGAACAGTGGAAGTGGCATTCATGAAATCGAGGTAGCCGACAATGAGGTGGTCATGAAAGACACGAAAAGGCCGAAGAAACGACGAAAAATTGCAGGAGTTGACTACGATGTGGACATGGAATGCGATCTCATTGTACAGACCGAGACCTTGGAAAAGGGGATCGTTTCTCCAAGGTTCCCGACGCCTGTGGCCTCTCTTCCCTCCTTTCCGTTACCTGCAATCCCTGACGCCCCGTCAAAATCCGTCCTCGCTCTTCAAGGCCTTGATCGGGGTCTCCTGGATGCTGAGATCGTAGATCCTGCAACATCGCTACCGGTTTTTGTGGAGGGGGAAGATTCTGCAACGGGATTGAGTGAGAAGACAAGAAAACGGTTGAAAGATTTAGGAATCACTGAGCTATTTGCAGGTGCGCTCAATTGATTGATCCCTGCGAGTGTTTCTTCCAACAGTACCTGATTCTTCGTCTCTTCAGTGCAAACAAAACTTTTACCCTTTCTTCTTCCATCCGATCCTCTACAAAGGTCCCTATATCTTCCATACGATCCTCCTCGTGATGTATGTGTATCAGCTCCTACAGGAAGTGGAAAGACCCTTGCATATGTGCTGCCCATCATCGAAGTAAGTTGTTATCTATACCAGCTAAATCACTCTTACCTGAACACAGATTCTTTGCTCCCGCATCGTGACTCGCCTTCGCGCTCTCATCATTCTCCCTACACGCGATCTCGTACTACAAGTACGAGAAACATTCGAGGCCATGGGGAAAGGACGTGGTCTCAAAGTAGGGAAGCCTGTCTTTGTTCTTTGCTATTGCTCGTTTTCCTAAACCTTAAGGGACAGGCACCGCGACAGGGCAACATTCATTTGTGCACGAACAAACTCAGCTGGTAGCCGACAAATCACCTCAGTCAGTGGTCATGTCAAACACTCAACGATGTTAATTGAATTGGTTCGGTGACAGGCTCCGAGGTGGTTCTAGCAAGGTTGATATCCTCATTTGTACGCCAGGACGACTTACGGATCATTTGAACGGGACACCGAATTTTTCGCTTCAACATCTCCGTTTCCTTGTTATTGACGAGGCTGACCGCTTACTTGCCCAATCTTTCCAAGATTGGCTAGCACAAGTATTGGCGGCCACCCGTCCACCACCCCTTACAGAGGCCGGGCCGATTGCCCCACGACCCAGTGATACCGGCACGCGAAGTTTACCTGGCCCAGATGCCCTCTCTCCCGCATTCCTCCATCTTCTCCCCTTCCCTTCATCTCCCTTATCCGAAAAGAAGGAATCGTCATGTCAAAAACTACTTTTCTCTGCAACGCTTACTCGCGATCCCGGTAAGATTGCGGCTCTCGAATTAAGACACCCCAAGTATTTTGTGGTTCAAGCAAGCAAGACAGGCGACGGAGGGGAGAACCGCTTGATGGATGTGGTGATGGAGAGGTTCAGCATGCCCGCGACACTCACCGTGAGGATTCTGTGTGTCCCCTCTGTATTTGAATCGTTGAATGCTTTTGCTACAGGAACATATGATCATATGTGAATCATCACAAAAGCCACTGATGCTCTTTCATCTCATCCACTCGCATGCTGTGCAAAATGCTCTTGTCTTTACGAAGTCTGCAGAATCTACAACTCGCCTCGTACAGCTTTTCGATTTCTTTGAAAAATCCCGAGCAGAAGGCAGCAGTGATAAACTTTGCCGACCGCTCGTGGTCCGCGCGTACTCGAGTGACCTTGCTGCAGGCGAACGGAAATCCATCCTGGACAAGTTCAAGGCTCAGGAGATACAGCTGTGCTTCCCATTTCCGTATTCTTTTTTTGTGATGAGCTAACATCACCACAATGTATCAACAGACTTGTGTGTTCCGATCTCATATCACGTGGGATCGATATCAGCCATGTCTCACACGTTGTGAGCTACGACGCACCTGTGGACATGCGAAAATATGTTCATCGAGTTGGTCGAACGGCACGTGCCGGAAGGGCTGGAGATGCATGGACACTCGTTGAACAACAAGAGGTGTGATCTTCTTCCGCCTACGCTGAGAATATCTCCCTCTGATGAGATATTATCGATTAGGCTCGGTATTTCAAGGCAATGCTGAAAGCCGCGGACCACCTGGAGAAAATTAAGAGAGTGAAGGTGTCAGAAAAGGATGTTGCACCGCTGATTCCTCACTATCAGGTCAGGGTCTCCCGTCTTCCCAATTGGTGAGATTTGACGTTTGCCTCCTTGAATAATAGGTCGCACTGGAGCATTTGAAGGGTGCATATTTGCGATAGTTCGACGCACCATTATATGACTCCTTCAAAAATGACATGATACACTCACATCTACGAAAAATCTCATCTGCCATTTTTGTACAAACTACCCCACATATTTTTGCATTTCTTCCAGTTGTTGAAATCAGCGAGTTGCAAAATATGGACATGTCTATCATTCAACTTCGGGTCATCAGTTCAATTGCGCATTTCCGGGGATACCAACAATATCTCTACTCTACTCACAACACTGTACAAGCTGTATAGATCTCATTATTCTCATTATTCTCATTTCACCAGAATTCCCATTTACGTTCATTCAGTCTTCTTCTCTCAACTTCGACGCAAGTCTGATGTCTTCAGAAGAGATCGAGGATCGGTCGCACATTCCACGAAAAATGCCATCTTGCAACGCATACAAATTGGTGGGAGTGTCAAATTCCTAAACAAATAAACGTAAGGCAAACAACTTCCCCGAACACGAAAATTCTATAGACGCACCGCAATTTGACCGGCGTCAAGGACACAGATCCTATCGTAGGCTATGACGGTTCGCAGACGGTCTGTGTCAAGTTGCGAAAAATTCAGGGGAAGAAAACATATATGCATAACGATCCGGCTGTTTTGCGAGGGTACTCACGTGCAATACACAATATGGTACGGTCCTCAAACTCGCTTGCGATGGTGTCTTGGATCTTCCTATCCGTTTCATAGTCGACAGACGCCGTGGCTTCATCAAGGATGATTATTTTAGTATTTTTCACTAATGCTCGCGCGAGCGATACCAAGGAGCGCTGCACCCCAAGAAATGAGCCTTTTGACCTCTGCACCAAACAAATACTCACCTGTCCAATGGATAGATTGCTGCCCTCCTCTTCAACTGGACTATCCAGAGTAAAACGATTGATAGAAGTATCTTGCCCGTCTTCTGACGTATCCATAGAGGTATGCTTCGTCGTCTCCACCAAGTAGGATCTCCTCAAAGCATCCCATAGTTGTGCGTCACTGTGGAGGTCGAACGGGTCCAGATTGCTGCGTAACGTTCCCGAAACTATATACATCCACAATAGATTTTCAATATGCCGCCGAATGAACCTCAACGACAACCTCAAACAAGAAAACACTTACACAAGAGCTTTGGTTTATAACAAGGTTCGAAGGTGTAAGCAGTAGCAACACAAAACTAATCACCAAATCGGACGCTTACAGGATCCTGAGGGATGATAGACAGACTGTTCCGTAGGTCAGTGAGTCCGATCGTCGAGATATCCACGCCGTCAATTGATATCGAGCCCGATGTCAATTCGACAAGTCGGTAGAGCGCCGTCATCATCGACGATTTCCCAGCCCCAGTTCTGCGTTACCATTAATGTTTCGAAATCAGCGATATTCAATCCCCCGCACGCACGCGCGCCAATGACTCACCGTCCAACGACGCCAATCTTTTCTCCACCCCGTACAGACATGGACAATCCCTTGAGAACCGCCGGGAGTTCCGGGCGGTAGCTCAACACTACATCCTTCAGCTCAATGCGGCCCTCGGAAGGCCAACTTGCGTGAACTCGGTTGTCGGTTAATTCATGTGGCGCCTCTTGCTCGATTTCCTGCCCATAGTGTACAATGCGTTCCACCGAATTCATGTTGTTCTCCACTTCGGCGCTTTGTCGTACCATCCAGCCAAACGCTTGTTGCACCGAGAGGATATAAGATAAAGTCAACCCAGTGTGGGCTGGACTTATTTTGAATCTGGTCGCGATAGCGAGGACCGAAACGGCGAAAGTTAGCATTGCGCCGAGAAAGTCAATTCGTATACCCAGCCAACGCTTATATGGTGCATCGTAAGCCCATGTTCACGTAGGTAGGAAAAGGCAGAGGACGTACCTGGTTGGTGACGGTTAACCAATACGCTCTTGGGTGGTGGTGGTCATCAGTGTCCAATGGACAACATGAATGCGGGTGCTAATGCTTACCGATTCTCAATATTGACTCGTTCTTCGTTCTCCAAACGAAAACGCTCTGCCTCTCCATAAGCTCGAATAGTTGCGAGACCAGAAAGGGACTCAGAGAAGTGGGAATACAAGGAAGACCGCAAGATCGCATCTATTCACCAGCGATGTCAGCGGCCCTTGATCACATACAAGAAAAGTTGAGCCAAGATTTACCGAGTCGCTAAAATAATCCCAAACTGCTTAGCCAAGATCTCCTCAGAAACAGGTGCGACAAACCTTCAATTCCCTAGCGCTGGACCGATAGAAGTAGGCAGCATACGCGTAACAAACTAGGATGCAGAAGACAGGGATGAGGAACCAAGGAAGGATGATGGAAACCAAGATAATAGCGCCAACAATGGACGAAAGCGTCGTAACAAACATTCGTAACGAATCTACACCAGAAAAAAAAAATTGTTGACTTCAAGAACCCATATGATATGAGAAAACAAATGACCTCCAAGGATATTGTCGATCGTATCAATATCTGGGAACGCCAACGTTATTTTTAGCATCAATGTCCATAGAATTTGAAGTCACCTTTCGAAAAACGATTCATGATTCGGCCAAGAGGCTGTCCACGGGGGTGAGCTAAACGAACATTAAGTCCAAAGAAAAAGAATAGTCACAGTAGTATCAAAGAAGGACATTGGGGCGTGCATGACTCGTTTAAGTGCATCCTAAGAGCACAAAAGTGAATTTTTGTTCAATACAATGAAGCACCATACACGCGCAGACAAGCAACTTACTCCATGCAAACGTTGAGAAGAAAAATATGTAAGTGCGGCAAATGCGCCACCCACGAGGAACGAGGAGACGGCTTGAGCGACACCCAGACCAGCGAAGATACCCATCTAAAAAAGAATGACTCAGGGGGAAAAAAACGTTGACCCGCAAACAGAAGCACGTACATAGAATGCTTGCGATTGGTGCCATCGCCTGCGAACCCAAATTATCATCAGGTGATTCAAAAACAAAAACAAAAATCAGGGAACGCCGTACAGTTCCTGCCAATACACGAGCCTGCGGTGAAATAAAACGTCAAAAGTCAGGTTTTCTAGTAAGTAGAACAATACGAACCAATACGACCACATGACTGAAGTAACCTGAAACAACACCACCGACAGAAACAAGATGGGAACTACAATCCGACCATTGCCAGCCGACATGTACTGCCGATACACAGTCCCACTGACCGCACCTATATTCCTTTCCTCCGTTTGCATTATTCCCGCCCCAGGAGTGTATCTATTCTCCTTGTCCTCCTTCTTTTCGTCACCGGCCCCGCCACTGCCATTATCTGCCGCCCCCATACCCTCAGTTCCGTCTTCCTGGGACCCGAATTCAGTAATGAACTTGGAAAAGTCACCATGGTTCGCCATGAGCTCGGAATAGGTCCCGCGTTCAGTGATTCGGCCGTCCACGACAGCGACGATGTAGTCAACGTGTGGGAGGAAATGAAGAGCGTGGGTGACGAGAACGCGTGTCTTTTTGGATGAATGGTCTTGAAAAATGTTCTGAAAGACGGCTTTGCCGACATGTGCGTCGAGGGCAGACAAGGGATCCTGGAGGAATCCCCACCAAAAAAAAAAAGTTCAGGAGTTGGAAGAAATCGAAAAACAACAAGGCGTACATCGAATATTTGAATGTCAGTGTCACAGTATACGGCTCGGCAGATATTGACTCGCTGCTTCTGACCACCCGATAGTGAAATTCTGTGACATCATCAAACGTTGTCAACGATATTAAAATTAGCGTGAACTGGGAGTTGCATTTACCCCTACGGGTCAGTAAACGTCAGCACATAATGCTTTCTGAACTTTCAAAACGCCAACCTTTTCCCCAACTTCAGTAAGGTCTCCATTGGGAAGCATTTCCAAATCAGGTTCCAAACAGGCATTTCGAACGGCGTTCCAGTACCGTTCCTCTTCAAAAGGCCGACCGAAACAGATATTCTCGCGGATAGTAGCATTCTTTTTTGGAGAATTAATTTTCAAAAAATGGGGAGTGAATCGGCGAATCACCTGTATCCAAGCAATCTGCGGACAATACGCAACGGACCCACCAAACGTGATCGTCCCAGCAGTCTTGCGCATCTCGCCAATGATACCTTGCAAAAGAGATGTCTTCCCAGTACCGACGGGCCCAACGATCGCCACCAGCTTCTCTCTTGGGATCACCAAATTGATGTCCTCCATCTTGAATAGGTTTTCCTCGTCGGCCTTGATTTGCGCTGCAGCCTTTTCGGCGGCGGCGGTGGCGGCGGCGGCTTGCGCGAGGACTGCTGCTTTGGAGTGGCGTTTCAGTTTCTTTGTATCCTGGATTTCTGGGGGTGGGGTGTCCCAAGTGAACGAAGCGCCCTGGACTTGAATGGCGCAAGGCAAATCGAGGTCTGTGGTGTGTGTCTCGGAGAGGGTCTCTGCCTCGAACACAGCATAGAGACGCTGTGTTGCACTTGCTGCATCGGCGATAGCGCTGAAGGACACGGCTTTTTGTTTTGTTTTGAGGCCCAAGTCAGCGGAAAGCCAGAAAGACATTTGAAAGGATACGCACGGAGAAGCATCATGGGCAACCTGAGTAAGTTGAACAAGGTTAAGGAGGTAAAGATGACGGCTGGCTCTAAACGGTGCCGCGTGAGAGAGTAAGTGACAAGGGCTAACACGGAGGCGAGAGCAGGCAAGGACATCGCGACGGCACTAAATGCTGAGCGAATGACGAGCAACGACCGAATGTATCTGACGAAACAAAAGAAATGTTATGTTCAATAATTCAACGAGGGGCAACAGAGAGATGCCGTTTTACCGCATTTCCTTTTGCCTGTATCCAAATATGCGCTTGAGAAAGGGAATTTCCCAGGCAAAGAACTTGATAATTTTCATTCCGCCGAGCAGCTCCTGGAGTAGTTTGGCACGTTTATCAGTCCACTGCATGCTGACCTGTCGCAACTTGAATAATCTCTTTATGGCAACCGTTTGTAGGGGGGTGGCGAGAACGAAGATGGCGAATCCAGCGAGTGCACTGGGCCCCAGGTTCAGCAAGAGGAGGATAATGCAGATGACCATCTGGATAGGCGAGGACCAAGCCATGTGGAAGAAACCGCAACAGAAATCGATGCGGGAGACGTCAGTGGAGATGTGGTTGACTAGTTTCCCGTTTGAGAGAGTTGAGCGGGCACGAGCGGTGAGACGTAGAGAGCGGTCGTATATTGCGGTGATGAGGCCACCTCTGAGGAGGACGCCGGTTGAAGTGCTTCGGTAGAAGAAATGGTGTGAGCAGATGGATGAGATGAGCTGGAGAGCGAGCAGAGCGAGAATCAAGCCGATGCCTTTCCCGATGGAGGGGACTTTAGAGGCCAAACCCGGATCACGATGTTCAAAATATGATTCGCTCGTGTAGGTGATGATCGCCTGCATTGAATATCAGCGTTGTAGGACGGGAAAGGAGACTAATGATGTTTCTTTACTTTTACTACCAAAGGACTGGTGACCTGAGCGGTGTCGCCTATTACCTTTAATACGCCGCCTGACCAAAACCACCACTTGATGCTATCGTTCATAGCATACACCAGGCTCGCTTTTTTCTTACCGCCTTTCTCTCTCCACTGCTTCTCCATTTCCTTCCTGTTGCCGCGAAGTAACCAAAAGATAACTCTCCAACCTGGTTTCACGTCACCGTTGGCCAGGCGAGCATTATACGCGTCTGCGGCCCTCTGACGTGCCTCGAAAGAAGAGGTGATCTTTTGAGCGATATATGCGGCAGCCCGGTCGTCTTGAAGCTTGTATAAGTCGGATGCCTCGAGGGGTCGAGCATAACCCAGTGAGAGGAGAGGGGTTATCCAGCCGAAAGTCAATTGACTGAACCACCCTGCAGTAGACTCGGGTATGAGGAGAGAGTCATCGACGGAGGGCTTTGGGGGAGGCGGCTCGTTCTTGGAGAAGAGTCGGTGGAAAAAGCTTTGAAGATTGGGATGAAAAGTGAAGGGGAGTAATGCGGTTGATGATACGTACCGTTGCTGATGACCGTCGTGGCGTGACTGCTTGGGGTCGGAGTCATGGTCAGCCATGTCGACGGAGAAATACACGACTTGCCTGGGTCTTTTATATTCATCCCTCAGGCTCATACCGCAAGGCACGCACACCTGAATCCGCTGACATATCAGACATACGCAATCACGGCTCCATTTGTGCATGGTGGCTGTGTATTTCTAAGCCGCCGAGCACCCGAAGTCCGATAGCAGAAATAGATAAGATCGTTACTTCGCAACACTTTGCGTGACAGACAATCTGTGCAACGAAAGGTTTAATGGGCATTTTCAAAGGAGTTGGTGTATTTAGAATGATGATTTTCTAGCAGGTGAAGGGAGAGATAGGTAAGCGAATCGTGTGTGACGCTTGGTCACCTGGAAAATCAAACAGAAGTGATTGAATCCGAGATCTGAGCAAATCAGATAAGATCTGTCTTTTCCGCAGTGACAACCGTGACAGCCACTACACATAGCCTTAGCCTTATAACTTTATACAGTCATTGCTCAGCGCTCAGCAGCAGCAAAAACATGTCAATCGAGCAAGAACTCGGAACCCTAATCGTCGTCGTTCTCAAAGCCAGACATCTAAACGACAAACACTCCTTCTACAAGCAAGACGCTTTCGCCCAGATATCACTCAACGGAACACCATATCGCACTCCAGTCGATATCAAAGGCGGTCAGCACCCAGTATGGGATGCAGAAATACGCGTTCCAGTCATGAAGGACTCGAAAGAAAAGAACAGAATATTGGAGGTATCTTGCTGGTCAAAGGAATCCAAGACAGATGACATTCTAGGTACTCTACCATTAAATTCATACCCATCTATCTCTTACCACGTTACTCCAATAGGTCAAGGAAAGGTGGATATATCAGAAACATTAAAATCAGGAGAGTTTGATGGTACGTTCCAACCACCCTGCACCATGACTCGATGCTTACTTTCAAGTTCACTCCTCTTTTCCAGATTGGGTACAATTAACGACCAATGGTGTCAACCGCGGCGAACTTTATCTAGAAATGACTTTCTATGCACATGGCCCACCGAAAAACTCCCTCGCCGTTTTTACCAAAAACCCCTTGAACAGAAGACCCTCCAAGCTCAACCCATCAGAAAGGCTGTGGCGCCCTGCTCCAAAGACTCCCCCAAAGACTTCTCAATCCTCCCCCTCGCATAGTCCCGGCCCATCAGGGTTTGCACGTCCAGATGTTTCCGCAATCCCAATGACAAATTACCTGGGCCCACCGTCGGGTTCGCCTCCGCGCCCACGCTCATCTCCCTCAACCCCATCCCCATCGGTACAACAACGCCAGGACCATCTTCTTCCACCAAACCCAGATGCAGTACCCCCCGTCATACCGTCGACACTTCTCCCCGGCGCCGGAGTAACACACAGGCATCCCCAGTCTTCACGTTCATCGTCTTCCCCGCCTATTCAACGCCACGACTACCCTCTTCTACCAGCCCCCAACGAATTACCTCCTGCCAACCCATACTTGGTACGACAGCAAGTTTCATCGCCGTCACTTCCTTCCACCCTCCGGCCGGGCCATCAATTCTCGTCTCTCTCATCCTCCCGCCCGCCCAAACACCCCACACAAGCACGCCACCAATCCAGCTCCCAACCATCCCTCGCTCCCCATTTATTAGACACCGGATACCTTCCAAATCTCACCCCACCCCACCAGCCACCATACCAGGCGCCAACCACAGGACTTGACCGCTCGCCACAACCACAACTTCAACCACAACCACGTGAATATACCGCAACGATATCATTCCCCGTCCCCCAAGCACCAGTCGCCTATTCCTCCCACTACAACAACGCAACACCTCCTACGCAACAACCGCCCCCTCCATACACTTGGAACGACTCCTCACCTCTCCCAGATCCCTTCCTCCACACTCGATACGCATCACCCCTCCCGCTCCCAGGCTCTCCACCACGCGGTCGACAGCCTCCCACTGGAACATCCCACGTGATCGATTCTCGCAAACAAGCTTTACTCCAAGCAGAGGAAGAAGCCGCCAGGCGCAAGCAGCAGGAAGACCAGGATTTGGAACTTGCGAGACAATTGGACCTGGAACTGAATTTAGGGGGTTGAGATAAAAGAAAGATAGTACTGCAGGCTGCATATGGACATACAGTCAAACCCCTCTTAACCCGACCCATGGGAGCGCTTAATTACCTCGAATGCTGTACGCTCATACCCCGTCCTGGAGCAGTGGAGCAGTGCGTGTGAGAGCGTGAACCACATCAAATGATTATCAGCGCTAAGCGCTAAGCGCTCATCATCCCACATCGTGTGACACCAAGATAATTTGCTGAAACCACCATAAAAATGTGAATTAATAATTTATAAACTCACTGAGGAAAATATGAGAAAAGTGAAATCTATAAAAATTAGAATGTGTTGAAGTGAAGGGCTGTCGGTTTTAGCCAAAAGTCATGTTTTGGTCACCAAAAATATATCTCGTCCTAACTTATTATAATTTTCTGAATAAATTCACCCATTCTAATTTTTATAGGTTCCGGTTTCAGCAATTATCTTGTGTCACATGATGTACTAGGCCCTATCTCAATATAGAGCGCTCAGATCTCAGATACTATGTCAAGATTGGCAGTTTGGTTCCATGGGACCGATGTTTTTATATATACCGACCCTGAGCGCTGAGCGCTGAGCACCGCTTCCCCCACATGCCGCCACCTCCACCCAAGGCCAACGTCCCCCAAGAATCCCAACCGACTAATCCCAACGCCCCCCAAGAATCCCAACCGACTAATCCCGACACTCGTCCTCTGCCTGACGGTTGGATATCGACATATAGCCCAAGGTGCAGTGTCCAAGCTTCCTCTGGTTGACGCGGTCGGTGAAAACCCACTTCACGTGTGCACGATGACAGTCTCCAGATATGGTACGTCGACGCGCTGCCTGTTCCAGTACTAGTGTTTTGTCGCTATGTACTCAGTGTAAACCAAACCTGACTTCTGCGTACTAGGGGCTACTGGAACACCAACGTGGGCGGATCGCGATAGAGTATTCCAGTTTCTGAATGCTTAACCGCAATTGGCCACAGGCTACCCCGCAATGTCATACCTGGGTGCACCCTCAGGACCCGCAACCCGTGAACCCGGACTCCCGACGTTTACCCAACGGGTGGTACAGCGTCTATGATCCCGCGTATGTTATTTAAACGAGATTATGCTTATTTTGAATTGCGTTTTGGTTTTTTTTGGTGTAGTTCCGGGAGGTGGTATGTCGATCTATGTTCTTGCGTTCCATACAACTGATCGTTTGTATTCAGGGCCTATGTGAACACAAGGGTGAGTCCCCCCAGTCTGGCTGGTTATGGATCTGCGTTTAGCCAAACTCCATGCCTCCAATAATAGGTTACTCCTCGATCACATACATTGGTACACCCCCTCGATTCATACTCCAGCAACCCGGATACACGACCGTTGCCCGATGGATGGTACAGTGTATATGATCCAGCGTATGTGGAATGCAACCAATAGGACATGAACTGGGTCTGATGTCTCTCTGGTCACGTAGGTTTGGACAATGGTACGTCGGCTCGTGGTGCACCTCGCTCGTCTAACGATAACGATTGCTTCCCGCGTCTAGGCTCTACATCGACACCCAGGCGAGTAGCGCTATCATTCCTTTTGCTTTGAATATGTAGTGTGATTAACGCAGCCAACAACAACAGACGAGTGGTCCTTCGTCCCATGTCTGGGTGCACCCTCTTGACACCCCGCCTCCCAATCCAGACAACCGACCTTTGCCCACAGGGTGCGTTAGTAAATATGACCCGCAGTATGTCAATCATCATTACCAGTCCAACGATCGGTGAACTGATCACATTTGTTGATAGGGCTCAGCGATGGTATGTCACCACTTGGCTCTTTGTGATGAAATCATTTCATTGGCCATCGCTCAGGTTCTACGTGAACACGAAGGTGAGCATTAGTTTTTACGTGAACGCCACCTGCATGTTTAACCCTGTCGTGCTAAAAGACGATGCCTCACCATTGGACTTGGGAGCACCCTCTCACCCTTCTTCTTGAGGTAAGTACTGCTTAGCTTTGAGAACTTCTGATTTTTATTACATCCTGGTCATTTGATTTTTTCTTATTTTCCACTGGCAGGGGATGCTCTTGCACGTTGCAAAGTTGGCGAATTTTAACAATCCGGTGTCTCCTGTTGCCGACCCTAATGGTTGGCTGGTCGCAAACCGGAATCAAGTTTTGGCCATCCTCCGTGACTTCCACCTTACGTTCCCCGATAATCAGGGTACCAAAGACTACGGGAAGTTCTTTGGCGCCAATCTGATGTATCCAGTATGTTTTGACACGTGCGATAGCTTGCCATAGTTCCATTAATCCTCGTCACAGCGTTTTTTGGCGTACACTATCATGCATTTGAAGTTGACTAGCCAGAACAGAAGGTAATGGTCGGATTGATGGGGGAAAACCACTGTAGTGTATTGACCAACAATCTCTGTCAAGTCTCCTCGACCTGGAAGAGAATCTCGTAAACTGGACAGCATTCGGGGACATGGAGAGACTCTCAAGTTTCCGCCCCATTATCAAGTCCCTGTGGAAATATGGAGAAGTATAACCGCCAGTCATTTGCCTCCGAGCCAGTTCATTTCTCTCGTTTTTTTGTACAGCTCTGCATCCGTTTCAATCGCAACGAGACTCACGAGAGTCTGTTTGAATTACTCGACCTTGATGTGAAGGACATTTGCACTCAACTAATCTGTCTGCGACACCACTTGGGAGGCCAATGCGACCATGCCCAAAGCTTGCTTGACCTTCTTCAGGCCGTAAGTCTCCAATTGTATCCCAACGCAATCCCTCCAGTACATCCGTTTTTCTACTGTGTTAGATATTGGACTCCCCTCGCTTGGACCCTCGTATCAGACCACTCATCATTGCCCTGTTGACCAAGTTGGCCCAGAGGTCTGGGCTGTATCCAGAATCTCTGATTGTAAGTGGCGTACAGGTGGGAGATGTGGCAGTTGCTGGCGGATCATTCGGGACAGTCTGGGAGGGAGAGGTGAATGGTCATGCGGTGGCTGTCAAGGTCCTGAGGGTGTTCGTGACCTCCAACTTGAAAGAACTTTTCAAGGCATGGGAATCCTGACTATCTGTGATGGTTCATTGACAAGACCGGAACGTGGCAGAATTTTTCCCGCGAGATCGTTGTATGGCGACAGCTCTCGCATCCAAATGTGCTGCCGTTCTACGGTGTACATCATTTGAATGGAAATCGCGCCAGGGTGTGCCTCATCTCGCCGTGGATGAGCAATGGTGATATCGTGCGGTATCTACAAAGAACACCCAATGCTGATAGACCTTCGCTGGTGAGCCATCAGGTTTATTCAGAGACCGTTGCCCTTACGCGTGCTACCTGCTAGGTACAAGACATCGCACAAGGTTTGGAGTATCTCCACATCCACGAATCCCCTATTATCCACGGCGATCTTAAAGGAGTATGCATGAAATCTCGTTTTTTGTCGTCTGCTGTGATACAAAAGTTCTTGTTATAGCTCGGCATTCTTATCACGCCATCGCTGAGGGCTTGCATAGCGGATTTTGGGCTATCAGAAGCTGTAGATGCTAGAGAATACAGCTGGGCGTCGAGTTCGGTTGCTGGTGCGGCGGGCACCTTGAGATGGCTAGCTCCTGAACTTTTCAGCAGCGAGGGCCAGGGAACAAGCAACACCCTAGCCAGCGACATTTATGCATTGGGGTGCGTGTTTTACGAGGTAAAACTGTCTTTTCTATCCCTGAACCATTGTTTTACTGACCCAAGCATTAGATTTTCAGCGGCAAAGTCCCTTTCTACGAGTTCAACGAGCTTGGTGTGATCCGAGAAATCACGAGGGGCAACCGACCATCTCACCCAGGCTTTGCATCTGGTCTTGACGATGAAATGTGGAATCTCATTGGTTGTTGTTGGAAAGAGGATCCAGCAGTGCGTCTTACCGCAACCGACGTCGTGAAATGCCTCTGCTCCCATACAAGCCAGAGTCAATATACAGCTCCTCATATTTGGGAGGACTCTTTCACGTCATCACTGAAATCTGACTTAGGAGCCTACCCTCCTGAGCTTGACGGACCGTTGGCTTCTGCAGATGCTTCTCGACTGGCGCCCCCAGGTCGACTGCGAGTCTCGGCCACTGGTCAAGAAACTTTCATCAGTAATCTAGTATACTAAAAGAGGGGGGATCGTTCTAACTCGATGACGTAGCCCAATCGATGAGATTTGTCTCTTTTCACTTCCAGTTCGTTGTCAACAGTGTAGGTCAATCTGAATGACAGTTTATATCCGGTTGTTATCGATGTCGTATATGCCGTTCTACCCATCTATATAACGTTTTCCTTTTCCAAAGACATACTAGTTGTAGGATGAAGTTCTGAGAAGTAACGCAAAGTTACGAGCCTCAACCAAATTAATATTGATACCTCAGTCTCAGCTTGAACGATTTAGATTAGAAAGCATATCAAAGAAAGTGTACACGAAATCAATCACGCCTACACAGAAACTCCCAGACCAGTAAACGTATGCCAAAGACACCGTCAACTCCCCTTGACCTCACTTTCTGCTCCTCTTCTTCACCTCCTCGTCTTTGCAAGCATGCAGCATAAGCTTATTTGGATGACCTGGTGTCATTCCGGAGTGCCCCTTGGACCAGTCGTAGGATACCGCGTACGCAAAAATAGCACCGCTACGATTGAATGTGGTAGCGGAAATGGGTCCAGATGCTCGATCGAAAGCTACAAAAAGGTCTCGAATAAGAGGATGTGGTGTGGCGAAAGTGCATGCACTTACTCTTCAAACGTGTGCGGGCGTCTTTGTCCCAGAAATGGATGATACCATCAGATCCTGTGTGGAAGTCGAGCAAGCATTTAGATCAGCGTACATGCTCAGAGAGAATGAGGTCCTGACCACATGTGGAGAATGTTCCGTGGACAGGATGAAACGAAATATCGTTGACAGCGTATACCAATGCTTGGTCTTTTGCGGTCGGTGTGGAGTCGCGGCGATGGCATTTGAATGAAAAATTATCGCTGTATAGGAGGTAAACGTATTGCGACAGAGACAGCAAATAATATATATAACTAACCCACTATCCTTCTCGTCGACATACCTTCGAAGCAAGATTGAGATGTGAGGGAAAAAGAGAGAAATTGACTGACTGAATGGCCACTCTGCCCTCGATGCTACCAGCAGCAAAGCCACTGTTGTTGGAAGAGGTGAAACAAGACACGACACGTGTCTGCCATTTGAGGGGTGATTGTATGGTCTTGAAAGATGGAAATAACTATCCAGAACATTGAACAGGATGTTTCAAACGATGCACCTTATAAGCAGTAGTAGGATTCGTAAGGTTGAATATCTGCATATGGCGTTCGGCGGTTCCGACCACCATTAACGGGTACTGAACATCAAAGCTATAACAACGTTCCGGGAGTTGCACAGTGGATACTGGATTGGCTGTGCGTAGATCCCAATACTGTCGAGCCTAGAATTAGCGTATAATCAATCAGAGGTCGCCGAGAGTCTCACTTTAAGTGTTTTGTCCCAGCTTCCGGTGGCAAGTATGCCTCCTTGGGGTGTCTCAATCCATTTCACGACTTTGATCGGCGCGTCATGTTGAGCCACTTGCTGTGACTGACCCGTGGTGATATCAAACATCCGCCCAGCATTGTCGGCCCCGCCTGAGAGTACCTTGCTTCCATCCTGAAAAAACGCGTTACTTTCTGCAAAGACACGTAAACGGTGTCATCACAAACCCACCTTGTTCCAACAAACACTCAACACAGGACCTTGATGGGGGTACATGGCTTTCCCTTGAGTTTGACCGTTACTCCCTACCTCGTATATCCGCACCTGTAAGTAGAATTCCCGCCATGTTATTCCTTGTATCGTTCACAAGTAGAACGATGTTACTCACATTGTTGTCCCAGCTACCTACGGCTAGATAATCGGCTTGGGGAGAGAACGATAGTGAGGAAATCGAGTCGCTAGGTGGTTCCGCTACCTCGACGTCCTTGTCTGCAGCGGCAGTGTTCACGGCAGGCGACGACGAGTTGTTGAAGAAGGACATCTGGCCACTTTAGTCAGTCACGGTGACTCCGTCAAATAAATAATGGATTACGTAAATGGTTCATGTGCGAACTGTCTCCTTGTGATGGACCAGAAGTCTTTTTAAGTTTGTTGGCAGGCTAGCGTAATGGTTAACGCGCTAGTTTCCGGTGCAGCATCGCAGCTAGAGATTCGGGGTTCGAGTCCCCGGCTTGTCGTTTATTTTTTTTTGTGCAACACGATTTACATGTTTTTGTAACCTGACTTCCAGGCAGCGGTACCGGCGTATCTGAAGGAACGATGGCCGGGCAAAAGAGCTCAAATTTATTCATTTCTAATCACACAGCCAAATGTAAACAAGTTTAAAAGGTGAATTTACAAATGTGAATCAGACATGTCAACATTTTTCCACGCCACAAGTCAAAGGAGGTCGAACACCCAGTGGCAGGTCCATCGACAGCCCATTTCGATGACGGTCTTCCTACCTCTGGAGGCGTCGTCGCCCTTCCCGCAGTCCCCCTCCTTCCTTCTTCCAACTCCGGACCCGGATGCACAGGTTACCAAGGTCATCAAGGCTATCATGAAAGCCAAACGGATCGTTGTCGTTTGCGGTGAGATTTTCATCTTTGCTCCCAGTTAAGGTTGAACGAATTGTGTGATAAGGTGCTGGAATTTCCGTGCAAGCTGGTATCCCGGATTTTCGTTCTTCGGAAGGCCTCTTTCAGGCGTTGAAACGAGATAATCCTCGAGAATTACTCACCTCTGGAAAAGACCTATTTGATGCTTCAGTATTTAATGTGAGCCGTTCATGTATTCCATTCACCACCAGAATTCACCGGTCTGTTCACTATACTGACTTTGACTGCTAGTCCGAATACAAGACCTCTCTTTTCTGTCAGATGATAGCTCGTCTCTCGGAGCTCTCACACGCCGCCGAACCCACTCCCTTTCATCAACTTCTTCGCGCTCTTGATGACCGCGGAAAGCTTCTACGGGTCTACACACAGAACATAGATGCAATCGAATCAAAGTCTGGCCTCTCATTTGGTGTGCCTGAATTTGACGATCGGAGGTACAAACCTCGGTCGAAAAGCAAAGCACCTCTTCACGCACAAGTAATTACCACGCCATTTCAGGAACCCGTCACTCCTACTCGAACACCTAACAGGCTTCCTTCACCCGCTGCTGACACACCACGGTGTATCCCATTACACGGGACACTTCAAAGCATGCACTGTCAAACCTGCACTCATTCGTGTCCGTTGGAAAATCATTTGCCTTCGTTGACTTCCGGAACGCCACCTGAGTGTCCGGAGTGTACCTCCATGGAAGAGACGAGACAACTTGTTGGCAAGCGTGCCCGGGGAGTTGGTAAGCTTCGACCCAGCGTTGTTTTGTACAATGAGACACATAGAGATGGTGAGGTGGTGGGCGAGATAGTTCGGAAAGACCTGATTGGTGGATCTAAGGGGAAGGGTAGGAGTGGCGCAGATTTATTGCTGGTGGTAGGAACCAGCCTGAGAGTTCCTGGTACCAAGCGGATCGTTCGAGAGTTCGCTAAAGCCGTTCGTTCTCGGTCATCTATCAAAGAATCCAGTTCCGGATTGCTGACACCGGTGTCGTCTCCTCGACGTTCCCCTGCCACCGACGATGAGCCTCAGATAAAGGCCGCGTATCTGAATATCGATTTCCCAGTGCCAACGAGGGAGTGGGAGGGAGTTTTCGATGTTTGGTTGCAAGGAGATGCACAGCATTTTGCGGAGATGTTGCGGGAGGAAATTGAGAAGGAAATGAAGGCAAAGGAGGTGGCCAGTGAGAAGAAGAAGAAGCGGGAGGAGGAATCTGCACTTGTTGCGATACGACAGAAAGAATCTGTCAAGGGTAAGAAGAAGCGCAAACTCGCACCGGAAAGCGTGAAACGGACGGTGAAGAGACGGAAGGTTGAACCTTCGCCTTCGGGTCGAGTGAAGAGCCGATCCACCACGAAAGCCAAGTCAACAACAACAGTGCAAAGCAAACTTGCTCAGCAGCCAGAGAAAGCTCGGCCCAAGATTATCCTCCGCATTCCCGCTCGGCCAAGATCTATGCCCTCAGCTACCCGCAAACTCTCGATCCCGGAGGTGTACATTACCACTACCCCTCAAGTAGTCACGAGGAAGACCATTCCTGGCAGCTGCCGCCCTCCGCCCACTCCTGCTCGAACACCCCCTCCAAACCGCCGGAAAATCCCACAGCCTGCCGGACGTGGTGTGGTATCTCGAGGAAAAGTAAAGGCCGAGAATTTGCACCATTCGGATCAAGTCGAAAGTGGGGATGAGAGCTCTGATCTCAGTGATGTGCCCGATGAGTTGCCCGCATTGCTCGTGCGAACTGTTCAGTATGGTCTCCGTGGCACCTGAATGGTCGCAACATCTAACGTTTATTTTATCCTTATTGTACAACTTTGCGCATGGGACACTGTTGTTAATCGCAAGGTTAATCGTATCATTCAGGGCTGCCAGCTGCTGTTTTCCCGAGGGTCACGAACCTGTTTCCTGCAAGTTGCAGGGTCAGACAAGCAAGGAGCGTATTATCACGATGAACAAGAAGCTGCAAACCGATCACTATCTAGGCTTCGTCACTGAATGAGAGCAGCGTCTTGGGCGGCTTCTTTGCTTTCTTCTTCGTCGATGGCTTAGCTTGGTGGTCTTTATCCTCTGGATCGCCAACTGCTTTTCTTTTTCCCGTTGGTGGCCTAACGCCCGACCTGGAGGACGAGAAGGAGAGATTATTTGTCTGAGAATTGGTCTTTGATGTTGAATCTTTTTTCGCGATCGCGTTATCAACTTGAACGTCCGGCTTTGGCGGTATTGGAACAGGTTCTGCGAGTAATGGCAAACCTCTCTCTAATACTTGAGGTGAATTTATAGTGATAAAAAGAAACTCATTACGCACGCTTGCGTTTCTCATTCTCGGCTTCCCGCTCTGTGAGATGCTTTCCTTCTTTGAGCACCACAACCTGAGGCTTCTCATCTCCGTCTTCCTCGTCTGCACTTCCCGGGTCATCCTCTGGACGTATGGGGATTGAAGGCCTCTTTGGAATCGGAGGACGTCCAGAGCCACCGTGCTCGTCATATTCCGCCTCCTCCTCTTCTGGAACCCCTGCCACCCGGTTCTGAAGTTTGAGGAGGAAAGGTGGAATATGCCGATCATAAGCAAGACTGGATGATAGTTGGTAGCGAGATAGTTCTCTGGGCGCCATGAGTGACTTGGTAGTAGAAGCCTTTGCCAAACAAGCTATAGCAAGCAGAACGATTCGCTTGTCGATACCAGCGTTGTACAGTATACATAGGGTATTTATTAAGGTTATTCACCGGCTACTGGAGTACCTTCGACAAAAAGGTGGGCGAACCAATCCACGCGATGTACGAGCAATGATTTTGATGAGCCCGATATTCATCTCCCTCGAACTGTTGAATTCAGAGCGCTGAGCTTTGTTACGGCATCTACTCTGACCACACTCACATGGCCATTTTAAAAATCAACTTCGTCAAAGCGACGGTCACCGGTGGCATCTGGAGGCTAATACATTCAGATCATACGATTGCTTTACTTGGACACTCATTGTCTGCGCTGGGTATATATACATGGCCTGAGACGCCGCCACTGGCAGAACCAGCATTTCTTCGTTTTTGCAGGTTCATTCAGCCGGAATCATCGTCGTCGCGACTTCGGCTGTTCTCCACACCTCTCCCGGGCCAATCCCAAAAATGATTGCCGAATCAGTTTATGCAACTCCAGACAGGCAAATCTGCAGCGACAAACAGGATCCTGATATCTATACCGAGACGGCAAAGTTCGAAAAAGAACAAGGCTCGTTCAAACCCCCCGTTGTAAGTTTTACATTTGAACTCTCTTCAAGGACTCCACCTTATTGCGACTGTAGCTTTATGATGCCATTGCTCAGCGCTATGACAAGAGTCACATTCTCACCCCTGAAATGTTCGCTCGTCCGGAAGGGATACGAGGCCAGGATCTTCGAGGCCCTGTCTTTGGGAAACTACTCCCTCGTCAGCTTGCCCTCACTCATCCGAATACCGAGAGAACCATGGGCCTGGAGTGGAGGTCTTGGTGGAAACCTCCCGTTTCTACTCGTGATGACCAATCCGGCGCTGTTACTATAGATCCCGCGAAGGTCGTATCCACAGTCCTGGTCTCACAAAAAGCCGGGGTTGGTGGGCGGTTTGATGATGGTGTCATTCCTGTCCAGGACATTGTCGGCCACCGACCTGAAGTAATCAAAGGAAAAGTAACCATTGTTCCGACCCGAGAGTTTAAAGGCAAGCCCGTTAACTCGTCCACATCAGACTCTGCGGCTGGGAGGGTCGTTGATGTTGACCTAATGTACATTGGCGCACAAGGGGGACCACTTAAACCGGAGACGGTGTATTCGGTCCCTCCAAACCTTGTAAAGAAAACTATGCTGGTCAAAAAAGTCGCTTGTATACCATACAACCGCGCAAGAAGGATCTCCCACACCGTTTTCCATTCGAAGCGGATCCATGTTCGCAAGGTCACCGCCGCCACCAAGGCCCCTGTTTTTCAAAAGTCTGAAGTTGCCCACACTGTCCTTAGTCTTGCCAATACTATTATTATTGGTACTCAAAATTCCCGTGTAATTGCTGGCCAGAAGACATACCCTTGCACGCACGATGATTGCCCCCAGATATGCAATTCTACCGGAGATCTTCGGAGGCACTTGGAATCGCGAGCGCACAAGGCACCCTCCTATCACTGCCTTGCATGCCAACGACCTTACACGCGTATTGACGCATTGAGGAGGCATCACCGAAACGAGCCTGAATGCAAAATGAAACACGTGAAATTGTCGAATAATCAGGCCAACGCACAAGAAGCTTGAGCATTCGATGGTGCGCTTCGCTTCAGCTACAACTTGCTATCTGGCTCTTCTTTGGCCATATCCTGTACATATTTTATGTGCCATTGTTTACACTACATGTCTGATCCTTCATCTTAGACCTCAAACCAATCTTAGGAATAAATAGAAAAACTGTATGAACATATCTGTTCAATGTACCTCATTCCGTTCAGATAGAATGAATCCATTTGGCATCCCACAGGGTGCATGGTAGCATACTGTATAATGCAGTATGTTGAATTTATTGGACCAAGTATACTAAATATTGATGTCATATTGTTGCACACATTATTCAAAGAGTATTCAAAATAATGATTCAATATTTTGAAACAAAGTACATTACCAGTATTGAATGGCAATTTTACAATACTACTTCAATAATTTCAGTAAATGTCTTGTTATTCAAGCAGTATTCTAAAAGTGTCATTCAATACTAGTAATTTACTTTGTCTCAAAATATTGAATCATCATTTTGAACACTCTTTGAATACTGTGTGCAACAATATGATATCAATATTCAGTATACTTGTCCAATAAATTCAACATACTTCATTACACAGTATGCTCCTGTGTCCAGTGGAATAAATTTGACCAATCAGTTTTACTAAGCAGTTTTTTGGGGTATCAAGGTTGACATAAATTCCAGCATGGTTCTCGACTCTGTTGTCACCCCAGACCCCCATGACAAACCATATGTGAGAGAAAAGGATGATTCGCTGTAGAGGCTCTGGGCCATCTGGACCCAAATCCTCTTCATATCCCACTTCGTCCCCGTCCATTCCCATTCATGTATCGTCGATTCCGCCCGATTCTGGTCCTCTCCGTCGATTCTGTG
The DNA here is from genome assembly GCA_963556145.1 of Hygrocybe punicea. Classification (NCBI taxonomy): domain Eukaryota; kingdom Fungi; phylum Basidiomycota; class Agaricomycetes; order Agaricales; family Hygrophoraceae; genus Hygrocybe; species Hygrocybe punicea. The sequence continues at coordinate 2,975,536 of OY744468.1, read as the reverse complement.
CCGGATTCCGCCTCTGGATTCGTTCCTACACATAATGCAATGTCTCTAACGACCCGGAATCAGTATGTTTCTAGTTATATATCATGTATCTTCGTTTCCCATCTCCCAGTACATAGCATTCTTCCTATCCTCCACTCCACTCCACCCCTATCAGTTACAGCCTTCGCTTGTAGTACATAGTTACTACAGCACAGGATCACTCCCAGTAGTATAAAAGATGTACCCTTATACTACAACCATATCTTATTATCCCGCTTCAGTTCTACACTTTTAGTCCTCGCTTCATATTGTCTCCATTCCATCTTCATAGTTCCTCTACACTTCCCCTCTAATCCGGAACCCCGGATTCAGGTTGGATTGACTAGATTACATAGAAACACTTTACTCCTTTGATCTCTTTCTAGCAGATCACCCCTTCTAGTAGATTCCCATTCCGGGTCTACAATGGAACTCGCCATCACATCGCGCTTGTCATTGAATCTACAAACTCACGCAACCTCGCAAGACTCTTCAAGGTGACCTAAAGTGCCTAGTCCACCACTACCGCCACTCCCTCCATTACCCACACCTCTTTTGTGCCCTCACAGGGCCTTCAGATGCCGCCATCATAGTGATTTGATAGCAGTCTCGACATCTGTATTATAGCTCATAGTATCGTTTATTTATTTGCCCATTGTCAAGGGTTATTTTTGTGTGACATGGGACTATAACAAACTTGTTCTTTGTCGCTCACCACAACATTGCATGTCTACGCTTTCAAGATCAAGGTTTCCTGGAGTCTACCAGGCTCTCAATCCTCCCAATGCACAAGATAAACCAGAAGAACTGGAAATCATGGACGACTTGGAGGGGGAACAAGAGACCCAGCTTGATGCCACTGTTGAGGATGAAGATGGTGATACCCACATGTCGGATATGCAGGATGCTCTTCTCCAAGCTTCTAAGGGTGTGACTGAAAAGACTGATAGCGAGTATCAGAGGTGAGAAGGTCCAGTTATATGGTTGTTCTTTTCACTGGGTTGAACAGACAACATCATGGTACAGGCTTATGAAACAATGTGAAAGCTTCCTAGTTACCAATGGCTTTATCAAGCAGGATGAGTCTTTTTTCTCCTCAAAGCCAAGCCAAGATGCTCCATGGTTCATTGCATCCTGGATTATGAACCGGTGATTTTCCATTGAGACTAATTTTGCATGCTGATCATGTACTTGTATTTTTTAATGCCTAGGTGTGATGAGATCTTGCTTGATGGATCAAGGAGACCAGCTACAGATGAATGAGGAACATATTCACATGCTCAGAAAATGCGTGCAGCAATGACTTATGCCTTTGGTTGTCTTCATGGGCTTGGAACAATGGCCTGGCATGAAAGTGGAAGTTCTGGTTGGGAACCCATCTGTGTCCAATGTAGTGTCAAGCTATATAGTAGGCCTGCAGAGAAGAAAGGTAAGTCAAGACAAACATTTATTTTGATACATAAATGTTGACTGGCATAACTAAGGTTCAAGCAGGAGAGACTCCTATGAGTGCACGTGCTATTACATCAGTGAGTCAGATTTTCTCCAGGAAATCCAAGCAATGATTTGTGTTTGCTCTTTTTTAGGAAATGCTCAGGAAATTGTTTGCTTTTAATCATCAAAGTGACATCTGGGCCATCAAGGATTACACTGCAGGTTCTCATACACAGAAACAAAACCCCTCAAATATTCATGAATGGGGTGGTGGACGTACCCTCTGTTTATTACAAGCTGCCTACACAGTTGCATTTCTGTGCTTATTGTGTGTTGATGAAGTTCTGAAGATCCAGGCACATGACATTGAGATCCTCTCCTCAACATCTTATAGGCTCACTTTGCCTTTTTGCAAAACTGAACAATTTGGAGGTATGATCATATTTATGGATGAGAGTGTAGTTTTGCTCACTTCCCTGGCACATTTTAGAAATCCAACCATTTGTTCTACATGCCTTGCCTATGGCAGAAGCACATCTTTGTCCTGTTCATGCTCTTGCAGAGTGGTTGAGGATATCCAGGATCAACAAAGGTTATCTCTTTCAAAAGATAGCTTCAGGTGACCGCATATCAGATACAAACACCCCAATGGTATGTCAATCATAACAGTCAAGTTCAACCACTCATTTTGATGGATGAACAGACCTCAGAACAGTTTCTAGAATTGTTCAGAAACAACCTGCTTGATATTAGTGTTGACCCTTATCCCTATGGAACTCACTCATTCAGGTGTGGTGGATGCCAGTATCTCGCATCAGCATGCAGATGGCCAATACGCTGCATCTGTGAATGGGGAGGATGGAGCACTGATTTCACACACTTGACAATTGTCAAGTATCTCATCTCATGGAATGATGACCCCACAGAAAGGCGGGAGGACTTCTTCAATCTAAACCAAGCACCCACTGTCAAATGCCCTACTTGTGGTAGAACCTGTGGTTGTTCATAATCATGTAAAATCTAAATTGATGGCTGAGTTACGTAAATTTGTACATGTAAACTACCATGCATCAGCATCGTCCTCAGAAATGTCAGAGTGCCCAGATTCAGCTGGCACGAGGGCATGATCGACAAGTTGAGGGTTCAACTCAACAGACATCAGTGAGACAACACGGGGTTCTGGTGATAGCATTCATAAATCAGATGGTTCGAGTGCAGGATTAGTGGGTTCATGAGCATCAATAAACGGGGACATGCTGCGTTGTTTGTAGTCGAGGGTGCAAAGATCACTTGCATGCATGCTAATGTCTTCATCGACATCCTCTGCATCCTCCAGAGCATCTGGAAATGGGGTTGGACTGCAGTCATGCCTGCAGCATATCAGTATAATACCAAAATGAGAGATTGCTCATACCGAACAGCGGTAGCCAGATGGTTGAGTCCTCCCTGTCCATGAGTTCGAGGCAGGATGTGATAGATACTAGATTGTATACCTCGTGGCCCTCGCCCCTGTGAGCCACATAGTGTGATAGGACTGGGCAAAATGGCCCACTGAGGAGCTAGGCTTTGTTGAGCCTGCCCCCGTTGTGATATCTGTGAAGCAAAGAGGCTTTTCGCCTTGACATGGTTGATGCGAAGCGAGCCTGGGATTAGCTGTCCCTCACCCCTTGGATCCTCTTGTTTGCACCAGTCACACTCACATAGGACCAGGCATTGACTTGATAGTGTTTTTGCATTTGGTTGATTGCTGTCCATGTCTCGTATGTGTTGAGATTATGGATGATAAGATTACGTGGAGAGGACAGCTATCAGGAGAGGGCAGGGAGATGTTAAAGGCCACACGAAATAAGCTCAAGCTCGGGGCCAAAAGCCAGAGCTTGAATGACATGTGAGCACACAGTATAGTTCTGATAAGCCATATGTTGCAGCCAAGAGTAGTACATAGGGTGGTGGTTATATGGAGATTTGGAGACAATGGAGTGTAGCTATTCCACCAAGTAAGAGGGAAGTTGAAGATTCAGCGATCAACAAGCAACGCAACAAGTCACACATCATCAGCAGTCTATTTACGACATGTACATGACCTTGTTGAATTACATATAATCATATGCATTTTCGGATGCAGCCGAACTCCACCTACTCAGCCGCTCAACGTAGTGAATGGCAGTGAAAGTCATTCGAGTACCATTGTCATTGCTAAACATCTTCCAAAACTCCTCTGGGGTACCTTCACAGTAGCACTCAACAACAACCTGAAAGAGTAAACAGGTAAGACAAACTCAAGAAATTATACAGATAAAAATAAAACACAAGTTACCTTCCATTCAAACCATCTTGCTTTCATCCCCTTCCACTGGTCCTTTTTCCCATACTTGTAAAGCTCAGGCCAATACACGACAGGTACAGGATGGCCATTGACAACCAATGAGGATGTCCCCAACCAGTGTGATGATTTGTCGTCCCACATACCATTGAGACGTGGAACGTCATTGGCAAATGAGATGGCAGGAGGATCAGGAACACTGTCCAGGGTGAACTGGAGCATGGTCCCATTTCCAAGCACGAGTGAACGTTCAGGGAGAATGGCTAGTGAAGTCACGGGTGGAATGGGAAGTGTTCCTACTGCATTTGGACTGTCAAGTTGTGGAGGTCGGACTGTGTGAGCACAGGGCAGTACTGGGGCACATGGTGGTTGCACCTCATCGGGTGGCTGCCATGCCATGCCATCTGGCAAAGACTGCAGCAATATTTGATGAGCATAGGACTCACACAAGTATAATAATATTTACTGTATTCGGAAGCTGCTTGTGAGGTTTTTCACATTGTATTTGGGCTACATCTACTTCAGGATAAGTGGTAGGCTCGTATGGAAACATGTTGCAAATGTTTTCGGCCTGATTGGGATGCCATGGGCTCAGGGAATGTCCATGAAAGGCAGTTACGCACCCATGGGATGAGTTGCTCAATTTGCTGAGCAGTTTGAGTATCTCTTGATCATTCAGTCGGGAGGGCATGGGCAATGATGCACTTCTCATTTGAAATGTCACAGCTTCCCAAAAGCACCTCACGGCACCGAACGGACTGCTTCAGTTTTGATTTGTGGGGGCCTCGCCTTGGCCCCTTGTGCAGCCGTTTCGCACTGGCTATGAGGCTGAAAAAGATAAACGTGGGTGTGTGGTCAATGGGTCAGCAGGCGAAGGCAAAGTGGGAAGGCAAAGCAAGATGCTCACCTTTTCCATGCCTCTCGATCCCCACTGAATGTCGTCAGCCGCTCGCGTAGCATTGCAGCATTCCCTGAGATGGGGAGTCGAAATTCTTGGCACCACTCTTTCAGAGTGGCCTTTTTTTGACCGTTGCTGGGACAGCCAAGTGTGAATCAACAGAAAACGAAAGAAAAAATGCAAGAGGAACTCACACATTGAGATGGCACAGTTCATGCTAGCCATTTGCACCCACCCGACCCGGAAACAGCAGGAGCACATCCCCGCTGCTCTCGAGGCTTGGCGTTGGTGTTTTGGTGGATGACTCCACCTCTGCTGGCATTCGCATCGCTTGGGGGAGTGTCCAAAGGAGGAGGATGAGGAGGGGGAGCGATCCGGCGTTGAAGTCGAAGTGGATGATGTCGAGGTGTCATAGTACCAATATCAGGAGAAGCCCGCTAGCGAAATCGACGGATATTGCGAAAATTGAGATTGCCGTTGTTGACTGTAGGCTTGACAAGGTGGCGGAATGGTGGGGCACGGCGATGGCAGATGGGGCCCATGCGTCCTCGCCGTTGGTCTTCCGGGTCGCATCTAGCTTGCTCAAAGTCCGTTAGTTATAATACTGTCAGCTGTGAGCGGGGGACGCGAAGGCATCACGATTCATTTCGGCCCCGATCAGGTTCAGGCCCCGGCAAACGCCGGGTGACAAAATCGTTTCCGAACCATCTATTCTCAGAGATAGTATACAAATGGGTCACCGGATTGATGTGGTTTGGCAGGCGTGGGAAAGGTACCGACGGGCCGGTGATCACCAGAGGCCGGGGACATATTCACGGGGTGACGTCGGGGTCCATACACAATCGCCGTCACGTTTTTAGAGCAGATCAATCCTGCTTTCCGAATCCGCTGTAACAAGTTATGTGCCAAAAATTTCGCACTCGAAAGAGGATTGAAGGCATCCCACCTATTGTGTCCTTTTATACTAAACCGGCGACCGTGATCAACACATTGATGTCGCAAGACCAGGCAAGACCCTGCGCATTGGACAGTTGGAATGATCTTGGCATTCGGATAGAGTTCATCTTCGCGATGTGGAACTTGGATCCAAACCAGCCGATGAGTACCAGATTCTGAATTTCAGGAACGTTCCTCCCGTTGACTTACCTTTTCTACCGTATTGAGTTGCATATAATGTCTTGGCCCGAAAGAACGAAGATCGATCCACAAATCTACTAACTACCTTTAGCAGCGATACACAATGCTCCGTGAAACGCTCTACTGCCATGCAGATAGCCCTGAGCTATGACTCGGCCTAAAGGTGCTTGAGAGCCGACATCAGAGTCTGAACATGACAGCCAGAGCCTCCCAAACATTAACCTGTTCATTTCCTCTGCCATCATCGTGGAATCTCCCATGTCGAGCGATATCGAATTTCCAGCCCCAACTTCCCCGGACTTTCATTCTGTTCCCCGGTCACAATCTGTTCAAACTCATTGGGTTATCGCAACTGAGGATATTGTTGTCGAGCAAGACTTGCTGGCAGGAAACGCTGGGCACGCCAGTAGTGTCGTTAAAGGTTACTGGAACCACAGTCTGGTCGCTGTCAGACTGCTATCGAAGGAAGCGCGGGTGGATGTACGTTCAAATAGTACCACTCGTCCAGCATGAAACGTTGACCATCGATGTCTAATGGCAGAATTTACTACACCGCATTCAAATTTGGCAGAGCTTGACACATCCCCTTGTGTCGCAGGTTTTCGGCATCTCCCAACTTGATGCTATTACGCCTTTGATAATTTCCCAATATTATCCCAACGGAAACGCAAATGAATTTTTGGCTGAGAATCCTGACGCCGATCGCACAGTGATTGTGAGTGCAGTGGCCCAATTGGCTGTTCATGTTGAACTTGTCACAGATTTTTGGGTGTGCGCTTGGGATGCAATACCTTCACAGGGTGAGCTCTCTATGCTGTTGCTGTCAAGACTGGCGCTTATCAAAGTCATTTCCAGCGTGGAATTGTGCACGGCAGCCTTAAGCCAGCCAACATTTTGGTTTCAGACGATGGACAAGCAAAGATTGCAGATTACGACATGATCGGAATAAAACCCAGCGGAAACATCCTCCCGCAGAGGTATTTTAGTCCAGAAGCCTGGTTACTAGGTGTAAGTATCCTTCAGCAAAGCGTTTTACGTTCTGCTCCACATATTTCTCTTAGACCATCTCTTGCCCTTCCGATGTATTTGCGTTTGCGATGAGCGCATATGAGGTGAGTCTTCTCGCATAACTAGACACATTTATGAATAAATATGGCTATTAGATATTCACATCTACCCCTCCTTGGGGAGTCCTTTCAGAAGCTGATATATTTCAATGTGTTGTCCACAAGAAGGAACGTCCTGACCGGCCGAATCCAGAACTTGAGCGGAAAGTTGGCATTACAGATCAAATATGGGAGATCCTGGAGGGTTCTTGGGGAGAAAAGGTTGGGTTCCGCCCCACTTTCTCTCAGATTGTCCGGAAATGGCAAAATCGGGCTGCAGTGGGAAATTCACAACCTGGTGAGCCTCCGGAGAACATTGCAGGCCAGTTTGTTTCTTACAGAGACAAGTTACTCCTGGTCTTCGGTTGACTGAACTGGCCATTTCCACAGATGTTAGTTCCCTTATGACAATGCGAGTCGGCCCTATTGATCCCCACAGGGGTTTAGACCGACTGCATTCAGGGCGTAACGATGAGGCAGAAGATGTGCCACCAGCATATCGCGATCTTTCGATCAGACGACCACCTGCCAATCGTGACGTGAGCATGCGAAGCAAGCCCCATCTATTCCACACAGTCAGATCAGCTTCAGAGGGTTATTCCAGCCCCGATCGTGATTGGCCACCAAGCTCCGTCAGTAGGACTGAGGATGATAGTATCCTGTCACACTCAACCTCAACACGTCCATTCGCCTCTTCATTGACACATGTCAATTATGTGCCTGCATTACGGAACGGTACGCCTTACTGAATTTGCTGTTATCCGAAGGTTGAGGCCGAATGAATCATAATAGGCAACAGTCGTGTGGATTGGCATTCGCCCACAAGACCTTCCGTTGCCGAAACCGCGGACAACACGGTTTCGCCCAATCGCGGCAATGAAATTCCTCAAACGCGGTCCACCCCAAGGCGGAATAGAAACCCCATCTGGGATCCTACCTGGCGTGACAGACAAATATCTGCCGAACCAAATGTGACAGGGTTTGATGACCCATCCATCACTCACAGTTTTCTCGGCGAAACCAGTACGACACGTTATCCGATACCGTCATCCCAGATAACTGACACTCAGATTTTTGAACCTCACATGGGCCTAGCGCCGAATGCTGTTCTACTTGCTGGCGCTCTCCATACTGAAGTTTCAGAAGGCGGCAAGTCACAAATAATCGACGAGTATCTTCTCAAGGCCCAGACCCTCTCGCTGCAGTCTCGTAAGCAAGTGCAAAAGTTGGTGACAGCGGGCATCGTACACACAGTCATACGGTTACTCAAAGCCCGAGCTGTGGATGGTGCAGGGTTGGAGATAGTTTTGACGACCCTGGGCCTACTCAGGTATGTTCGATTTCGTCTTCAGTCGATACAAGCGCTTAGCACTACTAGTTGTGATACCATCACTGCGAACATCATCTACCGCACGGACACTGTCTCAACACTGACCGAGATCATGAAGTCTTCACTCTCGGGCGACAGCGTTGCATTATCGATCTGGTGCATTAGTCGTATTTGTCGAAGCCAAGAATTAGCCGCTGGTCTCGTCAAGCAGGATATCGCTACAATTCTCATTCAAAGAGGTCTTAAGGGCAACCGAGCCACTTCTCGACTCTCCGCTTGGTGTCTAGGTAGCCTGGCTTACACCGACGATCTGGCCGAGACCTTATGGTCGCATGAGGCAGTTGCCGCGGCCGTAGATCATCTCAGTAGTTGTACGGGATCCAACATGCAACCGGAAGACATCTGCGCTGCATTATATTTTGTGGCTCGCATGGCTCGAACAATTCCAATTTCCAAAGCTCTGGCGAGAGCCGGTTGTATCCCGTTGATAGTCCACCAGTTGTCAACATCGGAAGATTCACAGATTCTAAACTGGAGCGCGCGTGCTGTTGGGTGTTTGATGCGCCCGAGCTGTATTGATATTGCCAAAGATCTATTGGAAGCCGGGTCCGCCAAAGCCCTTGCACGATTACCCAGAGTTCTTCAGACTGAAGAAACCGAACCCCTAGCTTCGTTCGCATTTGCTATCCAACGGTTCAGCTATGCCGAGTGGGGGGAAGGAACTCGCAAGGCCTTAGTTGAAGCCGGGGTTGTCGATTCGCTACTTTCGGCGATGAGGACAGCTGCCGACGTACCGTGTCCCCAGGTACAAATCGCGCTAGCATTAGCGGTAAGCTCCCTTGGCGACATTGGCGGTAAATATGTCCGGCGTGAAATTATAAGGGCGGGGGGCATCGAGATCCTTAAGCAAGTCGGTGCCGAAGGTGGACCCGAGGTGGCCAAGGCTTGTCGTATAGCTGCAAACAGCATCAATGGAAACTTTTGGACCCGCAACGCTGGTAGTTATTAATGTTAGACTCTCGGTGAGAATTATTCTAACGAACCCGAATTGATACAGCATCCGCGAAGACAGGAATGGTTCACGACTGGAAGGGTGGTTGCCCAGAGTACCTACCACCGTGCCCTTCGATGTTGAGATCTTTGAGAATTGAAGAGAACCTAAATTATAGCGATTTCGAAATCTAATGTTGGTGCCTTTTTTTTCATTTCTTATCAATGCCATACCGCCGTGACGGAGAAACAAGAATACGGTTCTCTATGAGATTCAGTCGTGGTGCAGCTCTCCGATGTCGGACGGAGAGAATCGTGGGCTAATCGGTCTGCCTAGACCTGTAACCGATCCTACCTTCACGCTGTCCTCTGACTCCTCTCACAAGGGGATGCCAGTGGTTCAGTCTATTATCTGCCGTTCGTTTAATTTTCGCTGTGCTATCTGCCTTCTGCACCTCCCGACTTTGGGGGCTCGTATGCTTATGCACAGGCGCCGGCGCGCCTCCCCGCCCGCCAGCAGGTTAGTGCGAACTTCTACACTAAACTACACGTACTACGTCGTGGAATTACTGAATACTGCAACATCCTGCACAGTGCCCTCGCATTTTTTACGCCTTACCTTGTTGCATTCGCCCCTGATACCGGTCCCTTCGATTCCTCATGAACCATATTCAGGAGGCTCCAGTGGCGACCAGGAAGCCTTTGTTCTAGTCAAATTAGAAACTCGGGCGATACCAATCCCGGCTTCCGGAACCCATCCAAAAGACTGGCGATTTCACACCCCCGCATTCTCTAGGTGCGGTGAATCCAAAATCTCATCCTAGGATCCTTTTATTAAACGAATTCGCCCCTGATAACACCATCGTACAACTACCTGTTCGCCAGTTGACACGTCGCTTCCTGCATTTGCTCTATTGAGTTTCTTGGGATCTCCTGTAACATGGTGTCGAGTGTGATGATAAGGTTGGTGTCTCGGGGGGAGAAAATCGAATGTTGGACTGCCCACTAGCCATAGTCGTATACTATATCTCGGTTAAAGTAGTCATTCAAGTTGAAGCTGTCTTGAGCTTCATTCCATGTTGGACACTCAATACATGTCTAGAGACTATGGTTTTCTCCTATAATACAGGTTTCAAACGTCGATTTCCTGACTCGTGCTTTGTGGGCGTCTCTAAGGGGCTAGATATATAAAATTTCCAACTAGAATAGAGACCAAGGAAACCTACTAACGGGGCTAAGGAAGGAAGCGCATGCGGTTCCTAAAAGGGGCGTTCCTGACACCTAAGTGAAATCGCTGAATTTGGTTCCCACGCCCCGGGCACGAGTCCGTGCACTCTCCTCAGTGATTCGAGTGCGCCTATCTTCAACTTCCAGGTCACGCTCAGTAAAAACGAATATTCAAGTGAAGTCATGTGAAATCAGGTCAAAGTCGACCCATGGTCAATTATAGTCAACTTGTAGTCTGCAAAACGTCAAAGTTTGTTACATTCAGGTACCGCAACTATTTCTATGGGGGGCCTCCGTGGACAAAATGATTATGTTCCCAACTTGTGAAATTCTCGTGCGTGCGAGAGAATTTTCTTGCTACAATCGAAATTATTTTGTCACAATTGAAATCTTTTGCCCACAATTGAAATTATTTCCGCCACAATTGAAATCTTTTGACCACAATCAAAATTATTTTCCCCACAATTGAAATCTTTTACTCACAATTTAATTATTTTCCTCACAATTGAAATCTTTTACCTACAAATGAAATCTTCTAACTGTACTCCAAAAAAATTTAATTATACTTCGTATTTTTCAGTGATAAGTAATAATAACTACGGTCTGGCAAGGTAGCCAGATTCAAGCTCCGCCTGATTTCTGAACCTTCGCCAACGCAGGCCTCTTTTCATCGTCGACTTATTCATTTAATATTCCTTCCAATGCATCAATGCCAGCTCATCATTTGTCACAATTTTATGTATATTTATTCATAGCATATCATAACAACAGTTCAGCGCTGTGATCCAGATCATTCTTCGGTCAGTCATAGTGGTGGATGCAAAGTAAGGGAGTTGCTCGAGACACTCCTGAAGATGTAGAACCTGGTCAGACGTAAGAAAACATGGAATCTCCTCAACTTCAACATGAGATAAATGATTCGGTAAGAGGGAATAAAGTGGGTCATGAGGAGCACCATCAGGAGCATTAGCGGTCTCATGATGGGCACGAATCTGTGCATCATCATAATCTGCCCAATCGACACCATATGATGCCAAATCATCAATGTCCTCATCGTCAGGACCAGCACCGATAGCATCAAGGCCCCTTGAACCATTCTGGAGCATACCAAAAAAAAACATATCTTTTGGTGATCGTTGTCGCTCGCCTCGGATGGTCATGATATGGTGGTTCCAGGCATTTGCCCAGTCCATTGCATCCTGGTTGACTGCAGGGAGAAAAAGATAATGGAGTAACCAAATGTGCCAATCGAGATCGGTGTTGAGTCCATCATGAACCTCCAGGTCTTGGAAAAATGTTTTCCACTTGCTCCCAAATCCCCGTGTAAGATCACGCCAGAGCCGTTCAATCCGAATATTGTGGACACTCCTGTAAAATGTTGTTGTAGGTTGTAATCACCAGAAACTAGAAATAATGTACCGTCCCCATATGTATGACCCACGTTCAATGCCATTCTTGTTCTCTTGATATTCGGCAACAAGAAGGTTCTCTGTTCCATGATCTCCCCTGATTCTGCTCGGATTTCCGTGGACCAAAATACAATCCAAAAACAGGTCTAAGACCGTGTTGGCTCGATTATTGTTGCTGGCACGAATGCCAGTGACCAACCTCGAAAATCCATCAATAAAAGCATGGAAAACAATCTTCCACCGGATAAGACCTTGAAACAACAAATTAGTTTCAGCCGTTTAAAATGCATGGCAGAATTCTTGCCGTGTTGGCCATCATGGTGCCATAGCGAGTTGGGTCCAGCAACTTTATAAACTCGTCGGTGAATGCGATATGGACCAAATGAGTTGGTTGCGGCACCATGTACTCGGGTATATGCAGCTCGAATCCTGGATCTTGCTATATTGTGTCCAAGATGCTTAAGATGTCCATCAATCATGCGGCGGCCAAAGGCAGGGAACGCCTGAAGAATGTATGCGACAATCTCATCCAGCTGTTCGTCATCCAATGTTGAGTTGATTGCTGCATTGGTGTAAATACGGCTGACGGAGCCATCTTCTGCCACATACTCAACATACACAGGGGGCCCAGGTTCGACCAGTTGATATTCAAGTGCACGACGTCGTATAGTTCGAGGGTGACAATTAAAAATGGGAGCCAAGTGGACTGGACGACGTAACTCCAAAGATGTAGCAAGTATATCATGGTCTATTTCAATGCGAGGACGTCCAGGGAGCCCAGTATACGAGATGTGTGATGTATCAATAGGAGGAGTGTCGGGTGGATCAGATGAGATTTGTCGTGCCAGATCAAGCTCATGGACCATCGCCTGTACGCTAGTGAAAATAATGTTGAACTCGTCTGTAGGAATGATGGCACGGTGCTAGGAACACTATTGAGTCCTGCCGAGCTACTAAGATTTGTCTGGAGGTAAAGTATTCACCTGCTCGATTAGTGGGATCATTCTCAGACACTCGTTTTTCGTCTCTCCCAGTCTACCCGCATCACCAACTTGTGTGCGAAGTGATCGGTGAACGAGTGTACCGAGATGAGAGAATGCTACCCTAATTGTGGCCAATGGAATTGGTATCTGCTCGCGGTTCATGGCAGGACGAAGCAAATACTAGGGCCCTCAGCGAAAACGGAAATAAGTCGAACGCCACTATTTCAACCGCGTCCCCGCCGTCTCATTGCTTTTACATCGGCACGCCCCAAATTTCATAACACCATTTCCCAAGTCTCCATAAACGTGAGTAGAATGCTTTATTCATCAACTTCTTTACTGACACTATAGGATTGGGCGTCCCGATCGAAGAAAAGGTGGCCATCCACTGTGATCCACAGCCCAGCACACTCAGAACACGAACGGCAGGCCAGGATTGCGAGGTTCAAGGGGCTCACGACATTCCGACTAATCCCAGCACCTGGTTAGCTTTTCATTTTTAGTCAGCGCGTTTTCGTCGACTGATTGAGATTCTTCAGTCCTTCTGGTAGCCATCCTCGAATGCCTCGCAGCTGAGATTCCGGAACTCGCTGGTAACGCTTCGATGAGACAACCGGTGCGGGAGACCCAGGTAACTATTTCATTTCTATTTTTTATTTGTTCTACTAATGAATTTAACACTTCTTTTGTCTTTGGGGCCACCTCGCCCCAAACGAACGCGAACACAAACCGACAACCCAGCCGACCTACGACAGGAAGTGTGACCACGCCGGATGTGGATGACGAGGATACAGAAACGGGGCCCCGTCAGGCGGCCAGGTCGAATGAGGACGATGAAAACGGCGACGACAAGGACGGCCAGGAATACGAGGACGGCAACAACGAGGACGAGGACGGCCAGGGCATCGAAGGTCCACGACGCGACGATGGAGAATGAGGAGACGACGGCGACCCGAGGTGGACCGGGCGTGGGTAGGTTCACCCACGCCCAACTGATGCGTTTTTTCTTTTCATCCATATATTATTGTTACACTACTGATTACTACCAATCCCCAGCCACTACCCCACTCTCACCCTCATGCGTGGACGTGGCGGCAGCGCCACGTCAGCTGCGCCAGCAACAGCAACAACAGCAGCAGCAGCGCGACGAAGAAAGCAACAACGACGGCGAGGACGGGGGCGAGGACGGGGACCACAACGATCACAGGGACAGGGACGAGGATGGGGACAGACGAGGACGGGGATGGGGACAGGGACGGGGACGACGGGGACGGGAACGACCAGAAAAACGGAGACGGGGACGACAAAAACGACGACGGACGGGAATGATGAGGACGGAAACGCGAATGAACGCGATGTATGTACATACAGACCTTCCCCCTGCCTCCTCCTGCCTCCCCCCCCCCTGCCTCCTGCTCCCTTCCTCCTGCTCCTGCCTGCTCCTGCTCCCCTCCCTCTCCATTCTCCTCTCCCCCTCCCCTTCTCCTCTCCGAGGTATGCCGTTCCACATGCGAAGTTGTGCATGTTGTCTATCCAGCCTCACAGAGTGCAGGAGCACCTGGTGGGCATTTTATTTGTAGTCAGCGCGTTTTCATCGACTGATTGAGATTCTTCAGTCCATCTGTAGCTGTCCTCGAATGCTTCGCAGCTGAGATTCTAGAACTCCATGCAGATCAAAGGTGGAGCCCAGCCAGCAGCAAAACCCCTTCCCTATGCACCTCGCGAATGACGTCCGCACGTCAATTGACGTCGGTGCTGCAACCGCGAGGTATCCAGAAGGAAGGTGGGGGCCACTGCCCAACGCCTGGCAAAAGGTCACAAGTATGACGTGACGGATACACGTCGTACCTGCGGCTTGTACAAGTCACCCACCCATGGGTGACCAGCCGAAAAACCCACATCCCGTACTCACTACCACGGGTACAGGTGACAGCGGGTATGGGTACAGGCATGTTCAGATGCCCGCAGGTATACCTGTGCCATCGCCTATCAGCAGGTAACTTCCATCTGCAACAGAACTCTATTAACAAGGATGATACAGTTGCGGTAGGTATAGTTCGCTCATTTTATGCCTCATTCCTTGATGCACGACAAAGCTGTTTTGTTCTAGTTAATTTTTACAATCATTGTGCATCCGCAAATGTGGCTGGTCAGTGTGACCGTTTGCATGCTCACCGTGTGAGAAAGTTGTGTTACCAGTTTATGGTCCCCCACACATTCTTTTAATGAATGAATATCTCTCATGTCTCACTCGATCCTCTTGAACAGATGCCAGATCTGTGGTTCTGGTTGTGGAGGATACACAGAAGATATCCCCGGTTGGGTGAGTCCATTCAAAGCCACTTTCAAGTTGCATCTTCGCGCTGATTATCATCAATGTTGAAGTGTTACTGCCTTCACTCCGAAGAACAGCACCGGCCCCTTCCTCAAACATCTCTTCCACGTAGAGGTGGTTGCCCTAGCACAAGTTGCATGGGTTTTCGGTCCACAGTTCGTCGTTGTCTCTACATATCTCACAGTATGAACAGCTTATGTTGCGGCCAGTCTGGAAATATCACACCCCAAACAACATGTGACAATCCAACGTGTCATCAAACCTGGCTCGCACATGTGGCTTACCAGCCGTTTATGTGAGATTTTTATTGTCAGTATGGTTTTTTGACTAATTTATATCGGACAGCCTTCCGCCAAACCAGCATGACCCTCCACCTGCATTACCCTGGAATCCCCAAGCTGGACCTGCAACAAATGGCAATGCCAACTCCCGTCGAATGGTGTCTTCATCCGCAACCTTGTCTGCTCTCCCGGGGTCTGGTTTTCGGCAGACGACTTCTCGTTCACGCACCACTCATCGTTCTTACCCAGTAAATTCTCAGGTATCCAATAATAGAAGTATGCGCCTTGTAGAGCCAACAAAAGTTACTTGCTTTGTAGATCCGTACCCGGTAAGTCTCCCATACAACAATATTTGTACTCCATAACATATTACCTCTCATAGAATCCTTCTCGATATAATGATCTTTATGATCCACGCAAATACCCAATGCGGGTGTACCCTCATCGACTTCCGGAAATGATCAAACACTTTCAAGAACACAATTTGATATTTGACATTTCGTTACCGGCATCATCATCACCGGAAGTTGAAAATATTTGGGAATTTCTGAACGAGCAAATTACCTCGCATTTTTCCATTCATGGCTTTCAAATACTCGGACACAATCTGCACAATCTGCCCAAACGGTATGAGCATGCTAGCTGGCATTTGCTCGCTCCAGGCTACAAGAAGGCGAATGATCGCATCATTTCTGGAACGACACTTTCCGAAAGGGAGATAACACTGGCGACCGTGATCAAAATTGGTCATAAACTTAAACATCCTGATAGTGGTCTGCCTATGATTTTTATTGGTATGTACGGAGTACCATAACATTTTCCTTGAAGATAACAATCACCTTTTCAGCTCCAACAGGTAGACTATGTGGTATAGTGGACGAGTCGAATGCCCCCCACTATTGCTTTGCTTCTCGTGTCTTCGATGGTTTCCTCACAGGGTTAGCAAATGAGCCGTCCAATGACCCTATCTGCTTCAAGGTCTGCCCAAGATCTGAACGGTTTTCTCACTTTCCGGACTCAGATTTGCCCATGACCACTGTACCTCTTTTCAATGTTTCCCACTCACGCTCTGGTTCTCCTTCGCATTCTCACGCACGCTCTGGTTCTCCTTCACGTTCTCACTCACGCTCAGGCTCACATTCTCGCTCGCATACTCACAATCAGTCACATGATCATTATTATCGTTCCCGTTCCCATTCACCCTCACGTTCTTCTGCATTACCATCTGTATCAGTATCACCTCCAGCCACTCCAGCATCATTTTTCAGAAACCCACGACCTATTTCTCCGTTAATGCCACCCATGGCTTCACTACTGGCACTTGAACAATTGACGCCTGTTAATACCGCCAATTTTCTGCCCTCTCCTTCTGTTACTAATTTAATGGCACCTGCGCCACTGATACCTCTAAGTTCCACCAATTTTCAGGCAACTCCTGTCATAGATTTGACTGCGACGACTGATTCATCACCCCCAGCATTTGTATCCTTTCCCAATATTCCTGGTCCCTCTAATATCCTAGGCTCTGCCAATACCAGCCATCCTCGCCGTCCACCTCACTCAATTGCTTCATCCCCACCTTCCAGAACCTTCCACGAATGGCAGGATGCCCTGACATCTGCAATCGAAACTAGTGGCCGAACTGATATCACCTGTCTACACATTCGTGCTGATAACGTCCATGATGCTGCCATTGCCTTTATACATGCTTTGCGTAATCACTTTCACGATCCAGTCCTAGAAGCCCTCCCCAGCACAAGCAAGATATACACTTTTGTATGGAGTGACCTTGCGGCTGGGCAGCGTCACTGGAATGTGTATGTATACATATTTAAGTCACGCAATTTTGTCTGCTGATACTTTTTTTTCCAGTGGTAGTGGTGTTGGAGCTGGCGTAGAACGTGCAGTAGTGAGGGAAGCCATTCAACTCGTGATAGCGGATGGGGCTTACTGGAAGTATCTGGATGATCTCGGCCACTATACCTGGTCTACACTGCCCGCAGGTGTTGAATCAGATACTGAACGGATCACAACAGCTCGCATTCATGGTGCATTGGCGGGCTTGCATCTGATCTGGTTACATATGGCACCTTACCCATTTTCACCGTGGATGTTACATCTAGCGGTCTCAAATGATCTCCGGTCGATTATGGATGTCAAGATGATCGAGAGGATAAATCCTGATGTTGGCAAGAGACTGAGTTATTGGCCAGTGGACAACCACTCAGCACTGGATCTGTCAATTGGATCGCCAGTTTCTTCTCTTATTGTCGATTACCTCAACACAAATGTTTGCTCCAGATTTTATTGCTACTCCTTTCCATTAATGAATGGTTTGATAGGGGGCTGCACTCCGACGAGCCAGTCCTCAGGTACGACAACAGTATACACAACTCATCTTCACCAGCGCACTTTTCTCATGCACGCCTCAACAATTGGAGTTGTCGGTTGAAGTCCAGGCATTCCGTGACACATTTAATGTACAAATAAATTCAACCACGTCTCTATGCACCGTAAGATTTCTTGATTGCACCAGCCCTTGTTCTCACTTAAAAGCCTTCTAGCTCCTGCAACCCACTCTTTCTGATATTCTCTCTCATTTCTATGGCCGTCAAGTTATTTCGCCAGGCCAAGTGATCGACCTCTGCCGATTGGTTGATCTTGACACCAATCAGCAGCATCCAGTAATTGATGACGACGATTTGGGGTCTGTATTTGTGCAACAGCTGTGCCGTTTTCTAAGGCGTCCGGGTCATCCCACATCAAGCTTGATCATGCCTCAGGATAATCCTGAGCAGTCTAGTTTGGTGGTCCGCGCGAGACGGTTTTTGTCCCTTGTCACCGGTTCGGACCTCTTACCTCGTGATACTACTGATGCAGACACAACAATCACGGTATTTCTGCCTGTTTCAATATTCCCTTCACTCCTGACATTTTACATAGATCAAGCTTATGCATGTTTCCGAGATGCCACGGAGTATTAGACCCAGTCGTCCGTCAGATTGGCCTGCAAACACAGTGTGGACTGTAAGTGGCATTCATTTTTGCACCATGACTACCGTGACATCAATTTGCAACAGTATGCTGAGGCGACTCTCCCGCCTATGATTTTCCAATCCTGCACTGCGACCGCTACAGTTCCCGTTACCAATGCTCTCAGACAAATTCTCTTTGATTCCATGGAAGCTGCAGACGAGGACATCGATACAAGCTTCGACCTTTGGATTCATGACAGCATTATGAATCAAGATACCGCTGAATTCAATACACTCTGATATGTCAACATAGCCGTTTATTGCACTGTTGTTACCCTACTACAGAAGAATTATTATGTCTGCATTATATGACACCGGATGATGAGTCC
Source organism: Hygrocybe punicea (assembly GCA_963556145.1). NCBI lineage: Eukaryota > Fungi > Basidiomycota > Agaricomycetes > Agaricales > Hygrophoraceae > Hygrocybe > Hygrocybe punicea. Next base: position 2,956,701 of record OY744468.1, on the reverse strand, counting down.
CGGTCCACTGGCTATACATCAAATTGATCGTATGGTGAATACGGTAGGGCTGACATCCCCGCTATCTATCTAGAGCATGTCACAACTCCGCTGAGGAGAGGGATTGTCATTTTGATCGCAAGGTAGAACTGGAGGTAGTGGCACGGTGGTAGCAGAAGATGCCTTTGATCTGCACAGTGGATGCGAGCGAGGGCGAGGGCGAGGGAGATGGAGAACGTGTGGGCGTTGGGTTGGCATCTTTGTGACTGTCATCCTTCGTCCCCGTCATCCTTCGTCCCCGTCATCTTCACCTCGTGGTTGTTGTCATTGTTGCTGTCGCTGCCATCTGCGTTGTTGTTGCCGCCATACCTGTTGTGGGCTCCCTCGTCGCCTTTCTCGTTTGAGGTCTTCGGGTTTTGTCCGTCGTTGTATGCCATCACAGGCAGGTGTGCCGTTTGTGTGTAGTTAGTAATATAGAAAATCATTGGAAAATGTAAAAAATGCACACCCAGCTGCTCTTTCGTTCTGTCCAACCAACGTGCTTCGTTGTGGCTTGTCCAGTTGTTGTGGCTTGTCCAGATCGTTGTTGCTGTAGTCCATGTGCACACGCTGCTGGGCATGTTGTCAGTGTCATGGCAGGAGGAGAGCAGGCATGCTGCTATCGAAGCCTTCCTCGGATCCCACCCTGCCGCACTCGCCTTCGTACAAATGCCGAAACCCTCTCCCTCCAGCTTCGCTCGCGAGAGCTACTTCGGCCTCAACGTAATGAAGTTCACCAACACAACCGGAGCCTTCCGCTTCGGGCGGTAGAGCATCGTGCCCAAGGCTGGCATCGACCACCTCGACGCAGCCACCACAAAATCCAAGAGCCCAAACTACCTCTTTGATGAGCTCCCGCAGCGCATCGCAAATGGACCCATCACGTTGCACCTCCCTGAGGATTGCACCATCATCAATCTGGGTAACCTACCTCATTTGCTTGGGAAGGGTTTGTGTCGGTGATCGCCAGTGGGCGGTTGTGGGGCGCTGGGTGGCTAGCGTTTGGGTTTTGATGTGGCGCGCTGGTCACCATGTCACCGTGCTATGCTGGGTATATACTAGTAATGCCGTAGTTATCCAGTAAAGACATAAAAATAAAAACATACCCATCACCCGCTGCTGTTGACACCGCGAATGCCTTTCTGGCATCATTGTTTTTTCATGTTGCGGTGTGCTTACGCCACTGTGAATGAAACAGTTGCTGCAGGTTGCAGTATTGAGGAAGCGTCGAACGGCAGCGAAAGTTCATACGAAAGTTCATATTACTACTCCGATGTTCCCACAACATCGGCAGCCTCCGGCATCCATTCCTAGGGTTAGGGTACTCACCTTATTAATAATAACAAGCTGCCATGTGACGCAAAATTTTGTAAATGAGTGAGCAAAATTTTCAATTGAGTGCATAACAAATTTCAGTTGTGTATAAAAGTTTTCAATTGTTAGTAAAGATTTTCAATTGTGAGTAAAAAATTTCAATTGTGGGTAAAAAATTTCAATTGTGGGTAAAAAATTTCAATTGTAGCGTAAAAAATTCTATTCTGGGCCATGATTTTATATTGTCCAGGGGGACACGCTATATATTTCCCATCAAAATTAGTCAAGGTAAAGTACAACTTTAGTCCGACACGCAACTTATATTCGTGTGTCCGCATGCTCGAGCATCAGACCATTTTTCACTAAGTTCTACAACGTTGCCATCAACTCGAGATGACAAATGTGAGTTCATTTTTATCCGATGATCCTTTCATTACTACATGCTGATTTCTCCTCAGTGCACCCCATCTCTGGCACCTACTCAGACTCGACGGCGACACACTCTTCGTCTACAGGAATACCCTCATTCGCGTCCCCCAGTCCTGGCTTGACGCCCATCCAGGCGGTTCTCTCACAACTCTCCATTTTGTCGGCCGCGATGCGACTGACGAGATCGACGCCTATCACTCGGGCGACACTCTCAAACGCATAGCCCGCTATGCAGTGGGTACAGTAGACTCTACAGAACCCTGGGTTCTCTTCTATTTGTCCAGAACCACAATGTTCATCATCGTAAGATTTTTCACAATGTATTTTATTTCTTTTGTTAAAAAAAAGGTCTCTAACAGGTTCTTTTTTAGCGCAAAGTCAGGAAAGCGCTCCGGAAGACGTTGAAAGCCTAATTTCAGTTTGTTCTTTCCTTGCTCTGGTGTTCCCTGGCCCCCTCCCCCTCCCCTTTTCCTCATTGCCCCCTCCCCTCATCCTCCTCCCCATTTAACAATAACTTACATTGTATTGTGGGATTTCAATATACCTGATTCCTGACTGCTGTCTGACTTCTAAAAGTACGACTATTAACGGACTATTACATGACTTTCACATGTATTCCGTTGACGACGGTAGCCCACTGAGATGACTGTCACACAACTAACCTAGTCAATAGTTAGTCGTGCAGAATTAATTAAAACGCCCTTTAGTCAAAGTTTAGTCGATTTCGACTATGACACGACCAACACTAGACATTCACACGAATTTTCACTTTTACTGAGCCTCACATCTGCTGCCAGCCTGCCACTGTCGATGTCCTCCTACTTTGACATTCAAGTTGAATCCTGCTGTTAAACGTTTACGTTTCATCTCTTTACTCGGGTCCCTTTACCTGTGGGAAAGAGGAACCAAGAGGCACAGCAATTCAATAAATAATTTCCTTGTTCAGAAACTCATTTATACCTCTGAAAATCCGTGAGTCTCAACCCAGATCTTCGGACCTTTGTTATTAAGGGCAATTTTCCCTAAACCAGTCTACGCCCATTCAATGATGTGTTTCACGGTCAAGGTACACGGTCAAGGTACAAGGGAGTACTTGGCAATTTCCGATGGTATTTGGACTCTTGCAATTAAATCCCATGTACTTGATCCCCTTGTTTCTCTTCCTCACGCAACCACCGTTCACGGAGAAAAAAAAAAGAAAACCACAATGAGTTCACCCCTCTTCGATGTATCCGGACAGGATGGCAAGGGAGGTGCATCAGGCGTCGACTATAGTGGATCGACCGCACGGGTAGGATACCATGGTCGAGATGGTGGCGACGGCGCTCCAGGAGAGGACGGGACGCCCGCTGGCAATATCACCCTCCAACTCCTCACCCCGCGGGCCACCGCCGCCCTCCCTCACAACGTTGTTTTGGCAGAACCAGCTGGAGCAGATGTGCAGGTTGAAACCGAGTTAGTTTTTTCCAATAACGACTTTCGTCGGTTGGATACTATCCTTGAAGTTGGAGCTGGCCAACTCATCTCATTCAAGGCCGTCGGCGGCAATGGTGGCTATGGAGGTGACGGAGGTGGTGGCGAACGTGGAGGTCCTGGATACAGGTATTTTGATTTTTATCACCCTACTCATTCGCTATTTAATCGCTGTCGGAATGAACAGCGGACGGGACGCCAGTCGATCCCATAAGGCTGAACATGGTGGAAATGGTGGAAATGGAGGAAACGGAGGAGATGCTGGTTCAGGCGGTGATGGTGCGCCTGGAGGAACAATCCGCATCGGTGTTACCAACGCGGATGCATACCTCCTCATGCTTTGCGGAAATGTCACTTGTAATGGTGGTTCAGGTGGTCAAGCAGGAACACCTGGCGAAGGAGGCAAGTACATTAGCTTGCTCCCGACTTTGTGGCTAATACTCACATGGAAAAAAATCAATTTCTGATACAGCAAGGGGAGGGACTGGCGGTTCAGGTGGCTCTTCGTATACATATTCGGAGACTAGTGGAAATACCAAAACAACGTACACGAAAGATGGTGGCGACCGTGGTGCAGATGGGTGGTCTGGTTCCAGAGGTGCACCCGCAAAGGCAGGCATGGACGCCCGAGACGGTACCTTCAGTATCGCTGCCGCAGATTCCACCGGAACTTCGTTCCACAGCAAAATCTTCGATTTATCTCTTTTGGACGTCAAACTTGTGCCAGAGAAAGAAGACGGAATCATCGAGCCTGGAGGGAGGGTATTTGTCTCTTCCATAGACATCTCAAATATCGGTGGAATGCCAACACCCATCTCGCGCAGCGTGCTTGCGTACGTCAAACCTGAATCTTCGCAGCGTCCCACTCTGGCTGGTGAAAATTGGGTTCTTTCCGAAGGCCTCGGTCGCTATGTTCAATTGCCACGAGGTCTTGAACCTGGGTGTGCGGCTTCTGTTCCATGCACTTCATTTGTGAACAGGGCAGATGGAAAGATATCACCGGCTTTAAATTCTAACGGCGAGTACCTCGCATTCGTCGTTGCCCCCATCGATCCTGTCTTTGCCCTTTCCTCTCATCCACAACGACACCAGCGTGGCGAACCGTTCCGCGTCACTGCGCCTCTCGTAATCAGGGCCCAGATGACGCCCTTTGGTAGGGACTTTGCGTCGTTTGTGCGCCAAATGCCCTTCAACATCTGCTACCCAGTGCAAATGAGCGAAATAGCCAGCTTAACATCGCTTCCACCGGGAGGTCAAACGCTGGTCAAGTTTTCCGTGACGAATATATCGCGGAAGGACTACGGTGTAGACGGAGAGCTAGGAAGGCAGATCATTTTCAAAATTGCTTACGAGGACGGAGATGTGGATCCTGCCCAGTTCACTTTTATTCCGATCGTAAATGGAGCTCCGGCCGATCCCATCGTCTTCAGACAATCGGAAAAAGATTCACAATTATTTTGCGATGGACGATTGGTTCGGATGATCAACCTGCTTCCAGCTGGTACAACGCTTAACATCGCAGGCTGGCTGACGGTCACCAGACAGGTCGACTCATACACGGCGGCGAAATTCTCAGTGGAACTCCTTCTTGGAGAGATTGACGACCCGAACAATGTCGTCCTTATCCAACGTCGTGATTTGCATGTGCGAGTGTCCAAAGTTTATAAAAAGACACCGGGTTCGAGAACCTTACTCGTCACCAATAATCAAACGACTCAAGTGGAGATCAAGGCCTGGGAGCAACTCGCCTGGTCGATATTTGGCGGCAATGTTTCTGCAGTTGTCGACATCTGGGATATCTCACAGGAGGGTCACTTCGATCTCAACCGTGTCCTTCCGAGTGGCAGCACTCTTCTCAACGATTGGCAAAACTGCACTGTGGTTATCCTTGATAATTTCTACGACAACTCCGCGACTCGTAAGGCTCATCAAATGGATGATTGTGCCCTCAATTATCTGAACCCGGATCAACTTGCCAGCGCTGTGTTGTCCCGTGATATGCACTTCTGTGTGGTTTCACCAGTACACGAGAATTCCGCAGCACAGCGCCAACATTTAACGACTCCAGGGAAAGGAATCATGTTCACCTCTTCCAATGCGTTCGAGTCTCTTCGTGGGTTACTGAACCCATTTGCCACCGCTGCAAACTCTTTTGTCGTGTATGGAAATGCCGCGGACTTCGTTGAGGCGGAAATTGATGTCAACGTCGATGGCACGCCAATGCCGAAATCGTTCTCTGCACCATGGGCCAGGAAACCTGTCCCACCCATCCATCAGATACATTTAGACGCAATGACACCCCAAATCCCGAGTTCAGTTCTCTACATTCACGTGGAACATATCATACTTGTGCACCGCAAGAAGCCATTCAAATCCCTGAAGAAAGTGCATAAGCTGGCGGCGAGCCTGCAGAAGCAGTTGCTGCGAAAGCATCCGGAGCGGCGGTATGCAATGTCAGTCTGTCACCTAGAGGATCTCCAGGATTTGGCGACGCAAGCGCAGTTTGGGTTACCCGACAAGACTCAAGCAGCCATTCGCATCCGTCGGTCTATGGATGTGTCCTCACTGTCGTCTCGCATCACACTCACTGGTGCCCCTGCTTCTCCAGTTGACCCAATGGCATTGACTCGTGGCGCTGCAACGATCCACACACCTGCTTTCATAAAGTCTCCCCAGATAGTTTCGGCTTTCCTACACAGCATTCCATTCCTTCATCGAGTCTACCTCTATGCTGGGACGCTTAGGTTACTCAACGGTTCTGGTTCTAGGAATGATGTATGGAGAGCTGGGGTACTCAGGACGAGTCTATTAGCGGATTTGGCATGTGAACAAGCTGCATTACGGTTGAAAAAGCGAAATCACGGGGTCGGAGAAGATAGCATCATGCTTCTGTTGCCACGATTGACTGCCCTCTGTCGGATCGACGTTCCACCCCTGCCTGTGGACTGTGTGGGGAACAAGCATCTCCTAGATCTTCTTGCCACCTTCAGAGCGTACATGGAGACACAACTCGTCTGGTACCAGAAACTCCTTCTTGACCGTCGGTGCCGTCAAGTCACCGAGATATCCAATACTCTGATCAACAGCCTCATGTCTCGCGTCTTCTCCACCGGATCCCCGACCGAAAAGCAAGTCAAGACTGCCTCGAGTAAGGTTTTGAAACAGTGGAAGTCGGATGTGGCCAGAGTGCGCAAGACAAATAACCCACAAAAGCCGGTCGTCAGCCTGAAAGGACGTGCGCTTGCTGGTGTTTTAGGAAGCGTCGCCGGAGGAAAAATCGAGTGGTGTGAAGAGGATCATGCAAATTCTGTTGCAGGAAGCATATGCACGGAATTCGGTATCTTCTTTACACCCGAATCATTCTTGGCAGGCGGGCCAAATGGTGGCGGAATGTCTGGTATGTTCACCAAAGGAAGACTCGCTACTACTCTTGATAGCGGCTTTGGTTCCGTTACTCAAAATGCCGATGCCAGGAAGATTTTCAGCTCTGCTACCGTCAGGAAGAATACAATTGCTTCAAGGATGAATGCCAATCAAAAAGCGACGCTCGAGCTTACATTCGCGCCGCCTGTCCAAGTCGAGGACTGACCGGGCTACGACATTCCTTATTTTTTCTCTCGTTTGGGCTTCTAGGCGACTTTTCTTTTGCGTTTCTTTGCATTCCGCTGCTTTCCTTTTTGCTTGAATATCATAGGACACTTGTAGTTTTACCATCGGCTGCAAGTACTCATCCATAATATGTCACCAGTCTAGGCGTTATATGGCATAAGTGTTCTGACACATGAAAAGACGTACCCTCGTCTTCGTCCACAAGGAAAAAATATGTTCCTTCGTCATCCAGAACTTCGTCTGTCGGTGTCAATCTCTTCACCCTCAGGTTCGCGAGCCAGTGCGCCTTTAACACCCAGGATGCACCAACCAAGGAAATGGAGATCCTTGAAGGGAGAGAACCGACGTGTTTCCAGATAGAAAGATGATTGGTTTTCCTTTCAAAAGAACCAACCATACTTGTTCGGCGGGAACATTACAAGGCTGAATCCCGTAGTCGCCAAACCACTTCTGAGAGTTCCTCCGATGTTCCTTTTTTTGGGAAATATCATTTCATGGATTAGGAATTGGGAGTCTACAAAAACAAAAGACTTAAGTCCTTTCCAAGTTTTCATTCCAAGCTTCAACTGTCAACATCAAAGGACATGGTGGTAGGAACACTGGACAACCACCGTTCCAGTTGTGAACCAGTCCCGTCCTTGCACATGCTATACAAAATCAAGCATAACTCTTGCCCAAAGTCGAAAACAATATTGATACCTACCAGTGTTGCGGCTCCAAAAGTTTCCATCGATACTGTTTGTAGCCATGCGACAAGCCTTGGCCACCTCGGGATCACCTCCGGCACCGACTCGATCAAGGATTTCGATGCCCCCCGCCCTTATAATTTCATCCCGGACACATTTACCACCAATGTCACTGAGGGAGCTTACTGCTAAGGCTAGCTCGATATGTGTTTGGGGACATGGTACATCCGCAGCTGTTCTCATCACCGAAAGCAGCGAATCGACAACCCCGGCTTCAACTAAGGCCTTGCGAGTTCCTTCCCCCCACTCGGCATAGCTGAATCTTTGGATAGCAAATGCGAACGAAGCTAGGGGTTCGGTTTCTTCAGTCTGAAGAACTCTGGGTAATCGTGCAAGGGCTTTGGCGGACCCGGCTTCCAGTAGATCTTTGGCAATATCAATACAGCTTGGGCGCATCAAACACCCAACAGCACGCGCGCTCCAGTTAAGAATCTGTGAATCTTCCGATGTTGACAAGTGGTGGACTATCAACGGGATACAACCGGCTCTCGCCAGAGCTTTGGAAATTGGAATTGTTCGAGCCATGCGAGCCACAAAATATAATGCAGCGCAGATGTCTTCCGGTTGCATGTTGGATCCCGTACAACTACTGAGATGATCTACGGCCGCGGCAACTGCCTCATGCGACCATAAGGTCTCGGCCAGATCGTTGGTGTAAGCGAGGCTACCTAGACACCAAGCGGAGAGTCGAGAAGTGGCTCGGTTGCCCTTAAGACCTCTTTGAAGGAGAATTGTAGCGATATCCTGCTTGACGAGACCAGCGGCTAATTCTTGGCTTCGACAAATACGACTAATGCACCAGATCGATAATGCAACGCTGTCGCCCGAGAGTGAAGACTTCATGATCTCGGCCAGTGTTGAGACAGTGTTCGTGCGGTAGATGATGTTCGCAGTGATGGTATCACAACTAGTAGTGCTAAGCGTTTGTATCGACTGAAGACGAAATCGAACATACCCGAGTAGACCCAGGGTCGTCAAAACTATCTCCAACCCTGCACCATCCACAGCTCGGGCTTTGAGTAACCGTATGACTGTGTGTACGATGCCTGCTGTCACCAACTTTTGCACTTGCTTACGAGACTGCAGCGAGAGGGTCTGGGCCTTGAGAAGATACTCGTCGATTATTTGTGATCTGCCGCCTTCTGAAACTTCAGTATGGAGAGCGCCAGCAAGTAGAACAGCATTTGGCACTAAACCCAATGTTATTAATAAGTGAAAATTCATGACCGTCAGTTATATTGATTGAAAATATTGTATAAAATCTCGTACTGGTGGCACCGAGAGTACCGTGGCCAGTTTCGCTTTGGATAGACTCGTCGTCTAATCCCGTCGCAATTGGGTAGGCAGATATTTGGCAGTTACGCCAGGTAGGATCCCAGTTTCCATCCCACCTTGATGTGGCCCCCGTTTTAATTTCATTGGTGCGATTGGTAGGGCCCCTTGAAATCGGATTGGCCGCAGTTTCGGAAACGGAAGAGACCTGGGGCGAATGCCAAACTGTACGGCTGCTGCCTACGATTCATTGGTCCCTCAACGTTGGCATATTAGAAGTGTCAGCATGGCGTACTGTTTAATAAGGAAGGACCTGAACCACAACGTTTCAAAGAGGTTGCAAATACACTTGTTGAGGCCGAGCGTGACAGGACGCTTTTATTCTCAGTCCTACTAGCAAAGCTTGCAGGACCGGGCCGGGAATGACCCTCTGAAGCTGATCTGATTGGTCGGGGTGGTAGGGGTCTATGTCGCATGCCCAGTTCACGATTGGCAGGTGGGCTTCCAATCGAAAGATCGCGATATGCTGGTGGCACATCAACTGCCTCATGGCCACGCCATGCATGCAGTTGGTCCAAACGCCTCTGGGATTCAATTGGGCCGACTCTCGTTGTCGCAAGGGTATTAACATCTGCGGTAATGACCAGTTCAGTCAACTGACCAGAAGTAGCTTGTCTTCGCATCGAGAAATAAACTCGCCTGCGATGTTCTCCGGATGCGAACCAGTTCGCACAACAGCTTGATTCTGCCATTTTTGCACAATCTGAGCAAAGGTCGGGCGGAACCCAACTTTGTCTGCCCAAGCACTCTCCAGGATCTCCCATATTCGATTTGTAATGCCAACTTTCCGCTCAAGTTCTGGATTCGGTCGTTGAGGACGCTCATTTTGTCGGACTACACATTGAAATATATCGTCCCCTGAAAGGACTCCCCAAGGAGGGGTAGACGTGAATATCTAATAGTCATATTTATTCATAAATGTGTCCAGCCATGCGAGAAGACTCACCTCATACGCGCTCATCGCAAACGCAAATACATCCGAAGGGTAAGAGATGGTCTAAGAGAAACATTAATTACGCGGGGCAAAATGTAAAAGGCTTTGCTGAAAGATACTTACACCAAGTAACCAGGCTTCAGGACTAAAATACCTCTGCGGGAGGATGTTTCCGCTGGGTTTTATTCCGATCATATCGTAATCTGCAATCCTTGCTTTTCCGTCGTCTGAAACCAAAATGTTGGCTGGCTTAAGGCTGCCGTGGACAATTCCACGCTGGAAATGACTTTGATAAGCGCCAGCCTTGACAGCAACAGCATAGAGAGCTCACACTGTGAAGGTATCGCATCCCAAGCGCACACCCAAAAATCTGTGACAACTTCAACATGAATAACAAATTAGGCCGCTGCACTCACAATCACTGTGCGATCGGCGTCAGGATTCTCAGCCAAAAATTCATTTGCGTTTCCATTGGCATAATATTGGGAAATTATCAAAGGCGTATTAGCATCAAGTTGGGAGATGCCGAAAACCTGCGACACAAGGGGATGGGTCAAGCTCTGCCAAATTCGAACGCGGTGTAGTAAATTCTGGCATTAGACACCGATGGTCAACGTTCCATGCTGGACGAGTGGTACTATTTTGAACGTACATCCACCCGCGCTTCCTTCGATAGCAGCCTGACAGCGACCAGCCTTCTGCTCCAGTAACCTTGAAAGACACTCCCAGCGCGCCTAGGGTTGTCTTGCTCGACAATAATCTCTTCGGTTGCGATCCAATGAGATGGGTCCGGGGAAACTGCAGTCCTCGATTCGAGATCGCTGGACATCGGAGATTCCTGGATGACGGAGCTTCTTAAAGAAGAGGTTTTGGAGGCACTGGCTCCAGAATATCAGGCTGATGGTTCACGATAGTATGTGGCCCAGTCCCCTCAGCAGATACAAAAAGGGTGACATCTCAAGCACTTTAGTCGTAGCTCAGGGCTAGATGGGTCCTGAGGCCTGAAGCATGACGCTCTGAGTTTGGAGTTTCCGGCCAAAGGCAGTTAAGTGGCGCTGCCACTCTAACGGAGTCTTCCCGATACGTATCTTATCCAAATAATTATTCTACCGATAGCACCTAAATTACTTCCTGATCCAATTGAGCAGGTTCCGAGGTCTGCCTGAACCATCTCCAGATTTCAATGCAGCGAGACGCTGATAAAATATTCGTAACGACAAACGTTGAAGTGCAGCTTTTGTCCTCGAGCGATCAAGATGTGCAGCCCGAGTATCCACTAAGGAATACATGTCAAGATTTACAAAACAAATTGACTACGGGGAAAGGAATCAAACTTACCGATCTTGGCATGGATTCTATCTAGGTAGCGTTGGATTAATTGGAGAGGTTTGTCTTTTTCACCTTTCCTTGGACTGTTTCCACCCTCGTCTTGAGAGGCTGAGACTTCGGTCTGAGGAGTATTGTGTTCTTCTGCAACGTAACCGTCGATATCTGATAATGCAACTCCGAGTATGTCAACGTAATGACCAAGGTCTTCGTAGTCAGTAGTATTGTTGACACTGAACAGTCCTTTCGACTCCAAGGACAGTGACAACAGCTCGATCAAGTTTGAGAGGGGTGGCAGGGGTGTATAATCTCCCTAAAATCACGTTTGGTACGCCAGAACGAAAGTATTGTAAAACGTGTCACTCACAGCACATGCGATAGACTTTTGAACTAGTAAACCGTAAGCCAGCCACCTTGCAAGTCGCAGAGTCTGCGGGCTGCCACCGGCCAAGAATGATATGAAGAGGGCCTTGTTAGCCGGTGTCAGATGAGAAGCAAATTCAGCAAATTTATCACAGATTTGAACCTCCTAAACAATGCGTAAGAAATAAGCGGTGATGCGCGACAGTTCGAATACTTACTATGTTTGGAGGACTATCACCGAAACTAGTTATGCTTTGACAAATAGCATCAATGGCAACCATACACTCTCGCTTTGTGTCGGTAGCGGTCGACGGGTCAATCGCAAGGAGTTGCAAGACCATCAAGAAATCCGGGATCTCATGCTGTGATATTGCGCCTGAACTACACTTTTGTGTCAAACGAGGAATATATGACCGAATGAGGTATCTCACCGAGCAGCTGCAGTCAAGATTGACACCAAGCGGTAGATGACGGTCGAACGGGTCTGAATTTCAACTTGCTCGTCTTGGACCTCAGATCCAACGGTCCACCCCAGACCGTGCAAGACGGACGGTTTTGCCCCAAGACGCAGCAGAGTGGACAAGACAGAACACAAGGGGATGTAACCTTGCTTTTGATGTCCGCTCTTCAGAAGATGCGACAACACATGAAAAGCTGGTTCCGCGAGTGCGTGAACGGGAGTCGACAAAGCTGCAATAATAACATATTCAACACGAAGGATGATTGCAGGTCACACATATTCCTCACCCATGTCGCATAAAAATGGGATGACGCCAGCCCAATCGTTTAGTGGTATGACCAACACGCCAGAATTCAACAACAATTTGGCTCGAGGAATATCTGATCGAAAGTTTTAGCTAATTGCAAAATTAGTTTCCCCGGTTGTGGACATACCACCGCGTTCTATAGCACTATGTATTGTCTTGATAATAGGGTGTATCCCTATTTCGTTGAGTGAAAGGCGTGGTAGGTGGTTAAAATCGGTGGTCGCTTTGTCAACTATTTCCTCGCCCTCCTTCCACAACGACACTCCTAACACCTTCCCCCCCATTCCCCTGTGCTGTTTCTTCTGTCTGTCGCTGGCCAGAAGTTCGGATACCGCCTTACCCCGTATTGAACCTAATAGTCTCTCCTGGTCTTCCGCTTCCGGTAAACTGTCGCTCCCACTTGCGCTTGGGCTCCCAAACAGCGAGCGGGAGGATTCAAACCCAAGACGATGGCCTTCCCGTACGGCAGAAAAAGCCGCACTCTCGTCTGTCCAGTCCAATCTATTTTGCACGGTTCCCTGGACATCTTGGTCATTACACATCTCTAACTGCAGGAGATTCCTACTTGCCACAGCACTTTCAGCGAGACGAAGGGCTTCCGCCCCCTTTCCCGATTTCTCCGCTCGTTTCTTCTCGTTTAAAAGCTTCTGTAAAGGATCTTCCATACCCTTCCTAGCCGTGAGCTTGGACTTGTTCTTGCTGGATCCATTCGGAACAACACCTGGCCGCCTGGTTGTGACGACAGGTCGGGAGCAACCAGGTTCACTGAGATTGAACGCACGACCAGATCGCAATTTAAGCGAGAAACGGGTAGTAGAGCGTTCATCAGAGCTACAAGAACTAGGGACGCTAGTGAGAGGAGAGCTAAACAGCAAATCTTGCTTCCTTGATGGCCTAATAGGAACGGTAGGTTAAAACGAAATATATATTCTGGGGGGGCGGAAAGGGTCACCGTTTCGCTTCCACTCCTCTCGACGGTTTCCATACAGGAAGATCCAAGTCGCCTTCGTCACTACTCTCCGCCAAGTCTTTGAATTCAGGCAGCGGTTGATTCTCGGGACTAGAGACACTGTCGACGTACGCGTTTGCTTTGATTTGTGCAATGATTTGAGCAGTCTTGGACTCTACGTCGAGCGCAACGGGTGTGGCAGGAAGAGCAGGAAGTTCAGTATGACGAGGCGGAGTGAGTGGCTCGAACCCTGGTACTGGCGGAGTGCTCGGACACGGCAAAGCAAACTGGGCAGATATGTCACCCGGTCGGTCACCGGATATTGCCTCGGAGTGAGGGTCGGCATGTAGAGCAACCAAAGAGGTCTCGGGGTGCGGACCTGACAATTCTGCGTCCACATCTATACGGATGTCTGGTACCCGTGAATCATTTTGGGTGTGTAGCGAAGTGTCATGAATCGTTTCTGTCCCCTCACGCCATCTTCTAACAATCTCAGCTGCCTCTCCCACTTCTCTTCCGACGCGTTTCGGGAAAGCGAGCTCCAGTTCATCCGATTGGCTACTCGGAACCAGGTCTCCCATCTCCAACGCCGGAGGGTCAGGGGAAGACATACGCGCTTTTTTGTATGGAGATGCTCTCACATGGTGTCGTGATACCGAGTTTTCCTTGGGTCTCAACGGCCCCGGCGACGATGGAAGAACGAGGGGAGCGGAAGGGAGAGGTTTGGACTTGGTAGTTTTTGGAACGTAAATCACTGTATCCAGCATCTCCACGTCCGAGTCACTGTCGAATTTACTCTTACGTTTCGCGGATAGTCTCAGCTTGTCTGGAGACCGTTTGCGTAGACGTTGAGAGGAGTCCATGGCCAAATGGGAGGTCCTCGCAGAAATGGAAGAAGGGACAGCTAAATGCTGGCTACGCGGTTTGGCACTTGTACGTTTGCGACAAGCAACATCCGCCGCCCTTGAGTTTGACCGTGGCCGTGATCTGGAAGGTTTCGTGACACAAACGACTGAATCACTGGAAACGGATATATGGGAATCTGAAGGCACAGAAATGACCTCACGGTCTGGAGGTCGTGGTTTATGGTTGGACTTGGAGCTTTGACTGGCCTCTAAAGACGGGTTGGGCAAGCGCTTCAATTGAGGAGACAATGACGGATCACTCCCACCCGGTTTACGCGCAAAGAAGTCGGTGAGTTTAGGATCCTGGTTGACCACAGCTGTCTTGAGTCGCTTGGACTTCATTGCAAGACTCGAGACTCGAGGTGAAAGGAGAACGCGTCGGTCGCCGTTAATAATAAATAATTCGGCTCCGTCCAAATATACAATATGCGCGGCACGTGCGCACCGCTCTCTTTCAAGTCTAATAATCAGTGAGCAATCTGACCAGCAGAGATCCTGTTGCATCTGTTCTCTGATATGATGATACGATTTGCACTTGTAATAATAGTACATCTTTTCTCTCAATTATTCGCACATCACTGAGCTAAGCACCCAATTCGTTTCTTCCTGTTGGCCACTTCTTTGATCTTGGCCATGATGGCTATACATAGAAAAGGCATCATTCCTTGAACACTTTGAAGATTCGTTGGAAACTTACACTGGGGCCCAAGGCCTTGATGAGGAATCTGGTCACCCAAACCACCACAACCTGGAAGAAGATAAGTTAAACCAAGATGGATAAAGCTTATGGTCGTTAGCGGTGACGGCAGACCTTCTTTGACTGCACCCATGTAGGCATACTTGGGTGTGTATCTGCGCTCGAGAAGCCAAGTTCCGAATTTGGACCCGAGCTGATGGGAATGTTATCTTTCATATATCAAGTTAAAACAGAAAAAAATCTGACGTACTCCAGTCTTTTGGTTATAGGATTCGACGACGAGCACCATCGGACTTGATCCAACCTTCTTCATCATCTACTCCCAGGTCACATTCGCCGCATTCAATAAGGCCAATGTGGAGAAACTTACGTCCTCATCGATGACGTTAAGAGTGGGCTTGTTGATCAAGCCAACCTTGAGACCCTCCTCTCTGCACCGCAACACTGCATCCAGAGATCTGTACAGCATTTCTCCAAATGAAATAACATATCCAGCCGTCCCTTCAACGATGACCTCGTCCTTCCCAGGCACAAACTTGTAGTCGCCTTCGAAGAACTTAGACTGGCCGTCGGACTTGAGTATGTAGGGAACTTTGGAGCGCGTGGAAAAGACGAATCGCAGACCATGTTCGAAGAATACGTGGTCAACAATGGCAATCATTTGGAGGGGATCGGCGGGGAAGTAGAGTCGTGTCTCCCTGTCGAGAAGACCATTGTCGGCGAAGAATGAATTGATTCCCTAGAGTAAATGTATTAGCTAGTCATCCAAATAGGGAGGCTGCGGCGTCGAAATGAAGCGTACAACTGTGAAAAATGAAGTCAGTCAGTTACAAGAAAAGAAAAAGACAGAAACGCCGGACAGTGGCAAGTGTTATCGGCTATCTGTAATTGAAACGATCAGAACATCACAATAAGGGCATCCACATGAACCGACCTCGTCAACTGTCAATCAATGGATTTGTGTCAGTATGTTGATGAAATTGAGACGGATAGCGACCCTACCTCCGGAGTGCGAGAAATGAGAGAGGACGTTGCAATCATTGAGACGAGCCATGGTGATCTCCGAAATAATCATTTCCAAAAAAGCAGAAAAGGTAGAGAACACCCCGAATTTCTCAGCGCCGAAACCGAAGCCCGCAGCTGCTGAGAAATTACCCCTCTCCATGATTCCAGAAGAAATATAAACTTCAGGATGTTTCTCGCGAATTAGTTTCAAGCCGGTTGAACCCTCCAGGTCGCCTATATCACAAAATCTTGACAAGGAAGCACAAAAGACAGCTTGAGCCACTCACTATCAATTACCATGACCTTCGCCGCCGCTTCCTCTTTGCTAAGTTTGTCGAGGACTAAATTAACCGCCTCACCGAAAACGACACGGTTCCCGCCCACTTCCTTTGAGGAACCACGATAGTCATATTGTACAGACTTGGGCTTGATATTGGAGAGAATATCCGAAGCCATTGTCGGTGGGTAATCACGTGAGGCGAAGTACTTGAGTGCAGACTTGACAGGGATGACATCGTGACCATGTGTACTGCCCTGGAGGTCCGGGACGTCTGTTCAAAAGTTTCAAAAGATGTATAACATTAGACGTGAAATGGATCGAACCAGGAGCCATGACTCGCTTAGCCACGACTGTGGGTGCATAGTAAGCAATAATATAGAGAAATATAGAGCCGGTTTCTTACCTGCAGCGGCACCATCATAGTTGACGATTGTGCTAATCGCGCCCCATAAAGCATCAATGTCTTCTCCTTGAACGGTGAGCACTTTCATGCCATGACCCTCAAGAGTTTTTGTTAGATCATAACCCTTCAGGTATTGAGAAGGGTGACCGGCAATGGTAACGTCATTGTCATCGATGATGAGTTTGACGTTCAGGCGTTGTGCGACAGCCAATCTCGCGGCCTCGGCATCATTCCCTTCCTGCTGAGATCCGTCTGATCCTAGGCAAAAAACGATCTTGTCGCGATTAGCGAGTGCGACACCGTTAACCAGAGGCCATAAGTGACCGAGACGACCAGAAGAAAACTTGACCCCAGGGGTTAAGCCTAATTCAGGATGACCGGGAAGTTTTGAATGCGCATCACGGTAGTTGAACAAATGCTCAGCGGGCAACGATCCTTCAAGAACAGAAAGGATGTATTGTGTGGCAACACGATGGCCTAGTATGTACACAAGATTAGATGGTGCAGTGATAGCGCAATTCGTCCAACAGCTCACCAGCTTCGTCGAACACCACAGGATAAAATTTGTCGGAATGTTGAAACAAGGCAAGCAAAATGCACAGTTCCGGAACAGTGTCAAATGCGCCACCTGCAAGTGAGCGGTATGTAAAAAACGATCGCGAGCAAGAAAAAGAAAGTTGACCTGTGTGACCACTTACGCCTCTGGCTGCTGCAGAAGCGGTAAATAACACGATGGCGTCACGAATGAGCTGGATGTTGGCGAGTAAAGTAGACTTCTGCTCTTCCGATAATGTGGACTGAGCAGGGTCGAGAGACAATCTGTGCAGGTAAACATGAGATCAAGGACGCGAATGGAATTTCAACTCGGTAAATTTCCCCTGACCTTTGGAACTTTTCGAGATCGATAGGGAAGGAAGTCATGATGGGAGTTTGAAGTTCACGGTGACAGCGTGGGTTTGTCTCAAAAGTTCTTATCAAGCGACCGGTTTTAGCCGAATCAGCATCTCTACGAAACGAAAATAATACCTGCAACCTTTTATTAGCCCTTTAGCACAGGACGTATCGACTGAGATCTGAGAGTTTATGTCGGAATAAAGTTTAAGTTATGTCACTTTCAGGGTCCTTACTAGTAGCGCCTCTTAAACTTTAAATAATCTGGGCCATAAATTTCAATGTCCGCGACGACTCATCGCGACAGGCATCGCAAGACATGTATGTGGTGACACGGTGACAGTTTCCTGAGATCTGTCAGAAACGAAGGTAACTCGGCGTGTTTGTTCTCCAGAAAAACGTCTGCAAGGAATTCTTATTCAGTAATAGTCGTTGTAAGAAAAAAAAAGTAAAAGTTGTTGAAAATTCAGAGAACCGAGTCTCGACAAAAGCTGCTCATCTAGAAAGAGAGGCTTTCAGACGGCACTTCCTAAGTTTTCGGTTGCGGTCATCACAATACTACAAGGAGAGCGTTTATACAAGAAAAAGTAATGCAAAAACTCACCGCAGAACAAGATGGAACGAAGTCACACGTTTGTGTGGCGTGGCACCATGTTGAATCTCCGACAATTGTAACCCCGAAACCCCATATTTCCCACGTTGCCTTATCGCCAGATAACCTCCAGAAAACGTTCCCTAAAATTTCCCCCTGTTCACCTCTCGTCCAACCACTTCCTCAAATCAACAGCGAATCTTGTAGAGCCAAGTCTCCGTGAGCTTGGTCACTTCAAAATTTCCTGTTAATGTACGTATTACGTCTTTTTTTAATGTTTGTTTTCCGATATTTTTTTCAATCTTATTTCTTCCGCTCTTCTTTACCGTTTGGTAACTTGTTACCATCCAATTTGAGGGTGGAATATTCGCTATGATTTACTTATACCATTGTTATGTCTCCAGACCTGGCTGAAATGGAAAATTCTTTGCAAAACACTTCCAACCCCGGCAGTCAACCCCTTTCCGATGCCGTTCAAAATGGTCCAGAAATCGGCGTCGCCGAACAGAATCAGTCCGTTAATCCTGGCGGAACAGACTCACCTACGCCAAGTAAACGTCGACCTGGCCGTCCTAAGGGAAGCGGAAAGAAATCCGTGGATGCTCCTGCTCCGGTTGTATCAAAGATCAAGAGGCCTGTGGGACGCCCTCGAAAGGATGGCTTTCCCGCTGGTTCTGTTGGTCCGCGGCGGTCTGCTCGCCCACGAAAGAGCGCCCCAGCCAAACTTGGCTCAGAAATGGGCATTGCCAATCCTGCGCAGACCACCCCAAATGCCGTGCATTTCAACGGGGTGTGTCTCATGTCATCCGTGCTGTTGCCTCCAGTCGACTGACTAAGCACTCCAGCAGGTTTATTATCCGTACCCTGGCCCTCCTCCGCAATGGCAAGGAGGTGCACCGCCCATCGCCATTGATCCGAATTTGGACCGTGACGATTGGGCTGATATTGTACGAACGAAACCCACTGCTTTTCTCGCTGCTCTTCTTTCTGCTCTCTATGCACCCAACCCCATGTCGAGTGCTGGTCCTAGCGTCGAGGAAGCTTTCAAATCTCATCTCGTCTCTCTCGCTCCAAAATCCGATCAGACCAAGGGCTCGCAGTCTATCCCTTCACTTTATTCCATCTTGAAAACCTTCTGGCTCCCTTCTTCGCCTGCATATTTCTCATTGACGGCATCGGCGTCTACTCCTCGCACGCCTTCGGAGCACCGCTTTTTGTATTGGGACCCTCAGCCTCTCGTCTTCAACGGTATAGCGTGCCCAAATTGTTCCGTTCCTTTAATCAATAAAGGACGAATCCGCTCTGGCCCCATCAAGGTTTATGATCTTGAAAATCCCTTTTTCATCATTGGTTGCGAGTATGTGTGCAAGAGCGCCACGTGTATCGCCGACACCTCGACGGAGGGTCGGAAATTTGCCAGCACCGACTGGGCAATCTTGAGATCCCTTCCAGCCAGGCTCAAAGACGAGTTCCCTGCCCATCTCTTGCGAGGCGATCCGTATGTGGGAAGTGGCGCCAATGTTTGGAATTGGCAGGCGTTGGGCGTCTCATGCTCGCTCTGGAACATGGTTAGGGGTTGCTTAAAGGTGGGGTTAGGGAAGGGAGCGATCTTCCAACTCATGCAAGCTATCCAAGGCAGAGTACTTGACGATCATGAAAAGATGGAAGAAGAAGAGGGTGACGACGACGACGACGGTAATGATGAAATGCAAGAAGAGCCTGTCCCGCAGGACGGAAACGATGCCCGTATGCATAATCCCGCGGTAGCTGATCAACATGATGTGAGTGAACAATATTCAGGCGACTCCTTCAAAATCTAATATTCATGATAGAATGTCGCGGAAGAGTATAATAATGCTTGGAAGGCCCACAGTGCGGTTGCAAATACTACCGCAGCCCCATCTGCAGGACCCAGCCCCTCGACCTCTGGCACCGCTGTCACCAATGCAGTCCCTGGTCCCTCATCTCAACCATTCGGAGTTCCCCAAGGTACTCCTTATCCGACCCTACCATATGGGTACTACACATACTTCCAACACCCAGCTGGCCAACCTTCTGGCTCCATTGGCCAAAACACGCCCACCGGTAATGCTCCCGATCCCAACCATAACACATTAAAGAGACCTTACACATTCGCCGCCGAGGGAGCTGGGACGTCCGACGCCGCAACGTTGGAGCCGTCGCAAAAAAGAACCCGTCATTGCTGCAAGTGTGGATCTCAAGAATGCAAAGGCAAGGGAGGGAGGTCCTTTTGCATGAATGTGTGCCAGGACTGTGGGAAGCTGGACTGCAAGGGTCGAAACAGCAGGCGTCCCGATAAGCGATGTGCGGAAGCCTGGTCGTGACGAATGTCCGGGTTGGTCGCTGGTGATATATGGGATTGTCAACTTTTTTGTTCTCGAAATTTGTTTTGACGCCGAACTTCTTTCAACGTTGGGCACTCCCCCGGTTTGGGTATGTAGCCCTGTACACAGTTACCGGTATTAGTTGTATTAGTATTGTTGTTGGCGGACAGTGAAAGATCTGCCCCCAAAATGGACACGTGATGACCGTCCAGACAGTAGCAAAAGTCCTGTCGGGCTCTCAGATCTCAGCTCTGCACCTCAACGCGTCAACCCTCCCTTTTCCGGACGAGTGTTGGCATTTGGGCACCAAGCGCGGAAAATTATCTCATGGGACGTATTCGGGGTCTTTAGCTTGCGGCGGTATCTATACATCGATTAGTATCAGTGCCAGTGGCACTGTGGCACATCGCACTATATTCATATGGGGGCGCTTAATCCTCCTTGGCTCAGGAACCCACCCACAGCATCGCAGGACAGTTTAACTTGACAGTTGTCTGCTGTCCAGACTAACACTCGGCCATAATCGTTTGGGATTTATCTGTGGAGGGTGACAGTCGAATGGGTGAGTTCAAGGCAGAACCTACAAATGTTCACGTTGTATATATAACACACTTTACACACAATCATCAGACCAATATCGTGCTTCATCTCCTACTATATCGGTCAACTGCGGCGACTCCGAAACTCAGGCATCCGACGTGACTCGTTCTGCTTTGAGATCGGGCAGCTTCTGTGGAAAATATGACTCCTCTTTCTTTATTGAGGCACAGTCACTTGAGGACTCCGAATACGCCGAAAGTATCGGGTATTCGTTGACTGCGTGCTTTCTACCGCTATCGCCTGTTGTTGTTTTGTCTCGGCAAAGCCGAACAATTCTTCGGGAAGCTCTTACAACACCACTGTCTGGAGTGGCAGACTTAACCGGGAACGTAAAGAATACAATTCCATACGCAGTTGCTCATGGTGGATTCTCTGACATACATTACGGAGAATTGGAATACGAAACTACGAGGAAGGGTCGCTGGCATACGAAAACGCGTCCGGTAAGAAATGGAAATGGACTTGTCTGGTGTATTCTGTTAAATGATATTATTTCTGGATAACAGGTGGCTATCAAGCTCCTGCGAGTTTTGACACGGCAAGACTTGGATGGTGTTCGATTGAAAAAGGTGAGAAACATAATTATTTCCCTGGCTCCCAGGTGGAATCTTACATGTGTGCAGCGCCTTGACCGAGAAGTCTATGTTTGGCATAGGCTTTCCCATGCCAATATCGCCAAGTTCTTTGGCACAACATA
This sequence comes from Hygrocybe punicea, assembly GCA_963556145.1. Lineage (NCBI taxonomy): Eukaryota > Fungi > Basidiomycota > Agaricomycetes > Agaricales > Hygrophoraceae > Hygrocybe > Hygrocybe punicea. Next base: position 2,935,026 of record OY744468.1, on the reverse strand, counting down.
CCACATGGGTGGCCGACCGGCTATGGTGATGCAGTGGTACAAATATGGAAGCGCAACACGATATCTGAAAGTCGAAAATCCAGAAGCCGACAGATTGATGCTGGTAATATAAATTTTTTTCGCTGGGAAACCCAGTCACTTTACTTACGACGATTGCCTAAGATCCAAGATATCGCCCAGGGATTGACGTATCTACACACTCTGCAACCACCGATTGTTCATGGCGACCTGAAGGGAGTGAGTAACATTGCACGCTCCCAGCTGACGACTATCAATGATTCTTTCTGCTTAGAACAATGTCCTCATCACAGACGACCATCACGCCGTCATAAGCGATTTCGGCCTTTCCAAGGTCATTGAGGAGTTGGTGGCCCCGACCGGGAACACAACATCCTCTATCGCAGGATCAGTCCGATGGCAAGCGCCCGAGCTCATTTTCGACTACGAACGCGAAGATTACTGCCCTCAGGCTAACGCAGTAACTCGTGCTTCCGACGTCTGGGCGTTTGGATGTACGGCGTATGAGGTACGTTTTTTTTTCTTGCCTTCGACCGAAGTGGATGGAAGGGCTGATTTGATTTCATGCAGCTTCTGACAGGCCACATACCCTACCGCCATCGACGCCAAGATTGGCTGGTCATACAGGACATTCTGCATAGGTCAAAGCCTGCTCGAGCTGAAGACGGGTTGTTTAGTGAGATACGAGAAGATATTTGGGAACTTTTGGACAGTTGTTGGTCGTTTTCTAACGAGAAAAGGCCACATATGACCGAGTTGGAGGCTTCTCTACGCCGATCAAGACGGAAGTGAACACGTATTCCGTCCACGAATATTTTTGTGTAACTTTTGCGGGAATTCAGTTGTTTTGTGCCGCAAGTTGCAAGGTGAATAAATGTATTTTTCGGAGAAGTCCCTTGCGATATACCGTACAAACATGCAAACATGGCTATGAACCTATAGGTGTACACCGGATGTGGCAGACGAGAATCATCGGACAAAGCCGAAGACAACACGTGAGATTCGCGTCGTTTTTTTCAATTTTTGGTCTCAGACGCGCTCCTTTTGAATCATCCTGGTAAACGTTGCACGGCAGTTTAGTTGAGCGGGAGGTACACTGGAGCTGTCATGTCGCGTGAAATCATCAATATACAGGTATCGTACTAGCTGGTTGGTATGTTGATCCTCAATCACGATTTTGGATTATCGGCAGATTGGTCAGGTCAGAGCAGACTCCCATTTAATCCTGTTATCGACAAAACCATCTCATCATGTCTTTGTAGGCTGGGAATCAAGTCGGAGAGGCCTTTTGGTCCATGGCTTTGAAAGAGCACGGTCTTGATCAGTCAGGAGTATGTCCCCGTTGTTGAACCAGTTTCTTACATTGGTTGAGGACATCATGATTGTCCCAGCATTACCAGGGAATAGATTCCCTACAGCTCGAGCGGGTGAGTACCTTAAGACGCTACCACGATGTGAGTTGAATCCCTTTAACTTCCTCCATAGGCTGGGGTCTATTTTAGCGAAGTGAACACTGATGGACGGTCAAAATATATACCTCGCAGCATCCAAATAGATCTAGAGGCTGGTGTCTGTACCCGCGTATGTTTGGCCTTTAGTGCATTTTCCATCTTCTTTTACCGGTTATCAGCTCCGTAGTGGCCCTCTCGGGGAATTATTTCGTCCAGATACTTTCCTAACCGGTGAGGTCGGTGCAGGAAATAATTGGGCAAAAGGATGTGTGTACCCCTTTTCCACCATCTACTGAAACCATGATTGATTCTCTCCACCTAGTCTATACTGAGGGTAGGCTCACACAATGGTGTTCAGCTCATAGGCTCATCTGGCTATCAGGTGCCGAACTGATTGATTCTATTTTGGTGCATTATTTGCGTTCGAAACCTCAATCTTGGCAGTCCTTAATAAACATGATAGGATGTCGCCAGAAAACAGGGGGAAGCGTGCGATGCTTTGCAAGGCTTCCAGTTACTTCAATCTCTAGGTGGTGGTACGGGAGCTGGTCTTGGATCGCTTTTGATCTCAAAGCTGAGAGAGGTTTGTTTTGACATCTAACTCAATATCACCATGACACAGTGTCGTGAGTTTACAGGAATTTCCAGATAAGATGCTCGCCACATTCTCGATTTTACCTTCGCCCAAGGTGAGCCAATTTGATGAATGTTCTGTAGCATCATTTCAAACTGTTTTTTTGGCAAGGTATCCGAAACAATTGTCGAGGTCAGATTGTCATATCCATATCTCGACTTGTGCTAACTCACTACCTCAGCCGTACAACGCTTTGCTATCCATTCACCAACTCGTCGAATGTTGCGATCTCACCATCTGCATTGACAATGAAGCACTGTTGGTACAATCTACTAATGATCTTGACAAAAACTGACAAACCTTCAGTTACAACATCGCTGTTCGAAGTCTGAAAGTCAAAGCTCCTACTTTTGAGGATCTAAACGGCGTACGTTCTAATAATCAACCATGTCAACCGAGTCATAATGTTCCTATTCTCAGTTGATTGCTAGAGTAATGTGCGGTGTCAGCACCAGTTTGCGATTTCCTGGCCAACTTAATGGGTAAGTGATCCGAAGCCATTATTAACCCCTCCTCGATCAAGATTCGGCAGCGATCTTCGGAAACTTGGAATGAATCTCATTCCCTTCCCTCGGGTACGTTCCGTCAGCTTCATTCGTGACAGCAACAAATCAACCTCTGGAGCAGCTTCATTTTTTGATGCCAAGCTACGCTCCAATGTATGACCCTGCGGCGAGATCTTTCCAGGGAACATCTGTTCAGGAGTTGACACAGGCGTTCGTACCGACAAATTTGAGCTCCAGTTCAGATGCTAACTTTCTAACGTCACAGATTATTTGACAAAAAAAATCTCCTCGTTGCTTGTGACCCCCGACTCGGGTAAGGAGATCCTTCTTATAGTTGATCTCCCAATGATCATTGACCGACTGTCTCCCAAGTCGCTATCTCACCGCAGCAACCATCTTTCGTGGTAAAATATCTTCTCAGGAAGTAGGTCTTTCGGTTAGATCTGTGTTGCAGTTCTGTTAACCTGTGAGAATAGGCAGAGGTACATATTTGGAAGCCTTTCAAGGAAGAATTCTGCCATTTTGACAACTTGTGGATAGTGCGCTGTCCAGGATGTTCAGCGAAAAGATTCCCATCATTTCGTTGAGCGAGTCATTCCTCGCATGACTCAATACTTTCAATCTAATCATCAATTATCCAGATGGATACCAGATAATGTCTCTGTGTCCCTCTGTTCAGTTCCTCCTGTAGGCCAAACTCAAGTATGTTCTTTGCGTTATCTTTTTGGAAAAGTTAAGTATGGTGTTAGGCGGCGACAGCGCTGATGAATTCGACGGCGATTCAAGAGGTATTCAATCGGACCCTCGACCAAGTCAGCTCCTCTTATTCGAAGAAGTGATATCGTCTCACGATGCTGATGATACCCCATAGTTTGGCGCCATGTTTAAGCGACGCGCATTCTTGCACTGGTACACTGGAGAAGGCATGGATGTGATGGAGTTTTCTGAAGCAGAGAGCAATGCGCAAGATCTCATGTATGTTCCTTAGTGTTATTTTACTCAATTCCCACTCATTCACTCCGTCTAGTCGCGAGTACCAGCAAGTACGTAAAGAAATTTTCGCCACATTTGTTTTTGATCTGATCCCTCCAACTAGTATCAGGAAGCTGGAACGGGTGCAGAAGATGATGAGGAGCATGTTGGGGACGACGAACCGGAGTTGGCAGAATCTCTCTCTCAATAACATTGACCGAAGGAAAGCACGGAGAAGAAATATTGATCTAATCTTTCACGGATGTAGTATATTGACAAGTTCGATTTCTGTCACATATGTTCTGAGCGTTCACACCTACTTACCACTGCCAGCAATGCAATACAATTCAGATGCCTTGGAACCAATTTTCACATGTAATAACTACAGATCACAAATGCCATGTCGGAAAAATCCTTGTCTACAGTATATGCTCGACTCATTCTGCCCCTGCAATGATGGTATATAGTCATGTACGATTGCAAAAGTATCCAGGATGCTGATATACAAACAAATTCATCCGGAGCTTTCAACATATTCATGGAGGACTCCTGGTGCCAACCACTCTGGCTCGTGTGTGGCAAACGTCCTCATGTTCACGCCCCAAGAGCTTGCGGGACCGGCACTCTTGGCGCACTCCTTCATTTTTTCCAAGTGTCGTTTCAGAGCCGAGTTGCGACCGTAGCGCTGGAAGCACCCGGGGCATTGAAATCGTGGCGGGAAATGGGTGTCACGGTGTTTTAGGCATTCATGCACAGTTTTTGACACATTCGGGCAGCCATGAACGCGACATATGAGATCTGCACTGGTATACTTGGCCGCTTTTCTTGAATGATTCTTGAATGTAGATGATGAGCAAAGATTATTACCAAAGGCTTAAACGGGAAACTTACCGGAGGGACCACTCGCGCCTGCCTCCTCGGAGGAGAGGGCGCGGCGGCCTTTCGCATTGCAGATCTCTTGGACAAGGGACTATCCGCCTCTCCAGAGGTCGAACATGGGAGCAAACTAGATGGAGAGGATGATCGGACAGGTTCATTGCCAGGTGGCGTGTGCACAACGGAAGATTGACTCGGAAACATTACTGTCGGAGAGGGTGGAGCGACCTCTCCAGAAGTCGAACATGCGCGCGAACGAGGGGGGCAAGCTGACCCAGATCCACGGTCGGAGACTGTGGGCACGGCAAAAGACTCACTCGGATACACTGCAGCTGGCGACTCGCCAGAGGTCGAACACGCGTGTGGAGAGGTTGATTGGACGGGTTCACAGACAGGGGGGCTGGGCACGACGGGAAAACGACATACACGAGGCGGTGGGGTGGGTGGCTCTTCTTCCCACAAATTCGGAATATCGGGCTCCTCCTCACCTGAAGGTACAACAGGTGGCCGGAACAGTTCACAGCATACGGGGCTGAGCTGGACACGAGATTGATTCGGACGCATGAAATCCTCCTCCGAGCTTGACTCGTCAGAAGATTCACTAGTAACGACCCAGGCACGTCGCCTCCGCCTAATAGCGAACACGTCACGAAACGATGCATTCACGATGGGACCAGCCTATGAATGCACTATGATTAGGTCTGGAATGATGTTCTCTGCAAAGCAAATATTTACAGGTACATTTGCCCGTCCTCTCTGGGTTTCCTCGGGGGTCCAAACACGAGTCGTTCCGTGGGTGGACGACACGTTACAAAGCAATTGAAGCTCTGCATTCGACAATGTTTTGACTTCAGGCTCAGCGGGATGAGGACCACCCAAGTTTCTATCAAGTTTGGGCAGACGCATCCACCTCGCCTGGAGGTCGATGGAGGCTAGCTCAGGCAGAGGTCGGAGTACGTCAGAGAAAGGTAGGAAAGGTTCCCAATCCTCGGGCACCCCGGAAATGAATGGCCCGTTCGCGGGAGTCGACAACAACACTGGACCGTCTAGAGAGGTGTTTGACGCGGCTTCCTGGGGAGAATAGAGATGGTTAAAATTCATGGCGAGCAGTTACAATATCGACGAAGACAATGGAGACAACCAGCTGTATCAAAGCGAGTTTGTAATGAAGTTGTGATGCTCCTAATATACCACAGAAAGGCCACGGTGGCTTTGCCCATTCCAGTAGTTATTGGTGTGGCCCACGCCGAGGCCAGACTGACGCAACCACTTCATCGCCTCGGCTGCAAGGTGAAGATACTTTCTATCCATCCGAATGAGAGTTGGAACTGGAACAACGGCGTCCAAAAATCCCGTGAGAGTTTCTCCGAATTTCTACGCGTTGTTGGGGACCCCAAGTTCTACGGCCACTTGTGTTGGCGATCAAGAGATCGAGGTGGCGCTGGCATGACCAGTCGGAGTTGATAAGTGGCTGTACGGATGCCGAGCGCCGGTCAAGCATGGTAAAGGATGGTACGGGTTGGCGCGGCAGTTGTCAGTCAGAGGTTGAATCCCAGTGAGAATCGGACATTTTCGTATATATTTAGGTCTTGTGGATTCGTGCGAAATACAATATCTATATTCGGATAGTTTGCCATCTTATCTTATCTGCGCGACATAGCTGTAGAGTTGCTTCTCGGATACGCCTGTGCCGTATGACGTTGCACTATGACGTTGCACATGCACATTTATTATTCCGCAGGTTGCGCAAGGTCGCGCAACCTCCGCAATTTGTACCAGCTTTAATTTCTGTTATATTATGACGCTCCACGTGCACTTTTATTATTTGCGCAATAAACACTGCGCGATTGCGCGATTTCAGGTATCTTTTCTTTCTCCTGCCTTCTCCTGCCCCCCTACCCTTCCCCACCACCCCTGCTCTACCCACAAGGTGATGGCGGACGATGGAGAGCAAGCCGGGAGGGTGGTGTGCCCACATACCGGCACAGGTAAGTCGCCAGTCCCTCACATCTGGCTTCTACTAACAACAACCACTATGACCAGGCGATGTCGGCATCACTGGAAACAGTGACAACGAGGATGAACCGGAGCAAGAGCAACAGTTGGGGAATGAGGACAACAAGTCCCCGCCCTTCTCCCTGTAGCCCAGCCCCTCCACCGCCTCCCCAAACCAACCACCACCTCACGAATGGGTACAGCGGCATCAATTGATGCGTGCACGGCATTCGCGAGGTGAACACAAGGCTGACGACAATGGACAGGGCAGGAACAGTGGGAAAGGGAACGAGGACAACAAGTCCCCATCCCTCTCCCTGCTGCCCAGCCCTCTGTTGCCTCCCCTGCCTCCCCCGCCCACCACACCTCACGAATGGGTACGGCCGCGTCAATTGACGTGTGCATGGCTTTCGAGAGGACATCGACATCGAAGGAAACAGCGACAACGAGGCTGGATGGGGCAAGAACAACAGTGAGGGGGGAATGAGGACAACAAGGCCTCACCCCTCTCCCTGTAGCTGTCACGACTAGCAGTCGTGTGATGTGTCAGCGGGTCAAACGGTTGCACGATGTCGGCGGTAATAGGGGTAGGGTTTTCAGGGATAAGGTTCAGGTGATGTAGTTTGGATGAAGTTTGTTACGTCTAGTACAACCGCTAGGAGTAATACAAGAGGTCAAAGTTAGGGATCTACGTGCTTCTCGCTCGACGTCTTTTATACCCTTCGTCCCCTCCCGCAGCCTCTGTGAGTCGTATGAGCACCGACTCACTTTTAGTCGTCCTGTGAGTAGACGCGTCAGCCCTGCTGCGATACCCTACATTCATCATCGCCAGAACTGCGGTGCCGGCACGTTCCGTAGCTACGTGGCATCGGTCTGATGTGTCATGGGTGGGTCCGCAAGGGGACACGTCACCTCGGCGGCTTGATTCGTTGTTGTTGCTGCTGCCATGTGATGTGTCATTGCTGTGGATCGTGGGGGGTCGGAATGCCTCGAATGTTGACAGGGGGATCTCGGGGTCGATCACCCCGTGGATTCGTCGTACTCCTCGGATTATTGCTGCGAGGAGGAACGCGTATACAATAACGATAGCGATAACGGCGGCAGCAATTGATGGTGTCATGATTCGGTCTTTGACAGGTGTGGGTGGTGATGGTGTGGGTGGGGTGTTTATTGTCTTTGTGTGAATGATGGGAAGAATGGTGTCGTCTGATGGAAAGCGGAGTTTTGAACGTCTGGTCACGTGCTGGTCTTGCTGGCAGTTGCCGGTGGACCGTTCTTGGTGATAGGGTCTTCTTGGTTGTGTATAAAGCTTGGTGGTTTCTGCATGCTTGTCCTGCAGAAATGCGATGTGTCTCCACCCTTATCACCAAGTCACTTTCTTCAAGGCTTCTTCGCTCTTCTCCCCAACCCCAGTTATCAAGGTTAATTGTTATATGTTCCACCACCTTATACAACTCTCAGCTTCTGATCGGGATCTCTATTGGGCTCTGGGTCGGTGTTTCGCTTGCGGGAAGGCCAGGCATCGCACAGAGTGTTGCCCGCTGGTTAAGGTACACAAGGTCCTTTTGTGCCAGTTACTGGCCGACCCGTACCGTGAGTGCTTTGGTCGGTGGAACATCTGGGGTCTTCTGATTGAGTCTTTATTCTAGAATTGGATGATGCGTGGAGGTCGGAGGAGTCGTCCCCCGAGATACTGCCGCTAGTCACAGTGAGCTGGGGTTCATCGTCTGAGGATCTGAGGGGTCCTTCTCCAGAGCCGGTCGGGGACTTGACTTATCGTGAGTCTGGCTTCCCACTGCCATTCGGGGTGGCATCGAGGTTTATGGTTGTTTGTCACGCAGCGATTGAAAGGTCTTTGGAAAGGGAGGTTGAGCGGTTCCTGGATGACATGCGCGTCCAGTTGGGGTCGTCGGTCTCGGATGCGATTACTGTAGAATAGTGTAATTGCATCATCTGTACTTGTATCTGGTCTGGTGCCCCTTCTAGGGGTTTGTGAATGTAATGCCTCCCCCGCTCTGCAGGGTGTGTGAATCGTAAGGGTTTGTCTGACAATCTGTCAAAGATCGTCATGAAAATAAGTGGTATCTGAGGAAAAATGTATGGGGGTGACGTATTTTCATGACAGTAGCCCTGCCTCCATCTCGCGAACATGTGCGTCTACATTTCACAAGGTTTTCAGTAGGTATACCTGTTTTTTCTTTTCTTTTGCAAATCTCTATGTATATTTAAAAAAATGAAAAATACCTACTTATATGCACCTTCCGTGAAAGGGCGGGTGGCCTGAACACCTCGCGAATGTCGTACACATGTCAATTGATGTGGCCGTACCCATTCGTGAGGTGTGGTGGGCGGGGGAGGCGGGGGAGGCAACAGAGGGCTGGGCAGCAGGGAGAGGGATGGGGACTTGTTGTCCTCGTTCCCTTTCCCACTGTTCCTGCCCTGTCCATTGTCATCAGCCTTGTGTTCACCTCACGAATGCCGTGCACGCATCAATTGACGCCGCCGTACCCATTCGCGAGGTGGTGGTTGGTTTGGGGAGGCGGTGGAGGGGCTGGGCTACAGGGAGAAGGGCGGGGACTTGTTGTCCTCATTCCCCAACTGTTGCTCTTGCTCCGGTTCATCCTTGTTGTCACTGTTTCCAGTGATGCCGACATCGCCTGGTCATAGTGGTTGTTGTTAGTAGAAGCCAGATGTGAGGGACTGGCAACTTACCTGTGCCAGTATGTGGGCACACCACCCTCCCGGCTTGCTCTCCATCGCCCGCCATTGCCTTGTGAGTAGAGCGGGGGTGGTGGGGAAGGGTAGGGGGGCAGGAGAAGGCAAGAGAAAAAAAAGATACCCAAAATCGCGCAAATGCGCAGTGTTTATCGTGCAAATAATAAAAGTGCACGTGGAGCGTCATATTATATAACTACAGGCAGTTACATTGTAAAAATTACCCTACCAGTGCCGTCGTGCTATTGAGCTTGACAGTCTTCTGTTGTACACTCCACTGCCAACATATCAACCTCGAAAATACAAGCCCTTGTCAATTGACATGGCTGTCGTGTTTGCGAGGTAGATTGATGGGTGGCCCCCCGTCAAATACATGGGGCAATGTCAGAGCGAACAGACGGCGCGTGAAGAAGGCAGGGCCTCCTTGGCTAGAGCCGGAGCCGGAGCCTGTCAACGATGGCGACGGTGGGGACAGAAGTTCTTGTTCTTGTGACTGCTGTCTGAGTAGGAGATGGCGAGGACTCATCCAAGTCCAGGACAATGTCATTCGTCTTGGTCGTTATGCGTGTCGCTCTGGTCTTTTGTGATTACATTGGTGTTTGTCGTTGTGATGGAGAAGGGATAAGTCCAAATTATGTAATTCAAAAATTTCTCCGTCACGACATTGATATACGTCTGACATTGCAGACAACAATATGCTACGTCCGACATTGCGGACAACAATATGCTACGTCCGACATTGCGGACGACTTCACCGTGGACCACCATCAAGGCAAGGATGATGAAAATGCGTGAGGATGGCACAACAATGTGAACACCAGGGCCAGCACCAGGGCCACTTCCAAAATCACTTCGTGAACATGGCCCTGCATTCGGAATGCTCGCCCACCTCATCCAGCTCATTGATGCCGTCATCCTCGTCCTCAGCATCGATCTCTTCAGGTTCGTTGTCCCCTTCCTCATCTTCTTCAACGGTCGCAAAAGTCCCTCCTTCATCAGCATCTTCGTCATCTTCCTTGATGCTAGCTGTAGATCCCAAGCCAGCATTGAACAGCGTGAGCAAAGTCTTGGCCGACAGTTGCATACTGTGATTGAAACAGTGTACATGGTTTTCCTCCTCAAATGAGTTCTCCTTGGCGGCTAGCGCAGTGGATTGCGTGTTGTTGTTGGAGGCGCCGTCAGCATTGAAAGACAGAATCTGATTGCAATGTGCGTGAACATGCGTTGACAAGGAGACAATGAAGCACTAACCTTGTTCTCTATCCCGAATCGGAGAAGCATGTTGTGAAATTCTCGTGCCAAGGTTGCGCCACTATGAGACTTGATGCACGGTCAGTTTTTTTGGAAGAAGGGGCCAGACAAGAAACACATACCTCAGGTACTTCCACAACATCCAGCAAAAAAGCGAGCATTTTGCCTTTGTGTTCCAGATGGACTGTCCAAGCGACGATGGCACGATGGTTGGGTGAGGTCCATGCATCCGTAGCAAAATTAAGACGTCCTGGATGTTCCTGATGCTTTTGCGTCAGTGAAATCGTGTTTGACCCAGATGCACATACCTGTAGAAGCCTAGCAACCCGCACTTTGCACTTCTCGAACGAAGCCTTGAGGTCCCGAGTGAGCGTAGTATGCGACGGCAGCTGAAGCTTGGGACGACCAGCGGTAAGGAGCTCTTGGAGCTCATGGTCATTGATGATGCTAGCAGGGTGGTTGCTCTCGGTGATCCACTTTACCAAGTGGGCCCTGCAATCACATCCGTAAATGTCACAAGTAAAAACGAATGGGTGTGAACTCACCGAACTTCGGTGTTAGAGTGCATACGATGAGAGACGTTAACAGGTTGTTGACCCTGCCTAGCGAATGCAGCAAATATGGAACCGTCCCTTGGGATTTCCTTGTGTGATGAAATCGTGGCATTTTCCACCGCTTCGTCGCCCCAGCAACGGCAAGCATGTTGCCTCAAATTACCTGTAGATGCCTTGTCGGACTTATCCTGATACCTCCAAACGCTGCCAGTGCCAACCTTGCAGACGTGAGCGCCACACGGGAACCAATGATAAGGTCTCCCATTGTCACATCGGATAGCAACTTGGTCGGTCTTGAAGAAGGTGTAAACTGGAGAACGCCAAGTGCTTTTCAATTTGGCTATAAAGGTAAAATCAGCACTATATTATTGATGTAGGCGTCGAAGGACTGACCGAGCTTCTCTTCTGGACTGACAACCTTGTCGTCGTCAGAGGCGCTTTGCTCATTGGCGGTCACGTGAGCACGATCGATCACAATTGGGTCTTCAGTTGGCTGAGTAGTGGCCGAGGAGAGCGACTGGGCGGATGCGCTTTTGCGAAGGGATTGAGAACTCTGAGTAGACTGAGATGGTGCAGAGGTGCGAGACTTTTTTGCAGCAGAGCGAGACTTTTTTGCCATGATGAGAATCTGGAGTGGTGGGTGAGCGACAAGAGAAAGAAAAGACACATTATATACGTATGATGACTTTGCAATATACCCTAAATTGTGCTGGATGACGGACACTGACATGGTAGGGAACTTGGGAACCCATCGGGTTGCACGGCAAAAGAATTGACAGAAAGCTGGCTAAGGGAAGCGATCTGAACGACAGGGAAATGGCTGATGAGGTTCGATAGCAAGATTGTACATAGATGCTGAACAACGAAGTGTCAAAACAGGGTGTGAAGAGGCCAGAAATGGCAGCCGAAGGATCATCAGGGCAGCGGATGTCGAGATGGGGGGTGAGATCGATGAGAGTTGAATGAAGAAGTCTTGATTGTAACATTATCGAAGGTTGGGCATAGGTGGAAGCTCGATGGAAGCCTTGACACCCGGGGAAACCCGGAAACCGTGGATAAGGGTGACAGTAACGGGGCGGGTCCTGGTTCCAGCCACCGTACCCGGACCCGCGACTACCCGTTATGGAAAAACCGCGGGTATACCCGTACCCGTGTTAAACCCTATGCATTCCCAAGGTGTCAAGATGGCGATGGGAGGCTGGGATGAGGACGAGGATAGATGGGTGGAAGATGGCACCCAGGTGCCCATGGCTACCCCACCACCCACCAATCTACCTCGCAAACACGACAGCCATGTCAATTGACAAGGGCCTGTATTTTCGAGGTTGAGATGTTGGTGGTGGAGTGTACAACAGCAGGCTGTCAAGCTCAATAACATGATGGCACTGGCAGGGTAATTTTTACAATGTAAACTGCCTGTAGTTATATAACAGAAATTAAAAGCTGGTACAAATTGTGGAGGTTGCGCAACCTTGCGCAACCTGCGGAATAATAAATGTGCATGTGCAACGTCATAGTGCCGTGATATATAAATCATATTCCCGCAACGCAATAGCGATACTTTACACTATCCTACGCAACTATGTGAGTTTAATTTTCCTATCAAGTTACTAGTTCCAACGATCCGCTATAGGGAATGCTGCTACTTCTGTGACTGTCAGAGGCATTGCAAGGAGCGGAAAGAGGTCTCTCGGAGGACGTACGAAAGGCATGCCCAATACCACAACCGCACTGCAGATATCCTTCAACAATACCTGGCTGAACACAACATTCCACCACTGGACTCGATACAGTCTGACAGAGAGCCCCCACCGCTCGAAGATGATGATGATGAACCTATTGATGTTCTGCACAGTGAGGAACATCTGATTTATGACCGTGAACCCGAGATCCCAATGCAAGGCAATGATATTGAAGAACTATACACAGACGTTCCTTTTGCGCACCATCCCAATTCGCCGACACCTGAACCCAGACCTCCATCTGTAACAGTCGCACCGGATAACGATGAGGATGGATTTAGTGAAGATCTCAATCCATTTGAGGTAAGCATCTAGATCACTACCCGGGCCTCTCGCCATTGGAGAGGTACCGAGGTACCTCTCTGGGGGCTCACGCAGGACTCGAGAGGTAAGACGGGATTAAGGCACGGCATGGGTATACCGTGGGTCAGAATTCCCGACACCGCACCCATACCCGTGGAAACCATACCCGCTCCGATGACGGGTACAACCCGTACCCGTTATCTGCGGGTACCCGCTGTGTTCCATCCTAACTACCTCGCGAACAACAGGGACGCGTCAATTGACACGCTCCGTCTGTTTTCGCGAGGTTGGGTTGGGGCCAGGGACTTTCCATGGGCGTCCCCGCGTGTTAACTACCTCGCGAACAATGGGAGCACGTCAATTGACGTGCTCCGTCTGTTTTCGCGAGGTTGGATGGGGCCGGGGACTTTCCATGGGCATCCGCGCATGCTAACTACCTCGCGAACAACGGGGACGCGTCAATTGACGCGCTCCGTCTGTTTTTGCGAGGTTGGATGGGGCTGGGGACTTTCCATGGGCGTCCGCACGTCAATTGACGCGGCTGGAGTGTGTTCGCGAGGTGGGACCGTTGTTGCTGTGTCCGTCTTCGTCCTCGCCTCGTCCATTCCCCTCGTTAGCCGATGTCATTGGGACTGGATTGGGGGGACATACCTGGGCCGGTAGGTGGGCACACCACCCTCCCGGCTTTCCTTTCTATCGTTGTCGTCGCCGTCGCGACTTTGGTGGTTCGTTTTTGGCGTGCGGGGTTGTTGTGGTTGTGGTTGTGGTTGTCGTTCATGGGTTTTCTTGTTGTCGTTGTTGTTGTGTTTGCGCTTGTCACGGTTGTGGTAGCAAATATCACGCGAACTTAGCAAAAGTAAAGAAATTAATGTGAAAAATAAAGTAAATAACAAAGAAAAAACCTACCTGGGGCTTGGGTTGACAGACCCGTGAAAACCCATCACCCGCGGATAACGGGTACGGTTTTGACAAGGTGTGCAAACCGAAACACCGTACCCGAACCCGAATTACCCATTTTGGAATAACCGTGGGTAAACCCGTACCCGTGCTGTGCCCTAGACGGGATGGATAGGATGATAGACCGACTACTACATCGGGAAGGCTACTAACTAGGTCAACCGTGGGAGCCTGGTCACATGACTGGCAGGTCCCACTACTCCAAGTGCCCCTTTTCCTCATGGCGACGCCCTCGTTGCCAACTGCTACAGAAAAGAACACAAAACAAACAAAACTGACCAAAAAACTCTCAAGCCACAACTCCCAGTCCCTCAGAATGCCTCGAATCAAGGCTGGGGCCTTATATCGTGAAGCGGGAAGTCATCCTCGCGCAGGGGGCGGTAGATGACCAGACTATACAAGACTCTCCTCAAACTCAATACTCTTCGAATACCTCCCTCGCAAGGGTTCAGGCTCACAACGCAAGGCCAAAGATCCTTCGAATCGTCCTAGCAAGTACTTAGTGCAGTGTGAAGGTTCAGGTGGTCCAAAATATAACTGTATTGGCGGAGATCGGGTAAACGGGTGCATGAACATAGTGTAGTGACGGCTTGTAGGCAGACTTTAATTGACATCCAGTGTGGGGGGAACGGGGGACAAGGCTATAATAAAAGCTATAATACTGACGGGGCATAGGGTTGTACTTAACAAGGCATAGTATCCCGACGCGTTCGGGTCGGCGTGGGGTACATTACGCTGTTGGGTTGTCCAGGGTAGTCACCACGGTCGAGAACGGGGCCACGGGGAGCTGAACGAGGGTTCGCGGGGCCAGGTATGGTGTAAGAAACCTGCCGGGGGTGGTGACGTGGCGGAATGCGGTGGGGTTCTGGGAACGGTGGGCACAGTCCATTCGTGGTATTGGAGTGCTCCGGGATGGTGAACGGGTGGGCCGCAAGCTTCGTGAGTCGACCTGGGGCTGGCTCTGTCGGCAGAACGGGGCCACGCGATGGTGACTTGGCGCATGGTCCGGGTGTCTGAAAACGACGGCGGGGGCTTGTTTGGTGCAATGGGGGAACGGGGGGTTGTGGGTGGCGGAACGAAGGTGCGGGGAGTCGAATGGGTCCATGTGGGGTCTGGCTACACGAAGAAATGGGGGGTCCAACGTTGGTGATGTGGCGGATCCGCGTGGTGACCAACAAGGGCGGGACGGCTTCGTTTGGGGCAACAAAGCGCGGTGGGGGTTTCTGCCAGGTGGAACGCGGGCACGGGGGGTTTAGCGAGCGTGGGAGGGGTGGTAACGCGCGGAAAAACGGGGGTTGTGAGATGATGACGTGGCGGTACGTGGTATCCAAAATGGACGGCGGCGGGGGGTTCTTTCGAGCAGAACATGGGCACTGGGTCGTCGAGCGTGAACGCGGGGGCCTGGATGGATACGTGTGGGCCGGGGAACGCTAAAATATGAAGGGTTGAAAATAGGTCGCATGGCTGTACGCGGGCGGCCGTTGGTGTTGAAAACGGACGTCAAGGGCACTTCCGGAGCGACATGGGGCAAGGTGGGGCCGTGAAATGTCGAACGAAGGCAGTGGGGGGTCGTCTTGGGCCTGTGAAGGGTGAAAAGCTGGGCGCGAATAAGGTGACGCGGCCTGGCTGGGTGTTCAAAACGGGTCGCGGCCGCATTTTTGGGGCAACGTGGGCGTTGCTGGGTTGAACAAGAGTGCCGGGGGGTAAACTTGAGTACCGTACGACCGAGAATAAAAGAAAATCTGCGGTTGCACAGCGGTGGGTGGTGAGGCCGAAAAAGGTCGTCTCATGAGAAAAAGCAGCAAAGAAAGGCAAAAGAGAGAAGAAAGTCCAAAAAAGCAAGCATCAGTGAGTCGAAAACACTCTCATCACCACGTTGGAGAGGTACCGAGGTACCTCTCCGGGGGCTCACGCAGGACTCGAGAGGTAAGACAGGATGGATAGGATGATAGACCGACTACTACATCGGGAAGGCTACTAACCAGGTCAACCGTGGGAGCCTGGTCACGTGACTGGCAGGTCCCACTCCACCGTCCATATAATAATGAGAATTAGGATCGGATAATACCACCTCCGAGTCTGGAAACTACCCCACCAATCCGCATGGTATGGATGCACCGAGTCGGACCAGTCCCATCTCTGACACAAGCGATTTACCACTGGAATTCGATCCTGACAATGCCACCCTCAACGACCTCAAAACAACGCTCCAGTTTATCAATCTTTTACACAACACATTCCGATATGACCGTACTCTATACAACACAAGCAATGGCGAGAAGAAGGTTCCATGTCAAACATTTCACACCATCCCCCTTGGACCCCAACTACAAGCATTATGGAAACGGCTGCAGCCATGTGCTATTGAAGGACTCGCACAAGAGAAGTTGTGGAAGAACTACAAGCAAAAAATGGAGTACTCGATGCCTACGTTGATTTTGTCACCGGTTCGGAATACCTTGAAGCCTTCATCCGAGGTGATATCGGTGACCATGATATCGCGCTGGTTCTCTCACTCGATGGGGCACAACTCTACGAAAAGAAGTGCTCTGATTGCTGGATTCTTATTTGGATCCTATTCGAACTCTCCCCCGACAAGAGATACACCAAAAGACACGTACTCCCTGGTGGGTTTATTACTGGACCCAATAAACCAAAACACTTTGATTCCTTCTCATATCCGACTCTTCACCATCTCTCAGCACTGCAACGCGACGGTTTCTACATCTGGGATGCATACGATGCATACATTTATCTCTCCCGCCCCTTCTTTGTCATTGGAACGGCTGATGGCCCTGGAGCGACAACTGTCAATGGCCTGACTGGCCATCAGGGATACTACTCATGTCGTTTATACTGCCCCATTAAAGGACGCCGGTTTCCTGGAGACAAGAGGTATTATCCTGTTGGAGAGGTCCCTCGGGACCTCTCAGGGTGCTCATGCCAGAATCGTGTGGAACAGAGTCGATGTCGAAGGAAGAGACTGTCTACTACATCAGGACACCTACTGACTAAGGTCGATCGTGGGAACTGGGTCACGTGACAGCACAGGCACATCTACTACACCGTTCACCTCAAACCACATCATTACCATGTCGATGGTTGCGACCATGCCGACTACAATTTCACTCGCATGCCATCCCGACCTCCTGATGAATATCTCAACAATCTCACTTACCTCATTGCATCACTTACTAACAGGGAATATGAAGATCACCGCAAACTGACTGGAATCGTTAAGCCAAGTCTTTTCAGCGGATTGCCCTCCTGCCAGATGCTTGCGATCCCAGGTTGCTTCGCCGCTGACCTAATACATCTCATTGCTCTCAACATAACCGACCTACTCCTCTCCCTTTGGCACAGAATTATCAAATGCAAAGCCCCCGATGATAAGGCAACTTGGGACTGGGCCATTCTGCAAGGCGAAGCTTGGCAAGAGCACAGGAAGCGTGTTGCCGAAATGACACCTTATCTACCTGGGTCTTTCAATGTCCTGCCCCATAATCCTGCAGAACGCATCTCCAGTGGTTATAAAGCCTGGGAGTTTTTAACCTACATCTTCGTCCTTGGCCCTGGCCCCTGGTCTTTTCTACAGTCTCCTTCCTGATCACTATTTCCAAAACTTCTGCAAACTTGTGGCAGCAGTCTGAATTCTCCACCAACGTGTCATCACAAGAGAAGATATAACAAACACTCATACACTTATCACCGAATTTGTGCAGGAGTTCAAGGAGCTATATTATCAAAGAAAACCTGAGTGTATCCATTTCTGCCAACCCAGCATCCACGGCCTTTTACATCTTACATGGTGTAGTAGTTGTGCCTGTCCTGTCACGTGACTGGATTCCCACGGTTCGTCGTAGTCAGTAGCTGATCTGATGTAGTAGATAGTTCCCATCCTAGCCTTTCTGGGCTTTCCAGCTAGACTCCGTCAGAGAGTCCCTCAGCAGCCTCCGACCCTCTCCAACGTGGTGATGAGAGTGGCTTCGAACCCTGCCAGCGAATCTCTGTGATTTCCAAGCTTTTCCATCTTTTCCTGGCCCTTTCAGCGCTTTTTCGAGCCCCAGAACATTTCTGCACATTGAATACCAAGAACCAAGCCCTTTATCGTCCAAGAACCAAGAACTTTCAGAACTTCGAGCACCGAGAACCGAGTACCGAGAACTTTCAGAACCTGAGCACCGAGAACCAAGAACTGAGCACCGATAACTTTTCACATTTTATTTCGCCATGACAAACAAAAAGAAAACAACAAAAAAATCCTCGACTGCTAGTGTTACGGACCAACGTGAACCTACACCCATCACTTTGGGTTCCCAGTTTCAAGATGGCGCAATCGTGTGCATTAAAGACGTAGAAAAGCTCGTGTCATCAGTCCTTGAAAAAGGCAGAGCCCAGGGCATTGCGGAGGAACGCGCTCGTTGGGAATCTACCCAAACGGCCCCTGCAACCTGCATATCAGCGTCAACGCAGACGAATGCAGCAACCGAGCCAGAGCCGCTCACCGGCACTTCCATCTCAACGCAAACAGAGCCGCGTACCCACACAAATGTGTCAGCACAAATGCCAACTCCCATCTCAACCCAATCGGCATCCAGCAGCATTTCCACGTCGACCCAGACAGTACCATCCACCTGCATATCCGCATCAGCGCAGACAGATGCAACCCAAAGAGTGGCACCCACAGCAGCGCCACTAGCATGCATCGGCAAGACCGTTTCGACACAAACAGCACCCAACCTCCGCATCAATGCAAACGATGCAACCCGCCTGTGTTGACACCCCAGTGCAATCACCCATCCCAGATGAGTCCCCATCAACCCCGGCATCCCCATTCTCGCGTGAAAACATGCCCCGGCACACCCCAACGCGCCACACACCTGCGTTGACCCCAGATCCACCAACCCCACCGAATACTGCGTCCATACACGCGTCAACCGCAATTCCAACGTGCCGGCGCCAGTACCCAACCAGTTTATGCCCCCACAGGCCCAAAATCCCGTGCCCGTGCAAAGAAACGCGCCCAGACGCGCCCCAGACCCCGTTTTTCCCCCAGGTCTATACCCACACACGCCCACGCCAGCCCAGGGTCACAACGCCGCCATCCAGATGCCACAACCGCAAACGCCAAGGCTCAACGGCGTGGAAACACGAGCTGACGCATACGCGAGGTTTGAGATGACGAAGGAGGATGAGAGGAATGGGAGAATGGGAGATGGCGCGGTGTAGAGGGTCGACATCCCTCTGAGTCCATATCATCGATATATCACGAATCCGGACCAACCCGATGCCGCCATTCGACTTGCATTTGAACCCGATGTAACCCGACGTGACGTGACGTGACGTGACCCGACGTGACCGACGTAACCCGACACATGCCGCTTTGTGACGGCCGCATTTGGGCTAAATCCGGCAGCCTCAAACGCCTTGGAGTTCCAATTCCAGGAGATGGATCTCTTCGGACTCAATCCCCAACTTCGGATTTACCTTATTTATGCATCCCCTCGTCCTTTCGGAGATATGTAGGACTTTTTAGATCTTTTTCTTGCATATTCGTTTTCCCCTCCATATTCCTGTCTTCGTCGCTTTGCAACCCCCCTTTCCACATCCCCATTCCATCTTTTCTTTGTAGTATCTATTGGCCGAAATAGACATGTCCGAAAGTAGCTACACACTCCTGTACTATAAAAACGGTCCCTGACGACCGTACAAAAAAAAGATACCCTTAGTCCCTGTTTCCCTATAGTCAGAATTGCCTTTTAATCCCTTCAAATGCTCGTCCACGTAGACCCTTAGCTTTTTATAGTCCACTTCGTCATCTTTATCGTTGTTCCCGTATATTTGTTCATCGTTTCCGACCCGACCCGACCCGACCCGCCGTACCCAACATCGTCGGCATCGTCGGGTTCTTCATTATTTGTCCATTTTCACTCCGTTCATCGCCGGATTCGTCGTTATTAGTCCAGTTTTATGTGGCAGCTTTACTTTTACTAACATTCCCTTCCTTTTACTACTATTCCCGACACTGATTTATCCAGTCACTTCTATGCTGACACCCACTGGTTAGGATCTTTATTTCTTTATATAGTTCCGAAGCCACCCCAAACCCGCATCTACAGCGGGGAACGAGGAGACAGATATGACGGGGACAGAGGAGACGGGCAAGGACGCACCGACGACGAACAAGTGCACCAGCCAGGACGAGGCAGACCAACGAGAGTACGCGAACGGCCCCGTTTCGACGTCTGAGCCCACCCCTGTGAATACACCCCCACCTGCATCTACCCCAGCGCAATTCAGCTGGGCCGATGATGCCACCATGAGCCCTGTGCATCCCGTGTTCCCGAATACATACCCACCCTGTGACATTTCGACCCTCCATTCCAACATGAAACGACGACCTTTTTCCACTCTATGGCGCTGTGCTCGACGGCGCAACTACCCACGCCCTCAATGTTTCTTCACTGCCCCCACTGGTCCCATCATCACTCGAAGCCATCCGCGTGGCATTGGTCCTGGATGGCCAATCATCACACAACCCCTCATGCCCACCAGCTTGGAACCACCCAATCTGACGCACCTCGATTGGGATCATGACCCCCGCCTTTGTGATTTGAGTCGAGCACTCATAGCTTTGGGTTGGACAAGGCCTAGGTAGAGTTGTGCTTTCTGTCTGGACTGGTTTCTGTTTCTGTTTTGTTTGTTTTGTGTCTGTTTCCTCTCTTTTCTTCCCCCCTGCTTTCATTTCTGTTTTCCCTCTTTGGCTAGCGACGAGGGCATCGCTACAAGAGGGGGGGCACTTGTAGTAGTTGTGCCTGTCCTGTCACGTGACTGGATTCCCACGGTTCGTCGTAGTCAGTAGCTGATCTGATGTAGTAGATAGTTCCCATCCTAGTCTTTCCGGGCTTTCCAGCTAGACTCCGTCGGAGAGTCCCTCACCAGCCTCCGACCCTCTCCAACGGGAAACCATTCAGCTCGGCCTGCCCTGCTATTACATGCAATGGACAATGGAATGAACAATCGGAAACCTTACGGAAGAAATCAAACAACCATCCCATCCATATGCAAACCTCGCACAACGTGGCATTCGACGAGCGCAAGTGAATGCACTCAAGGCAATGATTCCGGAACTTCAGCCAGATGAAACACTACCTTGGGGCTCTCTAGTTCTCGGCGATGGGTACATTTTATTACATGCAAGAGACAAGAGGGCAGTTAGAATCCCTGATCCTGCCAGTGTAAAGGCAAGGTCAGGGTGGCTGCAGAATAGTAATCCTAAGCCTGTGGGGGTCAGCGTGAAAGTGACTAGGAATAGTCTAGCGAGCTTCAGTAAGATGATAGGTTATAAATGATAAGAAGCCGCCAAGTAAACTACTGAAATCTATTGAGGCCAGTCGATGTCACGACTAGCGGTCGTGTAATGGATCGGTGGATCAAACGGTTGCATGATGTTGGCGGTAGTTAAGGGTTTATGTTCAAGGGTCTCTTTACGGTAGTGGTTGTAGGTTTGTAGAGGTAGGGTCTCAGGGATAAGGTTCGAGTGATGGAGTTGGGTGAAGTTTGTTTACATCTAGTACAACTGCTAGGAGAAATACAAGAGGTCAAAGTTAGGGTAGACTACGTGTAGCGCGATGTCTTTTATACCATTCCTCCCCTTCCGCAGTATCAGTGACGCGTCGTAAAGGCGACTCGCTCCGTCACGTTGGTGGGTCTATGTCCCCCCCGGCATTGAGGCGATTTGTGATCGTGCTGGGCTGGCGTGCGGATTCGTCACCAGATTCGCAAGCGTCCAGGTATGCGTCATCACGGTTGTCTAGTTCTTCATGCAGGGATCCGTTGCCATGTGACGTGTCGTTGCTGTGGATCGTGGGGGGTCAGAACGCTTCGAACGTTGATAGGGGGATCTCAGGATCGGCGGTGATGGGGATTCGTTGCACCCCCTGGCATATCGCGATGAGGATGAATGTGTATATGATGATGACGGCAATGATGGCAGCGATAACAGATTGGGTCATGATTGGAGGGAGTTTGTGCGTGGGTAGTGAAAGTGGGTGTCTTATTGTCTCAGTGTGAGTGATGAGAGTGGTCTGTGGTGTTCTGTGAGAGTCGGGGGTTTCAACCTCCAGTCACGTGTCGTTCTCACGGGTTCATTGATGAAGTGGTAGAGGTTCCTTCCTGATCGGGAGTGGGCCTCCGTTCGGTATAAAGTGTGGTTGGATCCTTCATCCCATCTCTCATCAATGTGATGTTTCCCCACTCGTGCCATCGTCTCATATTCTTCAAACGTTCTGCCCTCTTTAACCCGTCCCGCCCTGTCGCGGTTAATTGTATTACGCATGACTTCGCCTGCCGCCTCTCCGACTCTGATCGGGATTTGTATTGGGCTACTGGTCGTTGTTTCGCTTGCGGGAAGGCCAAACATCGTACGGAATGTTGCCACCTTAGGTAGGGTATAACATGGGTAACCCACGGGTTTTTTATCCTGCAATTTGTTTTGAAGTTTATAGACTCAATTTACATGTATTCACTTTGCAGAATAGGGAGAAAAAGTGCGTTTTATGTTAAATAAGATGGCTGCAAAGTGTTGAATATAATTGTGCATGATAAAAGGCACTATTGTGCACACAATGCAACGGGTTTCACGGGTTTAAACCCATGGGTATAATGTATGCAAAAACGCGGACATGGCAGGGGGTGAATTTTTCATTTGGGTCTATATGCAATATTTTATGGGTTTTATCTATTGTATACAGTGTGGATAATGATGGGAATGATGGACATAGGTTTGCCAAGAATTTTCAAGACCAATTACCCACCAAAAGTCCATGTTATTCCAACAATATGGATATTTTGTTCTGTACATAAGTGCCCAAACCCATGTTATACCCTAGCCACCTTGTTGCGCGCAACAAGAGGCTTCTGTGCGAGCTTCTGGCCGACCCGTTCGGTAAGTTCTGTCTTCCTTGGGATATTTGGTTATTGTTCTGATGGTTTTTTATGATAGCGTTGGATGATGCATTCCCGCCCTCGGACTACTCGTCCAAGGACTCGATGCCGTTGCTCACAACGAAGGTTTCCTGGGGGTCCGACTCCGACGGGGACTTCTGGCCCCGGGACACCTATGTGGACACCGGGGCGCCCTTCAGGCTGCGTGAGTTCCAGCCTTGTCTTCCCTTTGGCATCGCTGACACGTTTAGGCGCAATTATCGTGCAGCGATCGAACGGGCGTTGGAAGACCAGATTCGTAACCTCGTTGAAGACGCCGTCCTCCAGGAGGTAATTAAGGAGGAGTATCTCATAGATGAGTAGATATTCCTTGGTCGTAATAGTCGTACTCCCTTTCGGGGAGTTGTAGTTGTAGTCCGGTTCGGTCCCGCCCCTTTAAGGGGCTTGTAAATGTAAAAGCTTTTCCCCTGCTCCGCAGAGTGTGTGAATCGCAAGGGTTTGTCTGACAACCTGTCAAAGATCATCATGAAAATAAGTGGTATCTGAGGAAAAATGTATGGGGGTGACGTATTTTCATGACAGTCGAAGCCGATGGTGTCGGGTACGGCGGGTCGGGTGTCGGGTGACGAGAAACGTAGAGATTAAGATGGTAGAAGGACGGGGAGAGCGTCGAGGAAACCGACGAGTAGTGTGTGCGATGGATTTTACTGAGAGGCTGATTCTCAGAGAGAGGAAAAACGGGGGAACTGGTTTCTTATTCAGAGACGGCGCTTGGGCACCGTTTTTATACTACAAATTTCTGTACCTAGATTCGGACAAGAGTCCTCGGCCGATGAGAGGAAACAAAGGAGAATAAAAATGGGGAAGTAGGAAGAGCGTTGCGAGGCGACGATGACAGGGAAAATGGGTGGAAGATATAAAAACCGTAAAAGATGTAATATACTTTACTATATCTCCATAAGGGAGACGCTAGGCGCGAATAACTTATTCGGAATAAGGCAAGTCCGATGTCGGGATCCCAGTCCGATGAGATCTATCTTTGATATTTGAAGTTCCGTGAGTTTAGGAGATGGACCGACCAGGTATGTGAGCGGCCGTGCTAGTCGGTATGCATCGGGTTGCGTCGGGTTCGAGCGTAGATTGCTAGAGACATCGGGTTCAAGCAGATTCGCTAGATATCGATGTTATGGCCTCAGAGGGTCGAGGACCCTCTACACCGGCACTGCTATTCATGAGTACATGGAACTCGCCAATGAGAGGCCTGCACCGGACTGGATTCCTCATGGGCATCGGTGGGCACGATTGCGCCTGCCAACTGGACAAAATGCATGATCTTCTTGGAAGGAAAAGTCCAAATCGCTTGGGCAGGTTGTCCGTATGTCCCGCAATATCAAGGTAATTGTAAAGACTACATATACATGTTATTCTCATTGTCAGTTAGTTTCAAACAGATGACACGCTCAACTACGGCGAAGTACAATTCTTCTTTCAAGCAAATGTTCAGAACGAGACCAGAACGCTCGCTCTTGTATCAACGTATTCCCCACCAAACCCCGCCATATTACAAATGTCATATAACACATTATGGGCTTGTCGATATCAAGGTCAGAACAAACTCGAAGTTATCGATGTGCACGATATTATCTCTGTCATTGCTTTACCTCCATTTCCTGCTCTGGAGGGAATCTCATTCATTGTAGAGACTCGACGTCCCTCTGAGTCTGTATCATCGATATATCACGAATCCGGATGAACCCGCTGCCTCCGTTCAACTCGCATTTGAACCCGACGTAACCCGACGTAACCTGATGTTAGGGTATAACATGGGTTTGGGCACTTATGTACAGAACAAAATATCCATATTGTTGGAATAACATGGACTTTTGGTGGGTAATTGGTCTTGAAAATTCTTGGCAAACCTATGTCCATCATTCCCATCATTATCCACACTGTATACAATAGATAAAACCCATAAAATATTGCATATAGACCCAAATGAAAAATTCACCCCCTGCCATGTCCGCGTTTTTGCATACATTATACCCATGGGTTTAAACCCGTGAAACCCGTTGCATTGTGTGCACAATAGTGCCTTTTATCATGCACAATTATATTCAACACTTTGCAGCCATCTTATTTAACATAAAACGCACTTTTTCTCCCTATTCTGCAAAGTGAATACATGTAAATTGAGTCTATAAACTTCAAAACAAATTGCAGGATAAAAAACCCGTGGGTTACCCATGTTATACCCTACCTGATGTGACATGACCCGACGTATGCCACTTCGTCACAGCCGCTTTCGGACCAAATCCGGCAGCCTCAGAAGCCCCGGAGTTCTAATTATAAGAGATGGATCTCTTCGTACTTGATTCCTGACTTTGGACTTACCTTACTTGTGCATCCCCTTGTCCTTTCGGAGATATGTAGGACATTTCACATCTTTTCATGGATATTCGTTTTCCCCTCCATATTCCTGTCTTCGTCGCTTTGCAACCCCCCTTTCCACATCCCCATTCCAACCTTTCTTTGTAGCTTACCATCGGCCGAAATAGACATGTCCGAAAGTAGATTACTCACTCCTGTACTATAAAAACAGTCCCTGACAACCGTACAAAAAAAAGAGATACCATTAGTCCCCGTTTCCCTCATAGTCAGAATCATTTTAATCATTTCAAATGCTCGTCCTTGTAGACCCTTAGCTTTTTTTATAGTTCACTTCGTCATCTTTATTGCTGTTCCCGTTATTTGTTCATCGTTTCCGACCCAACCCAACCCGACCCGCCATACCTGACATTGTCAGCATTGTTGGGTTCTTCATTATTTATCCGTTTTCAGTCCATTCATCGCCAGATTCTTCATTATTTGTCTAGTTTTACACGGCGGCATCATATTTTACTTCTATTTCCATTTCCTTTACTACTATCCCCAACACTGACTTATCCACCATCACTTTCATGCTGACACCCTCAGGCTAGGATTTTTCTTAATATTGTTCCAAAGCCACCCTGAACCCGCATCTACATCGTTGGAGAAAAACTTGGCTTGGATGTTGCAGCGTTAGGCGGCATAGAACAGGATTTCGAAGATATCTAATTGCTCATCATGTATGTATGATAGTGAACAGAGAGCAGTACAAGAGGACACAGGAAGGCAAATGAGAACAAACAAGAACAAGAGAATGAGAACACAACAATGCAACTAATGAAAAGGATGGAAGAAATGTTATTAATAACTAACACCTATGCCGTTTACTGGGGCGAATGTTCTCCTTGGCATCTATTTGCACCTCGTCATCCAAGCGAGTGACCTCGTCGTCCAAGCAAGTGACCCTGTAGGTGTGAACCGGCGGATTGAGAACATTGCATCCAGGGCGATAGTGGCAGTTGAGGATACGGGCAGGGAAAGCCTTTGCTTGCTTGCTACCAGAACCGAGCAACTCCCTCAGATTGATATCCCCCAATTCGTCTTGCTTAACGATGTAGTCATCCTCGTAGATCTCCACTTTTATGCTACAAAATGGTGATGTCAATATGAATGACCTCCTTGTTAAGAATCTGTGTGACATACACAGGAATGGCACCATGTAAATCACTGCTTTCTTTGCCCACATTATTCCCTCCACCAAGTTCAGAATTTCCTTTGTGTTTCTTCATGGTAATCACCAGGGTCTGAGACGATCAGTTAGGTAGCAGAGACACGTAGGATGTACGCACCATTGGACCAGGCTTTGCAGCATTGAAATCAACTGTGTAAGTGCTCCAGTTACTGGTGAGATTGTCGACATGAAGGTGCACAACATGGTTGGCTGGGAGAGAGACTGTGGACATAGCTGAAGAGAATGTGTGATGTCACGGTGCAGGCATCTCTTCGTCCAACATCTCTTCCTCCTCCGATGCCTGCCTTGTGCCAGCACGATTCTTCATCCTATTCTGCATCAGAACACTCTTTTGTCGACGAACTCTCTGATTACTCTGATTTGCCGACAAATATTCTAGATTCGCACTATGTCCACCACTCGTCTCACGGAAGTCAGATCAAAGATCAAGGAACTGCACCCAGAGCTCCCAGATACCAGACACAACTACAGGATCCTTGGAAACCAAGTTTTTCACAACAAATGGTATGCATATATGCACTTTATTCCGAAAAATATTCTGATCAGTCTAATGTACAGCATTCTTCACATTCTTCGCATTCTTTGCACCCATCCGCTCACCCATTTTCAATCAAATGTCTAGGTCATGATGATCTGCTCTGCAACAAGGTCTATCAAGATCTTTATCACAGGTATTTGACTGTGCAGTCAAAACTCAAGTCGTCTCAGTAAGTTTCCATCTATTCGGTACATGTACATTTTTCTTGCTAATAACATCAAAGGGAAGCACTTGGCATACTTGCAAATACCATGCAATCGGGGCCAAGCCGCAGTTCATCAGCACCATCTGATAGCTTATTTCAAATGTTGTCAAACACACTACCCGCACCTCTACTGCAGGCAAATTATCCAGACGTGAAATTCTGGGTGAAGAGGATGTGGACAGGAATGAAAGGGCAAGAGGTAACGGATTTGAATACCACGGTTGGCCTCCGAGGCCAATCTCGGATCGCAGCTGGAGAGAATGTGTCTTTCACGTTTGTTGAAAGCGAAGAGGGAGTACCTTCCAGTGGTCATCGTGTCCGTGACATTACAGCAGCAGCACGAGAGATTTGGCTCGAATTACACAAGCAGGGTCAAGCGCCCGTGACGTGGGGACAAGGATCCGCCACAGTCCGTAATTTCTACCAACTTGAAATGTACAAGTGCATCCCCGAACTCCGATACTGCGAAAATCACTGGAAAGTGGATCAAATTGCAACAGTGACGTACTCTGGCTGGCATCACAAGCATGTTTTGGGAATCAGAAAATCGGTCAAGAAAGAAAATATGGCATACAAGTCCCGAGACTTATTCAATAGCTCAGAAGTGAAGCACATTCCGGAAAAGCAACCACCAACGAGTACCCTATCGTCTCGCCAGCCCAAGAAATTCAAGATTCCAGCACTTCCACAGCCATGCATTTTGACCCCATCGAACCCACAAGAAGTCTTTGATGAGCCGCTTTCCACACTAAGTTCCCCTGCAACACTTCTCCCTTCTGGTTTACTGCCTTCCATTTCGCCTCCAATGTCACCAGGTTTGCTTTCATCTCTACTACACGAAACTGGTCTGCAATCTCTCCCTACTCATACACCGGTGCCTCTTTCCCCTACCCTTGTAACGGAACCAATCCCATCGGCGACCACACTACAATCCACACCCGTCACTCCGATTGTTTCCCCGGAAGTACTTTCATCGGCGTCAACTCCCCTGGCAGATAGTGGCACTGTGCTAGTCACGCCTCAGGGCACTCAAGATTCTCTGTTGCCGGGATCATCTATGTCTACACATGGGATCAAGATTGTGAACCCATTGTAAGTCATTAACTTAGTTGTTTTCTATAAGTGTGCTCATATTGGTAAAGTGAGATGGCAAGTGAAGAAGTAGCGACAGATCCATTCAAGCTGTCAAAAATTGGTATGTGCACATTTTTATTCTATATCCCATATTGATGATAGTGCCGCTGGAGAGGTCCCGAGGGACCTCTCAGGGTGCTCACACCAGAATCGTGTGGAACAGAGTCGATGTCGAAGGAAGAGACTGTCTACTACATCAGGACACCTACACCGCCGTTTGGCTCACAGCGTCCCTGGGACCTAAAAAAGGCAGCGCTAGAAATAGATGAAATTTATTTCTGATCCCGCTGCAAACCCAATCTAAATTCGGCAGTGGATAGAAGGTGATGAAAATGACATTGTATTCATGGTCATCACAGATCGACTTCTTTACTTATATAATTTTGATCAAATTTAAGTATGGCCCAGCGCCAAATCTTGGGCTGGACTGATCACTGACAGCTCAATGTCGGGTCAACATCGATTCCATGTATATTTGATGTCACGGAAGGACTTAGCGAAAATTGTGGAAGGACTTGGCGAAACAAGGTGATATATTCAAACTCCGTCACAACTCCGAGCCCAATTTTTGAACCTTCGCCATGTTCAACTTATTCTCAACCACGTCATCTCTCTCCGCCATTCCTCTACACTACCAGGATAAAGAATGGCAAGTACATCCCCTTTTACTATTTTCCTTTACTCTTCTACACTGATTGACTTCTTTTAACCCAGACGATGATGGGCTGAGTGCCGCCAGAGCAGGAGGAGATTTGGTGTAGCTGGCCTGTATATAGTACCAGAAATTGTGCAATAATCACGTTTCCTGATTTGGTGGTCTATAAAGTTCTATATCAAATCTACATAGAACTTTCACGTCGATGCCGTGTGGCAAACCCTGGATATCGGACAGACGCTGCCTTTTTTGTATGGCAGCATGGCTGGATCTGGCCCGCTTCAGCCTCTCAGGTCACATGGCTGATTTGGGATGACCAATCGAACACCAGTGTACTGACTAAGGTCGATCATGGGAACTGGGTCATGTGACAGCCCAGGCACATCTACTACAAGTGCCCCTCCTCCTCATGGCGACGCCCTCGTCGCCAACAGCTAACAAACAGAAAACAACAACCAAACAGAACTGACCAAAACAATCTCCAAATCACAACTCCCAGTCCCTCAGAATGCCCCAAGTCGCAGTCGAGGCCTTATATCGTGAAGCGGGACAATATTGTCATCTGAAACCAATCACGGTGCAGGGTGTGGGCTCTCATAGTCCATGAATAGGCTGGGTGGTTGGGCATAGGTAAATAGAACGGGACGATGTCATGGGCAGTGTATAGATAGTGTACCGAAGAGATGGAGGAAAACTGGGTCGAGTGAGAGCAGTGAGAAGCTGAAAAAAAAAGAACTAAGGGAACAGAGGGAATATATACTGGGCGCTAGAGCGGGTGCCGGCATCGAGAGACCTCTTCATGTGAGCTCTGGGAAGTGGTTGCGAGGCCGCGGGGGGCCTCGCGAAGCTGCAAGGGCTGGGGGTGCAGAATGCGGGGGCCACGAAGTAGCGGTGTGGCAAAGGGGGTGGGGCCTGGAAAGCGGTGGCCCGGGTGAGCTGGGTGCTCCAATGCATCAGGCGCAGGTGCGGCGAGCTACGCGAGCGGGTGCGTGGCCGTTTACGCTGGAAAGCGGGGCCATTTATGCTGGGAAGCGGGGGCACGTGGCAATGACGCGGTATGCAGCTGGGGAGCCTAAAAAACAGTGGCAGGGTCTCGTTTGAGGTAACGAGAGGCAGCGTGGAGCTCTAGCACACGGAGCAAGGCTGCGGGGGTCCGGTGTAGCCGTACGGTACCGGGGATAACA
Source organism: Hygrocybe punicea (assembly GCA_963556145.1). Lineage (NCBI taxonomy): Eukaryota > Fungi > Basidiomycota > Agaricomycetes > Agaricales > Hygrophoraceae > Hygrocybe > Hygrocybe punicea. The sequence continues at coordinate 2,904,771 of OY744468.1, read as the reverse complement.
AGAGTGCGGGGTCGCAACGCGGTGACGTGGCACAATGTGCTGGGACATCCAAACATGGCGGGGCGGGTTCGTTTGGGGCGACGAAGCACAGTGGGGGGTTCTGGCAGGTGGAACGCGGGGTCGAATGAGTGTGGGTTTGGGCTGGGGTACACAAAAAACGGGGGATCTGACAGTGGTGACGTGGCAGATCTAGGGTTTAACACGGGTAACCCGCGGGTGTTTTTTCAAGACACCGTACCCGGACCCGTTGAATACCGTACCCGAAATGAGTCCTTACCCGAACCGTACCCTTCATTTGCAGTTGCCTGCGGTCTTGAAGAAGGTGTAAACTGGAGAACGCCAAGTGCTTTTCAATTTGGCTATAAAGGTAAAATCAGCACTATATTATTGATGTAGGTGTCGAAGGACCGAGCTTCTCTTCTGGACTGACAACCTTGTCGTCGTCAGAGGCGCTTTGCTCATTGGCGGTCACATGAGCACGATCGATCACAATTGGGTCTTCAGTTGGCTGAGTAGTGGCCGAGGAGAGCGACTGGGCAGATGCGCTTTTGCGAAGGGATTGAGAACTCTGAGTAGACTGAGATGGTGCAGAGGTGCGAGACTTTTTTGCAGCAGAGCGAGACTTTTTTGCCATGATGAGAATCTGGAGTGGTGGGTGAGCGACAAGAGAAAGAAAAGACACATTATATACGTACGATGACTTTGCAATATACCCTAAATTGTGCTGGATGACGGACACCGACATGGTAGGGAACTTGGGAACCCGTCGGGTTGCACGGCAAAAGAATTGACAGAAAGCTGGCTAAGGGAAGCGATCTGAACGACAGGGAAATGGCTGATGAGGTTCGATAGCAAGATTGTACATAGATGCTGAACAACGAAGTGTCAAAACAGGGTGTGAAGAGGCCGGAAATGGCAGCCGAAGGATCATCAGGGCAGCGGATGTCGAGATGGGGGGTGAGATCGATGAGAGTTGAATGAAGAAGTCTTGATTGTAACATTATCGAAGGTTGGGCATAGGTGGAAGCTCGATGGAAGCCTTGACACCCGGGGAAACCCGGAAACCGTGGATAAGGGTGACGGTAATGGGGCGGGTCCTGGTTCCGGCCACCATACCCGGACCCGCGACTACCCGTTATGGAAAAACCGCGGGTATACCCGTACCCGTGTTAAACCCTAGGCAGATCCGTGGGGTAACCAAAAAGGCCAGTGGCCACCGATTTGGGGTGGCGTAGGCAAGCGCGGAGCTCTGGTACGTCGAACGGGGGTCCATGGGGTTGGATGAGCCTGCCCGGGGCTGGGAATCGTGAAATAAGACAAAAAAGAAATGAAAAACGGGGGGTTGAAGGTGGTGACATGGCAAAACGCCGGTGGGTCTTGAGACGTCAAAAAACGGGGTCAACGGCGCTCTTGAGGTGACGTGGGGCATGGTGGGGCCGTATGACGTCGAACAACGGTGCAGGGGATGGTCCTGGGTCTGGGGTTGCGCAAGTGATGGGTGGTGAGGCCGAAAAGAGTTGTCTCACGAGAAAAACCAGCAAGAAGGGTAAAAGGAGGAGAAAATCCAGAAAAAGAAAGGCATCAGTGAGTCAAAGACACTCTCATCACCACAATGGAGAGGTCCCGAGGGACCTCTCAGGGTGCTCACGCCAGAATCGTGTGGAACAGAGTCGATGTCGAAGGAAGAGACTGTCTACTACATCAGGCAGTGTTGGACAGTCATGACCTTATTACCACGGTCATGTCATTGACCGTATGACATGTCAGTGACCGAACATGACCGGCTACACAAGGTCATGACTCTTGCCTAATATAGATATATACGTAACTCTATCATGTACGCACCTGCAATTGATCCACTTGTTACTGTTATCGATCTATATTATAAAGTAAGCATCGTGATAATCTGATCCACCATCAATGCCCCGTAGCACCAAATCCAAGGCTCGAGGATGATGGAGAGAACAATTTCACGACCACCCTGGCCTCACCAAGAAAGAACCACTAGCTTTTGTTGGTACTGGGGCGTCTGCTAAAGCAAAGGTCTACTGTATGAAGTGCTTTGATAAAGATATTGCATTTTTTCAGTTAAAGGACCAGGAGGATGTCAACCTTGGCCGAAGACAGATTGTTCAAGAGACCATGCAGATTGAGAATGATGGTAAGAAATGTGTCGTCTGCTCAATTTGATGTCTCTACAAATTATCTTTTCTAGTATGGTCAACAGAATCAACAAGCGAGTCCCGAGGATGGCTTCGATTAGCCTCAATCACTCTGCTGAACCATCTATGACATTGCGCTGAGCAAGATAACACTGTCAAAGCAAGGGCAATAGCAGAATACCGTGAAAGAGTTCCAAGCTCTCCACGAAGCCGCTGCCATGCCAATGTTGATCCCAGCCTGAGTCTCCCATCGCTTCCAAGTGCTTTTCCTGGCCAACCAACAATTTCAGGCCCCTCTGTGGGTCCTGGAACACAATCCTGGGTGCTTGAACAGCACTCTAACGTGCTTCCACTGCCGCTTATGGCTGGTTTTCCTCCATCTCCTGCAATCTCATATCATTCTGAGTCACTCGTTGGGACAGACATTTCAGGAAATCTTATGCCATCAGACTCTGCTTCGTCTCACGGATTTTCACAAGCTCGGGCTCATCAATCTGCTAGTGGACACGCCGGGAGACGTTTTCTGTCACAGCAGCCTAGCTGGGGAGACCTGGGCTTTGCATGGACTCCAGCAAAGCAGCAGAGTTTTGAAACACGTTTGATACGCTTGACTGTAGCTGCCAACCTGCCACTTGCGTGGGTTGATAACCCTGAATGGCTCGGCATATGTGATGAGTTTCTGCCATCAGCAAAACCCCCCTCCCATAAGACTCTCACGCGCCGCCTTCTTCCCGCTGTCGTTTCAAAGTTGCGCATGGAGGCAAAAGCAACAACAAAAGGGCGCAATTCCACTTTGCAAGCAGATGGATGGACTGGTGAGAACAGCCATCACCTTATCGCATTTATGATAACTACCGATGGAAAAGTATGTTTCTTGTGCCTATTCTATTGGATTTTCTAAACTTAATTGCCAGGTTCGTACTGTACAAGTTCACAATGCATCTGCCGAGCGCAAAACAGCTGAAAACTTAATGAAACACCTTGAGGAAGTCATGAATACTGTGCGAGAAGAATGGGGATCCCAGGTGTTAGCTATTGTAACAGATGCTTCGGGAGAGTCACGAAAGGCCCGACGACTCCTAGGTATCAAATATCCATGGTTGGTACTACTAGATTGCTATGCGCACCAGGTCTGTTGCCTCCAAGTCCCTTGAGCTCAATTATCACCCTAACTCTATTAACCTCAGATAAACCTCGTTGTCGGGGACTTTTTTAAATCCGAGGAACAATCATTGGGATACTTAGAGAGTGCAACAAATCTCATTGCCTGGCTTCGAAGTAAAACCATCTTACTCGCAGTACTCTGAAAGGCTCAAATCGATGCAATCGGTGCTGCAAAGGCTGTCATTCGTGCTGTTCTCACACGGTGGACCTCCCACTTCATGGCGTTCAAACGTCTGCTTGAGTTGCAGCCTTCCTTGATGAGCATCGTCTACGCTGATGAAGCCCGAGCCCCAGCTGATAAATTAATTGTAATCGGTGATGCAAAAGCAAAAAGGAAAGCACACGCAATGATTGACGTGATCAAGAACCCATTGTTCTGGCATGCAATAGCACGGTTTGTTCCTTCTAAATCATCTATTTACTGGATTACCTGAATGACTGTTCAATAATAGCATCAAACGCAAGCTCGAACCACTTGCTCTTGCCGCCAACATCACACAAGCTTCGTTTTGTCGCCTTGATCAAGTTTTGTTAACATTTGGCTTCCTTGTGATGCAGTACAAGGCATTTAAAGATCCCGAGGATGCTGTGGGTTGTGAAGCTATCATTGGAAGCATCGAGCAACGCTGGGCAAAGGCTGACCAAGAGATATTCCTTGCAGCCATCATTCTCAATCCCTTCTACCAAACCTCCCCGTTTTCTGCACTCCCTATCTTGAACAATGCTGGAATCCACGCACTCTTACATCGTCTATGGGTTCGTTTTTATTGCATTGAGCCACCTGCAGAATTCCATTCACAAATTACTGACTATCTCGGCAATGAGGGTTTTTTCCAACATCTGAAGCAGCAGTGCGCGATTGCACAGGTTGCTGCTGATAGAAAGGTACTTTTCCTCTTCTGTTGTCCCTTGCAAGATCGTTGTGCTAAATCAAATCACCAAGAACGAAAGCCCTGATCCTCTTACTGTATACCACAATTTTTCGTTCCCCGGACGCCCTCCCCCGCCATTTATCCTCCTCGTTCAACGAATCCTTGCCATTTCTGCAAATTCCGCGTCATGTGAACGGCTGTTTAGCGTCTTCGGTGCTACCCTTACAAAGCTCCGAAACTGTCTCGGAGATGACAACCTCACAATGATAAGCGAACTCAAGATGCACATCCGGGATGGCCATCTGGAGAAACAAATGAGTAAGCATCTCAAACGAAGGTTTGCCACATGCATAGATGCTGCAGTAGTTCCTGAAAACGTGACACCACAAGAAACGGCACCCTCACTCTATCCCACCTGCACCATGACCAGCGTAGAGTCAGCAGACTCAGATTCGGATGTTCCGGAGGTTGGAAGTGCACTACGTGACATAGTGAACCACTACACATGTTTGGTTGACGAAGATAACCTTGACAACGAACCTGTCAGCGCCCCACAAACAATCGGTGGGCCAATTTCAATCCAAGAGTTATTTGACTTTCGGCAAACACATTGGGTGGATAGCTACGCAAAATCAGCACGGCGCAGTTTCGACGAGGAACTTGAGTTGTATGAACTGCTGGATCTTGATGCTGAGGGAGAGGAAGATGTTGATGTTGATGTTGATGAGAGTACCGCTGACATTTTGATTGGTTGAATTTAGTGTATCATCATGTCTATATGTTTACAACCTGTATAGAACCATCAACGACGCTGCAACGCTACCTCAGCCAGTCTACAGCCGGCCATCCATATCATACGGTCACGGTCAAGTCATGCGATGACTGTCATGACCCTATCGTGACATGTCACTGACATTGATGACATGTCAATGACCGGCACAACACTGACATCAGGACACCTACTGACTAAGGTCGATCATGGGAACTGGGTCACGTGACAGCCCAGGCACATCTACTACACCGCGCAGGGATGAGAACATTCAAGCGTCTCAATGCAGCCATGGGCACCGCTAATACAACAGCCTGCTCTGAGGGCGCCACAGCTACGACCACTACTCCTCCCCTCTAGCTCCTCAGCTGTACCAACGAGCACACTATCAACGTCAATATCCAAAGGGAAGAGGAAGCCGGCTGTGAAGAAGGAACGGATGATGGTCCCAAGCACTGCACTGGTGCCGAAGTAAGTCAATGATTCATCGCAAGAAGTACACTGACTCCGGGACTGTCAGGAATCTTTTTGCGATCGACTATTGCAAGAACAATTCTATTACCAAGATTGCATTCGATGCACTGTGGAATAGTCTGGATGATGCCATGAAGCAGGTGAGCTCCCGCATCAGTAAAACCTGATATTACTTAATTTTGTCTTAGGGTGTCTTAGTGCATCTTGATCTTCTTAAAATTTGTAATTAAGATGATCAAGAAACTGTACCTACTTAGGCCAAGACAAATTTTCTTAATTTGTCTTAATTGTAAAAAAAGTTGAGGTAGGAGAAATGTGAGTTGATGGCTTGAAAAGCCTTTGTCTTGGTAGAATTTGCACATTTTAGGTAGAGATAGTGATGAAAATTGGACTGTTTACAAGCAGTATAAAATTGGGATTAAGACCGACTAAGACAATTAAGACATTAAGACACCAACTCAACTAAAAGGTAAAATTGTCATGTGGGAAGTCTTAATCTCTTAGATTGTCTTAATTGTCTTAGTCGGTCTTAATCCCAATTTTATACTGCTTGTAAACAGTCCAATTTTCATCACTATCTCTACCTAAAATGTGCAAATTCTACCAAGACAAAGGCTTTTTCAAGCCATCAACTCACATTTCTCCCACCTGAACTTTTTTTACAATTAAGACAAATTAAGAAAATTTGTCTTGGCCCAAGTAGGTACAGTTTCTTGATCATCTTAATTACAAAATTTAAGAAGATCAAGATGCACTAAGACACCCTAAGACAAAATTAAGTAATATCAGGTTTTCCTGATGCGGATCGTTCAAGTACTCATGAATCTACTGACTATGCTGTAACTACAGCAATACGAGGAGCTTAGCGTCGAGACAAAGAAAGAACTCAAGGAAGCGAAGGTGAGAGCACTGTCGGCAGCGACGAATGGACAGAAATGACCTAGAACACGGAGGCGGGGAGCAGGGGAGCGAGAACAGGGGAGCGGGGAGCAGGAGCAGAGGGAACAGGAGAGCAGAGGGCAGAGGGGGAGGGGGAACAGGATGGACAGTATAGCAATACCTAGCATCATCGCAAACGATGTCAATCGATAGAATCACAACGGAATTATCACCAGAAACATATGAAAGCACAATCTTAGTGCCCTTGGTCAATTCTAGTTTGGGATGTAATTCACACTAATTACTATATCTCACATGATGTAATTACATATGAAAATGTCCGATTCTCACTGGGGTTGAATGGCCATGTTGTACAATACTTGCAATTGAGGGCTCATGCATCGATCATGGTTTATATGCCTTGGTAATTTCTACGCAGATAACATATTGGGGCTGGAGGCTAGTTGTAAACCTGCCACTATTTCTTCAAGATCTTTGTATATGACATATATTAGTCCCTCCAGATAGTGTATATAGACTAATATACATGAAAATACAGCAAATAAAAGAGAGATAAAAGAAATAAAAAATAAGGCTACATGGGGCGCCGCTGGCAAATGGTTGGGTACTCACCTCGCCGGATGGGGTCTGAAATTGGTGGTGAAGGGCGCTGGAGGGTGAGTGAGGGCTGGGATGGATGATGGGGGGTGGGGAAGGGTGCATGGAGTGGGGGGTGGCAATGCGTGGCGAGAAAAGGGCCAGGAAGCGAGGCGGATGGGGGAGATGGAAAGGGGATGGATGGGGGAGGGCTCCCGGCCCCGAACGAGCGGCAGGAATGGTTAGTATGTGGGGGGAAAGGCAGGAAACGGTGGGTACTCACCTTCGCCCTTGGGGCCCCCCACGGCCCTCCCAACATCCCACCATCAATAAAGCCAGTGGGGACGTCATCTCAGACGTCCCCTTTGTCATTTTCGCGGTCCAGATTGCCACCACCATCAAGTCGAGTGGATGGCCACAGCAGCGGTTGTGGTGGTGATATCTCGACGCCACTGCCACCATCGACTATGCCATTGCCGGTAGCAGTCGAATGGATTGGATCTCACATGCCTGCGGCTGCTGAAAAGCGAGGAAAAGTTTTGCCCAACCCCGAATAGCCCTGAGGTCGACGACTCGGAGTCGGCGACCCTGACAGCTTTGACTATGCCTCTTCAGCGCTTCAGATTTCAGCAGGCTCTTGTCAACGCCACTGGATTTGCAATGTGCTGGATGTGCTGGCCTACGAGCTGTTTATGCCATGGAATAAATCAAAGATTTACAATTGATTGGGCTATTTCTGTTGGTGGCTTCTAGTAGTATGACAACTGTTAACTCTCACTGCCATCGTTCCGGATGGTCCCATAGATTCGGAATATCGGGTTCCTCCACGCTCAGAGGCACTGACGGTCCCCTGACATGTTGACGGACTGGGGGCCGACGGGGTACGACCCGGGGGTGAACTGGACGCATATCCCCCTCCTCGCTTGACTGGTCGGAAGATTCACTGCTAACATAGTCTACAGAGCCTCGCCGTCGCCCAATTGGGAAAGCGTTATAAAAGGGTGAATTTGGATTTATGTAGGGACGGGTCTACGATCGCAAGATAATCAGAGCCAGAACGACGTTCTCCTGTAAAAGAATTACTTACAGGTATATTTTCCGGTTCTCTGTATCTTAGCTCGGGGTTCCACATGCCTCTCTAAGCAAGGTAATCAGGTCTAGAACAGCATTGTCAAAAAAAGAGAATCATCTACAGGTATGTTTTCCGGTCCTCTGTAGATATGCTTGACGGTCCTAAGGCCTTTCTAGCATTGCAAGACAATTAGAACTGCATTCTCATTCACATAAAGAAATAGAATTGTTTACAGGTCCTTTCTGGGTTTTTGCAGGGCCTCTGATACTGGCTTGATGTTGGTCCTCATCTGCTTGTGGCCCGGGGGTGGATGAAGTTCCATGTGTGAATGACATGTCACAAAGCGATTGCAGTTGCGCATTCGACAAACATGGGCCTGTAGGTTCGATTGGCCGAGGACAGCCCAGTCCGTCAAGTTTCGGCCGCCCCAAGTGCCCCGACATGAAGTCGGTGGAGGGTGGTGGAGGTAAAGGAAAAAATATGTCGACGTAGTAGTCCAACGCCCCCGAAATCCAGGGCCCGCTCGCCGGAGTCGCCAGCAACGGTGTCCTGTCCTGGGCTTGTTGGGGAGACATGGAACGGTCGAAATTCATGGTGGGCCGCTAGGCGAGGTTACGTGCGGGTGGCGACGGAGGGATTGAAGTAGATTGCACAGACGACAATGCGTTGAATTAAGAGAATTGGAGAGCTCAGTGACGCTGAGGGTAAACAGCTGACGTAGAGGAGTATGCAAGTGGGGGAATGAATTCTTCCACGATGATGCTCCTGGCAATATACCGGTGAGCAGCAGTGGCTTCGCGGATTCCACATCGAGAGACGGTAAGAATGCCACAACCCGGTGATTCAATTGTGTGGCTGTTGAACCAAGCACTTACCCATGTACATCCTGTGGCTTATGCACGCACTGTCAAAAACAGAGAATTGCACTAGATTGGCAAAGCGAACAATGGTTCCAGTGGCCTGCTACAAAACCCATTCAAACAACCCGCCGTACTTGGTGATGACGCACCACAAGAACTGAGTTCCTCTAGAACCGTGTAAGTGAACTAGAAGAATTGACAGACTATACATTGATGCAACGTTGTTTCGTAGCTATAAGTTACCACTTTGCGTAAGGCAAAAATTTTCCGCTGAGCATAAACATAGTCAATAAAAGTTGTACCACGAAAGGCTTTTAAAAAACAGCTTACTCAAAGGTGAGCACCACGCGATCTCCCTTGGGGTCACCTTTTTTAGCAATATTGACTTTACAGTCAATCATCGACATGATTCCATCTCCGAACTGAATAGAGCCAGTAAGTCATCAAGATTCGGGTAGACGTCGACCAATTAAACCTTTTCATGTATGATGGCCTGTAAGGTATATAACATTAATATTGTCGTTCAGCGCAATGACTAACAATTCCTAACATACCTTGATCGCCTCGCCGTATACCAGGACACCCTTTTAAAGGCATTTTGCGACGTCAGGTGGATTGCATACATTCCCTCAAGCATAGAAACGCACCTCATAGAGTCGGTAAATGAGAGGGTCCGTGGGTGGAATAGGGCCAAGCCCACGATGAGGCCACCAATGCTCCCCGATTTGATCACGGATATCCATCTTCATGATCCCGAGGGTGTCAGAAAGTTTATCGAAATCTTCTGCAGAAAATTTTGCCTAAGCAGCATTTTATGGGTCTAGCAGGATGAAGCGAGATTTGGAAAACGACTTACCTGCCCGTAGAAAGCTGCTGCTACCCACACCTCATCCCTTCCGATAGCGGTCGCAATTTGGTCGAAGGTCAGGCCTATAAAGATGGTCAATATTTCGTAGCGTGGCAACTTTCGTCACCTTTTCTGGCCTTGGCCGCGAAAAGTTCAGAACAGATCGCAGGTAGATCAGAGTATGGGGTATTGTTAGAAGGTATACACTATCGAATAAGTAAGCGATCTAGGTCTGAAATACATATCGGCATGAGGGAAATCACTCACTGCATTTTTCGACATGGCTAGACCAATTATCCTGAAGTGGAAAGCCGTCTCTGAAAACAAAATGGTTTGGGAGATCGAAGCACGTGACGGACCGCACTACTACAGGTCCAAGTCACAGTTTACATTGTCATGGGCCTGCAAAGCACACTGACAGGGAAGTCTATCAACTAGGACTTTTTGGGTGGATCCTCGACCGCTTTCCAGACATCTTTCGTCGCATGCATGAGCTCGTATAGTTGAACAAGCTGTTCCGCAGACATCTATCGAAGGTGTCAAAGAAATCCCAAACCACTGGTACAACATACCTTCTCAAAGACGGTAGGATCGAGTCTCCTTCCTGAGAAAGCTTTGATGTTGGCTTCGGCGGGTAGCTCGTCCAGATAAGCTTTCCACTGTGATAAAAAGCCCATGATGTGATGCGGGTGGTTGACTTCTTTATGTCGCCGAAATTCTGCATGCGCCAAGGAAGGTCAACCTTGGCGTACTCGGAGTGGCTTAAACTGACCTGCTTTCACATATGCATCACCAAGGGAGCGCATATCTACAGGCAAATGGCGATGTGCTCGCAGTAACCTCCGATACAGCCTCCACAAGCAGATAATGTCAGGGGAAGTCCAAGGGGAGAATAATAAAAACATACGGTTTCGGGGGAAGAAGGGTTGCAATGGCATCTTGAACATTCAACGGCTTGGACGATGTTGATTCGGAGAGTCGCAGGAGCGTGCGTCGCATCGAGTTGCTCAACGCTTCCGAAAACGTAAGGTTACATAATCACGGCAACCAGGCACGATCTTATCAGATAATTCGCTGCCGGTTTGGTCGGTTCCGTGACATCACGCTCAGGCTGTGACGCGCTAGTACTTATTATACTCATCGGCCATGTTGCTCCACCAACCTTACCGTTTCCTCCCACCATGACCTCAGATTTTCTAACTAAGACTGGCAGAAACCTATTTGCAAAACACTTGGAACAATATGCACCTCCGGATCCATTATACGAACAGTACGTGGATAAAAAGGGCCGGAAGAAACGGCGTAAGGTGCGTATCGCTCCCTTCTCCTGCAGCTGCTGAAGTGCTGACATCGTGGGCCACGAACGAAGCGTGATCTCCCACCTGGGCTCTCAGCTCGCGATGCCAAAATTCTGCTTTCCGTGAAACGTCGTGCACATTATCTTGACAAGGGCTTCAGCATGTGTGGAATGCATTTCGGATGGGCTTTCATCATAGGTACTGTACTTCCATTCACAAACTGGTGTACTTTTTCTTTGTTTTGTTATCAGAACGTTCAAACGACACGCATGTTATCTGTCGTCAAACTCCCCTTGTTCCTGAATGTTTAGGTTCAGAGCACTTTTCTTAAATCCATCCAAGAGATTTGTCATTTATTTCGATTCGATATCTCTCAAATCAGAGAACTTCCCTGTCTTCGGTAACCGGAAGCATAAACGGTTACTAGATGACTTTGAGACGATTTGGACGGCACCATCGCCAATACACTGCAGCGTCGACCCGAAAATATCCTCAGAGTCACTTGATGCGACTTTTAATATTGCTTCCGTTTCCTTCCTTTCTCACTCTTGATAAATTCCTTGATTTAACTTATTTCCGACCTTGTTCATCTTAGGCATCGTACCAGGGGCAGGAGACGTCGCCGATATAGCCCTCAACTATTACCTTGTGTTCTGCAAGGCCCGTGAAGCAGAGTAAGTTCGTCCTCGCAACTGCAATATTAAGCTAACACACGCATTTGATCAATCCAGGCTCCCCGGCTGGCTTGTCCGCCGAATGCTAATTAACAACAGCATCTCTGCCATCATTGGTTTTGTTCCCTTTGTCGGGGATATTGCCCTCGCTCAATTCAAAGCCAACTCGCGCAACGCCGCCCTCCTTGAAGAGTTTCTCCGAATCCGCGGCGAAGTCTACCTAGAGATGAAAGCCGAAGGCAAGGATGTCGTGCAAGCGGGTGCGCCCAAGGCTAAGGGCAAGGTCATGAACAAAGGCAAGGGAAAGGAGAAGAAAAAGGACGCCACTAAAAATAAAGATGTGAAAGTCAATGTAGGCGGTGGGGGGAAGACCAATATTCCCAAGGCCACCACAAAATCGGATGCGGAACAGATTAAACCGGGTGCAGGGCTTGTGGAAGGCGAAGTCATACTAGACGATAAACCAACGATACCCGTGGCCAGTGAACCGGCTGTTGACCCTTCCTCAAGAGGGAAGACGCAGGGAAAGAGGAGGCTAAGCTTCTCACCATGGCGCGGGAAGAATAATGGAAAGGCAAAGCAGGTGGGCGATCGGGGAAGGTTTGTGGAGGATTTGGCGAGTGAGGCTGGCGAGAGCATGGGTGCGAGCACCAACACGACTTGATTTGACATTGACACGCACTCTGGATCCGGACCCATGGGGCTCCATTCTCAAGTCATTTCATTCGTCTTTCATTCTGATAGATGACAGACATCCTGTGTTAAACCTTTATTCTCGTCGTTTGCATTACTTGCCCACGTTCGGGTGTACTTATTTCCATTCCGGAATTCGAACTTGTAGACCGTTTAATCTTATTGACATGCAACCGCGGTCATTTACCTGTGTTATTCAAAGCAGATGAGATGATAGCCAAATTGTACTGGGACAATGTCGAGATAACATTCTTCAGTATCGCATCCAAGGAAGAAAGTACAGACAACTCGGAAACATACAACCGACGAAGAACCTCCACCTGAAACAGGTATCACGTCCTGAAATCGTAACCAGGAGGAGCCTCTTCTCCAGAGAGCGAATTGACCGCAGTCATGTTACTACCTGATGACCCCTCCCCTCTCAACATACTATCCATCACGCTTGCAACAAGGGGGCCAGGTACGTTCTGCCTGAGTAAGTGTTGTATTGACACTACCTGTGGTTCAGTGAGGCCGGGAAGAGGCCTACTGTTTGCAGCCACCAGACGAGGAGTAGCCAAGGCCGGTACAGTTGCTCCTGCGCCTGCAACAGTACGGGTCTTGCCCGCTGCCAAATCTCGATTGGCTGATAGGGCTGGTGAGGCTGGATATAACTGGGTTGGGATATGAGGAGGTGTCATTTGGGGGTCTATGTTGAAGGTGGGCGTAGAAACCGGCGAGGCACTACCGGACTGCTCGAGTGTATAGAGTCCTACTGCTGATGATGATGACACGCTATACGGTGGGTGACGCGAAAATCGAGAATCGAAAGCAGGAGTTTGGTTGCGTTCGCTCTCGGAATATAGGCCTGTGGTTTTTTGTGAGCGATTTCTTTTCCGAATGTAGAGCAAAGCAAGGATGAGGGCTGCAATAGCTGCAAGCCCTCCAACAGTTCCGCCAATAGCACGGGCCAAATTTTTGCTGCATACGACTTCAGGTATACATCCGCGGATTGAAGAAGCCAAACATACTGTGATGGATGAGCTAGAGGTGTATTATTTCCGGTTGAAGATGGCTCAGAGGATGCAACCGTTGGGTCGGTAATTGTCGCTGAGGAGGATGTAACTATCGCTGGTCGCGTATCATTGATGACACCATAGTCGAAGTTGTAATCACTGGCAACGCTATAGTTGGAGAACACCCTAACGTCCACGATGTGATTCCCGTATGTCAAAGATTGGAAGTCGACCGTCGACACGTTGTAACAAGGGTCATCAGGATAGCTGCACGAGTCGTTATAATACGGTTGGGGCGATCCTTCGTCAATGGCGAAGGTGATGTTAACTGCTCCCCATAATAGGGCATAGAGCGTGATTCCGGTGCCTAACGCATTGCTAAATATTATAGGGTGGATAAAATTACATGCTCACCTGTGAAGGGGATTTTCATATGACAGTTGTCTTCGGTGCGGCATTCGATATCTGCATCAACCGATCAGGAATGCTGCCCGTCTGACATGCTGATTACACACCGGAGCTGGGGTCACAAGTCTACATCAGCAAGTACGAGGATGTTATTGCAAATGTGACTCACTAAGTAGCGTTGTAAACCCTGCTATTGTCCAAACTATGGTCAGGATCATATAGATATTGCAGAACATGAACAGCTCCAGAATATTGGATTATGCTATTCGTGTCATCGATGATGAACGATCTACCCAAGACCGCAAACCCGAACGATAAGAGCCCTACTACTGCCAGAATTTCGCAGTACATGGTCCAAGTGTGTGCCTTGCGGGTGAGAAAGGGTTTATATTCATTGCTGATAAGAAACGACACTGTGGTATGCGGTCTCTTTTCCGCGTAATCCGATTGGTCCCGTTCGGCTATGCAATGTGTTACGGAACTTTTACCGCGATAACGGGAGCAATAATGGATTGCAATGAAATTCTGTAGGAAATTCTTTTCCCAGCTCGAGAACCGGTTTCAAAAATTTGGCCAACCAGAGCTGGACTGCAGAAGATTTGAATCTTCTGCGAGTGACCGTGAGGGCTTGACTGGTCTTCAAGTTGACCGAGTAAGTAGTAAAGCCTTGAAAGAACGGCTCACCGGATCACCTGAAAACTTACTACAGTACCATCATCCCCTTCCACCTCGTGGTCCCTGCCATCTTGTACCTTATCGAATGGGCGGGAAGATCGCTCTGGCCGTCCCACCTTAGTTTCTCCGATGCGCTCATTTCTTCTAGATCGGTGGGCAAAGCGAACAGGGTGTGTCCATGGAGATGTCAGGCTTTACATGTAAAGTGCCACAAATACAGTGGCTCTTGATTAATGAAGTAGTCCTTCACACTTTACACTAGCATTGTACACAACCTCGGGACTGAAAAATGAAGTCCAAATAATTCCGTCACTAGGAGGATCATCTATCGATACTTGGGCGGCTATGCACTGATTCCTTCTACCTGGGATTTGGGCACAAGGTTATCATAAGATACTCCTCGCTTATATATGGGGTAAATTCCGTTTTGGTTGCAGTTGCACCGTGTTGGTCCATTTGAGTTGGCCGGTGCAGCCATCATTGCGTGCGTACTCCGGATGTTGAGAACAAGGCGGCAAGACATAATGACCGTAAAAATGAACGTAGGTCTATCGGCGAAAGGGAGTTAAGCGGTCGAATAAAGGCAAAGGGTGAGTGCTAGAGCTTACGTGAGATTGACAACCCATACTATTGAACGTGGGGCGACCAAGAAGATTAGAACGTTGACAAAGGTCATCGAGAAGATCCCAAAGTAGTATAGGATGCCATCCCTCCAGATAACAGCAAGTAACGGTGTATCAACTTGCTTTGTCCATAAATCATAGGTTTTCCAGGCCGTCAACCTAGAGGTGACAATGTCGAGTCAGACGAATTGCGTGAATATCGAGCCGTTTCACGTACAAAAAAACCAAAGTGGCGTAGAACAGAGATATCGACTATTGATGTCACGTAAGACTCTCTACAAGAGATCTCAAAAGGTGCGTATGGTATTGCTCACCCACAACGCAATCATCCAACCACGAGGACCCACTGAGAGGCAGGATGTATTGATGCCAGAAGGAGAAGGGACTGGCGGCGATAACAAGCTGATCGTGTGCCCTGCAACGCACACTTCAGCGACAAGGATGAACGAGAGTCCTATCGCTATCGCCCAATGCTTGGCAAAAAGCTATCGGGCCATGTTAGTATTGGATACGACAAGCAGTAGAAGGTAAATACAGCATATACGCGAAACCCAAGAATCATTTGGGAAAGGACGCCTGAGATCAGAGCTCCTACCGGCTCCCAGTAAAAAATGTCTGCTCGCGCGAAGATTAGTGAGAAGTAGTAATACCCATGGCTACACATGGGCTCACGTTTGCATGCTGTTGGGCTCCAAGCATCGACCATCAAAGATATGGTAATAGAAAACCTTCCCGATTACACTGTTAGCGAATTGAGGCTTAAATCAAAAATCTTCGTACTGGAGTAATCCAAAATAACGATTGACTGAAATGCGGTGAACCAATGTTAACAGTGAACTGAAAGGGAGCAGCAGGTCCAGCCAAGAAATACGAACCAAGGTATAGGACAGTGATGGGCTACAGCTGGGTCATAAGTGCGCGAAAATTGAGTTGACCATGACAAAACTTACGGTAGCTTTTTTCTTCCAAATGACCAAATACTCTTGTGGCAGGCAAATTATCAAGTCCCAACCATATATACACAACCTAGTGCAACCCATAAAATATTAGCATAATTATGACTGGTAAAACGGAGAGATCCACGAACGATCCGGCAGCCCAAACCAAAGTTGCCCGTGCCCCCTTCTGAGAAAGCGCTCTCTGTTGAATTTCCGAAGGACCAGATGACGAATACATAGTGTGGAATTGATATACGGGAAAAGACCGAGATTTTAAGCAAAGGAATTGTAGAATGGGGATTGGGAACCATCGAGTCCCCCCATCAAATAAATCAAGGTTGTGCCAAGGTTTCGACATTGACAGATACGTATACGTAGCATCACAGTTGCTGTGAGTTTTTTCTTCCTAACCTGGTGAACATCAACGACTTTTACACCAGTGTCAGCTATGCGACCCTACCATACTTTTTTAGTTATGCGTACCTCCCGAAAAAGGCAGTAAATGTGAATTCGCAAAGCTGTCAACAGACAGATCGCACGGGGTACTCGAGTCCAGCGATGTAGCTCGCACAATCATGGCATATTCCCGCCACCTAGAGGTAGTGCATCAGGAAAATACAACTTGAAGTAGCCGAGGAAATTTAATTTGGTTTGGTTTATACCGGCTATTTTTCAATTTTCCAGTATTGCGATCTCCTTTGGATCAACAAGCTGTGCAACGCCGATCCGTGAATTCTGTTTATCTGGAGTTTGTGTTGTCCGTAGTATGTCACTGTAACTGTTGGTTGTACGTACTCCGCCACTGTAACAAATGCCCGCTCCTTAGTTTGCATTCACTGGCAAATTGTAAATCATATATTGCTTCCTGTAACTGAATGTGGTCATATTGTATTACCACCGACATACGATACCCATCACAATCACTCAAGTCACCAAACTCCAACCATGAAAGGTTGCAAGCTTGGAAACCATCATTGGTTTTCTGGGCCTTGTAACACATCCAAAGCGCCCGCCTGGGCCAATGTTTGTGAGATAGGCTTGTGTATCCGTTAGTATGCCACCCCTTCAACCAAGAGGGATCAGCGGAGACAGATTGTGCTCTTGGGCACGAAGATAATGTTTGATTGGACCATCCAGGCCTCCGCCGATCAACTGAGCCCGCGTGGCCATGAACAGGCTGCCTGACCTAACAACTAACTGCCATGGTCGTGTGGGAATTGACGCGTAGTCCACAGACGTCCCGTCGACGCCAGTCACTTGGTCGTCTACGACGCATCAGAGACAAAATCCGACCCGCAGCACCCACAGGAACTTGTTCGTCATGAAGTTGACAGCTATGAGTTGGTAACCCAAGTCAAGCAACGAGACACCTCGTCTTCAGAAATCCTCAGCACAACGAAGTCTTCGACGTGGTTGTCTGGCCCAGGGTCAACACAGTAGCCACATCGATCACAAAACACTGTACAACCGTCGAGTAAAGGAATCCCCACTTGAAGAGAAAGAAATCCTTAGAGGAGTTCACGGCCAGAGATCTAGGATGATTGAGATGCCAAGCCGTTCAAAGCTGAGGTTTGGAAAGGGGAGCTGGCACCGCTGGGGCACCTTGTGCGGTCGGTTTCGCTTACGGCAGATAAACCTGTCAAGTCGGATGACATTGGACGTGCCACAAGGTTGTCAACAATAAACTAGATGGCCATAGCGCGTTCGGACAAAGTACAAGGTGTTGGTTCCCATGTTACGAACGAGTGTCTTCGAAGACGACCCAAGTGACACTACCAACCTCGTTTTGGCGGAGAGGTACCGAGCGAATCCCTGCGAGTGACCATGCACGCCTGATCAATGGCATTATCCCGAACATCGAACCGAACAAGCCACATGGACATGCCCCCAAATTGCCATCAGGTACCCCATCAACAGTTCCTCCAACGACATTGGCGTGGGGAGCCACAATGATAACGCGGCCTAACTGACCGAGAAACCACTTTGGAGCAATTCAACATCATGACCGCAAGCCGCCTGCTAATGGCACAGAATGTCTCTGCTCATGAACAGACTATGTCAGGCACCAGCTGTCGTTGCACTTCATGTGGATGACGGATGCTGGGTAATCTTGCTAGCTAATGCGACTCGGAATATCACTGGACCTACTTGGTGGAACGATGTAGGGCCCATAACCATCCTCATGATGTTGGGATATCGGGGCACGAACGTCGACTTGGATATGCTGGCCAAGTTTCGCTACTTTGTAGAGGTATCAAACCTACCCGGGACGATGGTTGCCAAGATAGGATTAGTGTAGGACCAATTCAACGAACGATTCACTTTGACGGACGACCTCGACCTCGTTGTGCGGGACAGTAAGGGGAATCTCGTTTGATCGCCTTCCTACTACAAAATAGTGGAGATGATTGCCGCGGTCCGACCTATGAGATCAACATACATCGCTAGTGTGGCACTGACAATGTGTGGTATAGGGTAGCTTGGATGGATTGGCGCGTCACTCCCGTTCTCGCACACGTTTAGCCCTGGTTGCACTTTTGGCTGTATGATGTTGAGCATATTGAAGGCGGGTTCACAGTCAGTTGTAAATCTTTGCTAAAAAATGTGTTCGTTCAGTCGAGATATAAGAAGTTGAGGGGAGCGCGCACCATCAACGTAGGTATAGGTATGCCTGGTTATTCCTTCTTTCACGTCTCTGTTCACCAGACCGGACTGTGTGTCATTTGTGGGCTTGATTATCTTAAAGGGTTGATGGCTACTTTGCACTGAACTGTTTGTGTTCGCTGAGCCAGGACTGTCTGGATCTTGTTCGTCGCGGGCGGCTACGGCACATTTGGGGTGTGCGAGGACAGTCGGCTTGATTTCCCGCAATTTGAGTGTGCCTCGCCTGCGAGAAAAAGAGCCTAAAACCAGATAAAGCCACTGATACGGCATCATGATGCATGATGGAGTAGCAGTACACGACGAAGAATTATCCTTCTAATATATTGATAGGGCAACCCAGAGCACTGCCAGTGGGTTTCGAGTTGTTGGTCATGATTACGGTAGTTTTCCTTTGCAGTGACCGTGAGGGCCTGGTTGGTTACTTGGCCTAGGTTGCCGAGCCACGGCCCAGTGACCTTCTGATATTTCCACAGGCACCTTCGCTCAGGCCGTGCCGCATACCAGTTCACAAAGCTTTTCAAGGTTGGTGGTTCTGGTTCAAATTACAGTAAGTTACACAAAAAAGTCCCACAATTCACATTTTCGACCACCATCGTTACTGCAGTTCTTCCACATCAACTTTCAACAGAGGGCCAATATCAGTAAGCTCATGGAGGACATCATTGACCTCACAGGTCTCACCGATTCCTCCGACCCGAATGATTCCAGCAATGAAACGGAGTCTGATTCCGAGAACGAAGACGTTCCTGCAGTAAGCAACGTCCACCTCGCTATCGCGACAGTTCCGGAGGACCGTTTGCGGGCTGTCGTCGCCAGGCTGGCAGCGCGTATCCCAGCAGTGGAACGCGCGCTTATGCAGGAGCTTGCAAGTAACGGTACGGACACAGAGGAACCTGCGCGGGAGGTCCTCGCAAGGAGGCCGGAGACATGTACACGCTGCGGGGAAGAGTTTGACGCGAACGAGGAGCGGGATGAGAATGAGTGCGCTGTTCATCCAGGTGTGTGTTTTGTTTTTCTTTTGTGTGTGTGTTTCAGGGTTAAGTATTTGGATGGTGACACATTTGTACTGCAGGGAAGCTACGGGTGGACGAAGCATCATTCGTCGACTGGGACGAGGATTGTCACGGTCCGATGGATACACGCAAGAATCGGCGAGATTTCCCTGAGAATTTTTTGTGGACTTGCTGTCGGAAGGATGGGACGAGCGGCGGGTGTGTAACGGGACAGCATACCGAAATCGGAGGGGGCAGAAAAAGAAGAAGGGTTTGACCGGGGGGGGGCGTCCTTGTGTTTCGAGCTTGTCGCCGGCAACTTACCGTTGGCAGAGATCAGTCGCTCGATCCCATTCCCTCAAGAGGCAAGGTTTCATGGCGTTTCACGTCTTGACAAGCCGATTACGATTACTTGCTAACGACAACTCACAGTCCAATCCATTTGTTTGTCCGAGGTCTACTTCTCCAAACCTTCGAAGGTCTACGAGTGAACAGTGAAAACGTTCGCCAAATTCGCCCACGGTTCCGCTTGAGAATACCGTCCATTGGTGTTCCATCCAGACATATCACCGACAACATATCCCGCAATCCCAATGACTTTTTTTTCATAAGATGAGCAGATGGCTACTGGCTAGCGTGAACAAAGGAAGTTGGGGTCCCATTAAGTTGTTGCCCAACTATGTATTTTCTCCGTACTATTGAAAACGATGTGTTTAGCATCATATCAAACAATTTATCGAGGAACTGAGAAAAAGAAAGACCGCATACAACCCATACCTCTCTGCCTTTTCAATATTGAAAACCGGGTAATTAAGGTACAGTCTGTCTCGCAATGTTCGAAGCAGGGACATTGGTACGCAAATATGTCCTCTTGCAGCCCACAAACAGAATGAACGAAATGGTTATAGCACCAACGACTCCAAAGATGAGACCAGCGATCGTTCCAAAACCTAACGACAGGCTTGGACGTGAAGCTGATTCGGTGGCAGCAGGGGCGGGAGTGCTGGTCGGGATGATGGTTTGAGATACAAGGGCGGTAGTGCTGATGTTCAACGGGCGGGGGTGACTGCAGGGGCAAGGAAGTACTGAGGCTGGTGGTTCGAGATGTAGCTGTCAGGGTTGGACGGCGTAAGTTCTAGACCATACTGATGGCCGCAATGACCTCTGTGCAAGCTGTGGAATTGCTAATTGCCCAGTTGGTATCATTAATCTTGTCAGGATTCCGCAAATGCAATTGTGGGGTGCTGGAATGGATGTGAAAAAGGAAGCAACTAGTACTCACGTCGCCTGAGGTACACAGTGCTAGCAACGCCAGTTGATTGGCGATAAGGGATTGCTACAAAGCACTTCGAGAATACATATTAGCACCCGTGGCAAGAGAGTTGGCAAGCTGGGCAGCATTGTGATTGCCCATACACCGAAGACAAGAGCAACCACTGGCAATGATGAAGATGAAGCCGTTGAAGATCGTTCCGTGAATGCCCAGATTCTACTCTGGTTGTGAGCATCCCGGGTATCAGCTGGACTCAAGAGTATTCGCCTCCAAATCCTTATTGGACTCATCAGCAAAACAGCCTTTTTGCTGTAGAATAACAAAGTCCGATGTGATTTCGCAGACAGATCATGTAAAAGACTGGCTATAGCGCTGCACATATGAAATGGAAGATGAATCGTCGTGGGCAACCAGTTGACTGGGAAATGTGACAGGAGATGTATGCGGTGCAGACTTTTAAAACTAGGACTACCATGATGGTACGGCATCGGCTGGGAATTAGGAATGACATTCACCCCAGTGAGTGGCAGACTGAGGTGAGACATGATACGAGAATGCCGTCCACCTAGACGAATGTTATTCATTCGCATAAACCTGGCTAACGGGGTGAAGACAGTCACATCAGAAGAGGATACAAATATTGAAGCCTCATAGCAACTTACGGGCCTTCCGTTGACGATCAATAATTTCAGCTCCTTCCTTCCCAAAAGACTGCCTACGAGTTTCCGAGCTTCCCCCTCCCTCACAACTTCTCTGCTTCTTTCTACGACCTCTGGACTTCCCACTTTCATCCTCTATTCTCGTGTCCTTACCGAAATGACTTGATCCTCCAATGCTCCGGAGGACCAACAAGCTGCGAAGTTCTATTGCCAATCGAATCTCCTCGGATTCGGAATTAGCAAGATGAGAAACACGGTGGAAGAGCGATGACAGAATTGGGCCAATTGTCTCTTTCGACATGCGCCAGAAGCGCCGATCACCCTGCACTCTACCTGGCAACTCAAGTATACTAAGTTTCACAGGGTCTGCGGGGCGAATGAGCCTTTCATCGTAAATCCATGTATCTGGTGTTGCATCTGGGGAAATGGCCTTCCGCCGATCATCGAGAGTCCGGTACGCTTGGGCGTCGTGGTAGATAGTGACATCTATTTTCTTTAACTCCTCTGGAACCAAGGCAACGAGGCTATAGAGGCCCATAAACGACGTAACGTGTTTTGATTTGGGGGCCCGAAAATATATGAGCTCATGCAATACCTATTTCTCAGAGTGAATCATGAAAATAACAGCCAAAAAAGGTGAGACATGCCTTACTGATAGGTGTTGAAGGTCCATTTTAATGTAATCTATCAGGTACAGGAGCACTTCTTTGGGCGGACAGAAAAAGGCCAAGTTTGGAATAAAGATATGTTGATGACACGATGAGCATACTAGTGTCGGGTTAAATTAGCTGTTACTTTGCAGATTATTGCTCACGTGGGATGCCTTCCCCGAAAGCCCATCGAGCTTTGTAGGGTGCGATGACACTAGTTTGAATCGCAAAAGTTACCTGAGCACGGTTAAGCCCAGATACATTCACAATGATGGACAAACCACTCACCACTTTTTAATTCACAGTGTCGCAACAGTCCAAGGTGTGGATACGTTGCTCCATGGTCCCTAACCGCCTCATGCAGAGATCACAGTGTTTGGTGGTCAACTCGGACTCTGTCCGGATTCCTGCTAAATAGGAGTGCGGAATACGAATATGATTTAAGAAAGATTGTGCAGGGTGCAACATATTAATATAAAGGCTAGGGCTCACCAATATACTGGTTCTCTATGTCTCGATGACCGCCCGAAGAAACCATGGTATCCTTAGCTTCCTTCTGAAGAATGACATTGGCGTCTCCTATTACATAAGCCACTTGAAAGAGAACACGTGACATGGTTCTAAGGCTTGGTAAGAAATTAAAGAAATTAAATCAAAAAAGGAAAGAGTGGAAAAGGAGGAAAGAGTGTTAATTAAATACCTACCTTCATATTATCACCACCACCCTAATCTATTATTATCTCAGTGCTTGAGACCTAAACCAAAATTTTGGCTGTGCCAAAGGCACATGGCTTACATTCTGAACCTCACATTTTGCTACAATGCTCAATAGCAAAAAGACTTCAAACTTGTCTTGCTTGTGGGTATAATTGACACTCTTGATGAAATCTATGTCAACAAGCAACTTTGTATTTAAATCTTCATCATGGCAAATACTTCTCAGATTTACATTATTAAAATGTGCAGGTTTTGGAGACTCCCACAAGTTTTGCAAAATTTGTATTGATTTTGAATCAAATAAATATCAAGAAATTTCTCAGTTGCTCTGCATGTCTTTCACTACAAAATTGCCTGCAAAGGCTAAGCCATTGAGGTAGAACAAGATTAAATGATCAAAAAATACTAAAACTCATAGCTTTTCATTCCTTTAGCCATGTAGCTAATACTCTGCTTTTACTGCTTAAATTTTTTAGGTCTTTTGTTAGTGTGGAATATAGGGAGTAACTGACAATTTTCTCAACATTTATTTCATTCCAAATTATTTCAAAATTGAAAAATCTGTCCAAAGTGCAAAAAATCATACTTTTTGTGAACAGCTTTCCATATGTGCATTCAAATTCAAACTTCATGGCTCCTTGTCACAGCCAAATTTAGTTACATCTCAGAATTGCAGTAAACACACTATTTTCATCATCTAAGTAGAGAATATCATACTAAGAAAGGTTGTCTCGAGAGTTAGTAAGTCAACTATGTTATTGGAAGTGAGCAACACATCTGATGAAGATGATCTGTTGAAAATATGCTTATTGGCCACAAACCGGATCCTTGACACAGTGTCATGATCAGTGTGATTTCCTAATGGAGACAATGGCACAAAATGAGGCAGCCCATACTTAATTGTCCTCTTCCTCATCCTCTTCTTCTGACATCAGAGCATCATGCTCCTGATGTGCAAGCTGTTTTTTTGAGTGCCACAGACTTGGGTCTACCCACCATGATATGGTGACTGAGGATGCAAAATATTAGACTTTTTTGTTGTCCCAATTTGGAAGTTGTGATGTAGCACTGCTCACTTGTCTGCAATGAGAAGCTGAAATATATGAATATTTCATAAGGTAGGCATCATCCATAACCAAAGGACATCATGTGAATAAGCATGACACTGTCCAAATAGGCAGGAACACACTCAAATCAACTAATAAATGCGCTTTGTGATAGATTGGCATCAATTTCAGAGAAAAGCTCTCCTAAAACTTTTAGATATATACATAATTCGCATGAATACCCATTTTAAAAAAGTAACCAATTGTCAGAGTTATAACTCAAATAAGCTGTCCTTACCCCACCTGGCCTTGACCCACACATTGCATCCTGATATTTGCATCAATTCATGTACAATGTCACAAAGAAAAAGGAAAGCACGGTCTTCTATTGCAAATCTTCAGGGAAAGAGGCCAAAATGGTTGATGATTTGGACAAGGAGAATGACATTCATTTAACCAAAAATTACATTTCAGGAAGCCCATACTCCCCCTCCCCTTAATTCCTCTACTCTAGAAACCATTCAGTCAACCTTCAAGTGCAACGTCAGCAAATGCAATGCAGGGGAGGTTCCAAATTTGGGACCTACCTTTGGAAGCTTCTCTATAATCATGGAACATCTTGTGAACCATGAGGAGATTGACTGTGATTATGTGTGTGTGAGCAGGTCTTCAGAGATCATGCTCTCTTTGACTGGAATCCCCCTCCTCTAGACCTTGCCCTTCCAGAAGCAGGAGGCAGTTGCTCCAAAAGCACTTGCAAACCAGTGTTTTATGATATGCATCTTGCCCCTCATCTTGTTCTCAAGACAATCAAACACATTAAACACCTTCACAAGAAAATTGGGTGCGTCATCAATAAAAAACTCAAATCTATTGAAGAAAGAGGGATCATACTACCTCCTCTGACAAAAAAGTTCAAGAGAGCTGAAATGCACCAGGATTGGGTAAGTATGGAGGAAAAACTGATGAAGAATGAAGCATCTGTTGCAGAGTTCTACCATGCCACTTAGGCAACTGCATAGATCATCTGCGGGTAGTGTTTTAAAGTCCAGTCAGGTCCAGTTTTTTGCCCAAATTTGGGACCCGAACTGGTTGCCATGTACTCAAAATGGCTAAAACCATAACTGGACTGAAAATAACCAGTGCAAATCAGTTTTTTCAAGTTCATGACCAGTCTAGACCAGTTATTCCTCAGACTGGTCAAGAACCAGTCGAAACTGGTCTTGATGGGTCTTCTCTCAGTCCAGACCGGTTTTTTACCCAAATGAAACATATCTTTTATTGCATCAGATCTTTATCTACACCAGTGGCTTCATTGGGGAGCTCAATTGCCAACATATACTAAGTCGGGGACATCATCCGCACTGTCAAATTCTTCATCACAAGCTATCAGCTCAATTTGGGATGTGGTCCTGGCTCACTAAGGCATGACACGGGTATGGGTAAACCCATGATAATGTGGTCATGGGTACGCTCGGGTACGGGTACGGGTTCTGGATTGCTGTACCCGAGCAAAACCGTACCCTTTTCCACGGGTTTACGGGTATCCAGGTACCGAAATTCCGGTCAGGTGAGTAATCATATGACCTTGTTTATTCACTCGAGATTTATGGCACCACTTTTCATCCTTTCATTCTGGGCGACAAACACCAACCCCTCCCTCACTCCACAAGCGAGTGGAGGGTTCTTCCGATTTGTTCTAGGCGACAACGACCGACAACGACCGCTGCCAACCCCTCCCTCGCTTCAAAAGTGAGCGGAGGGTTTTCCTGTTTGTTCTAGGCGACAATGGCCGCTGCCAACCCCTCTCTCGCTTCAAAAGCGAGTGGAGGGTCTTCCTGTTTCGTTCTAGGCGACAACGACCAACAACGGACGCCGTTACCCCCTCCCTCGCTCCAAATGTGAGTGGAGGGGTCCCTTGTTTCGTTCTAGGCAACTACAGCTACCCCCTCTCACTTGCAAATGCGAGGTTGGGGTGGTTCTTCATTCGTTTCCCTTGCGATGGCCGCCACACCACCACCACCACCCCCTCTCCCTCGCACATGCGAGGTGGGGGTGGGTTCTTGTTCTTTTCTCTTGCAACAGCCGCCACATCACCACCAACACCCCCTCTTGCTCGCACACGCGAGGTGGGGGGTATTTCTTTGTTCTTTTCTCTCGTGACGGCCGGCACATCACTGCCACCACCCCCTTCGCTCGCAACTGCGAGTTGAGGGTAGTTCCTCATGTATTTAGTTGTATTTAAATTTATAATAAATTTATTTATGTCGTACATGTTGAAACCCACGAGTACCTGTGGGATTGACCAAAACCCCTGCCTACCCATGATAAAACCGTACCCGTAACCGTACGGGTAAGGGTTGAGAAAAAACATATAGGGGTAACCCCTGTCATGCCTTATGGCTCACCACATCAAAAAAAACCAAATGATCAGTCAGTTCGACAGACCTATGTTCACACAAGGCATCCAGAAGGCCAATATTGTCTTCCTCGCTATCAAGGAAAGTATAGCTACAGATGATGGCTTCGAACTAGAGAAGGATTATTTAAGTGTAGTTGCTAAATCTTTGTCTAGAAAACTTACCACAATAGAGACAGAAATGAGCTCAACAATCTCATTCTCACCTGCGTTGGGCATCTCTGAGAGTAGCGAATGAGTGAGAGCATTCATTGTAAGGGTTAAAAGAGTTTTGGAGTCTGCAGTCCTGATTGAGGTAATGCGACTGTTGACGATTTCCATTATGTTTGGATATTCAGATGCAGCCCTCTTGCCAAGTGGGTCATGGTCAGCATTAGCATTGGACAACACTAACAGTTGAGCAGCATACTTTCCACCAACTCACAACAGAGTTGGACCACCTAGTGGTCTGCACTGCACAGAAGCTCGCTCGAAGTCTCTGTTGAAGATGAACAAGTTCATTGGAGGCAGAATCTGGTCGCATGGGGAAACTACTGGGTAGGGGACTGTGCAACAAGAATGTAGTTTATATACCTCTGCGGCAATAAGCAAGAAAAGCCATACCTTCTCCCGAATAGTGACAGACGTGATCTAGAAGATGTTAGGTAATGGTATGCAGCAGACGGTGTATTAATACTTGCTTGTGAAAATGCTTCACATAATAAGCTAGTCCTACTAGGACTTGTCCAGGTCCTTTGCTGTATGGAGAAGTGGCAGAGGAGCAAGGAAAATGGTGAGTGAGGTGGGGGAAGGGGTGGGGGACGCTTCAGGTACTTACATATGCCATTGGGCACCTCCAATGGCCCTGAATTCCATCATCAACAAAAATGTTATCTCTGACCCTTGAATCTCTAACCTTGCTTTTGTGGTCTTGATTGGATCCATCAGGTTGCACGAGGACAGTTGCAGTGGTGGTACCTCAATGACAATGCCCCTGACTGTTTGCAATCAATGGTCTTGATTGTTGGAACAGGTAATGGCAGGCGTTGAAGATGACAAGGCAATGTGGCCAAAGATCACTCACAATGAAGTCAATGTCGAAGTATAGGTTCAAGGGAGGGGATGAAGATGATCCCGGCCACTGCAAGGAATGATGACAGGCACTCCTGCTTGGTTTTCGGAGTGTCCAGGGTGATGTTCTTGCAAATCGTCACCATTTGTGAGTCTGCCTTTGTGGAGGTGATTGAGGGTGGGCACTGTGGCGAAATAGGGTGCCGGAAAAGATGCATTGTGGCTTTGAGGAAGTTGTTGGTAATGGAAGTAGATATCATATGAATGACAGATCTGGTGCTGCACAATCCATCTCTGCATGAAAATAATCAGTGGGTCACAATAACCAGCGTGCTTACCTTGGAAGGGAGCTCCGGAAACTGACGATACTTGAAAGCCAGGTCATCATGCCAAGAATATGGCTAATCAAGTTGGAGATTGAAAGCACAGATGAAGATGAAGCAATCATATATATCAGCAGGGCCCAGTGACTCGTGGGAATAATTGTGTATAAACTTGAATGATCATGACTGACTTGCAAGTTCAGCCGCTTCAGCGTCTGATAGCCTGAGGATTGTGGTCTATTGTAGGAATAATTCTATCTATCTGAGCTATGCTACTGACATCTGTCTTCTGTGGGTGAGGCCCAGGCCAAGCTCAGGATCTCTAAGGATGAGATCTGCGATTGGTGGGTCTGCACAGTCCTGGACTCAAAACTTAAACATATGATAATGACTCAATTGCGTAGACCTTGATTCAAGAACATGTACTTGAGCTAAACATCATATATCTTGTCCTCTTCAATAACCCACTGTGCATCCGCCATGTCAGACTGAAGCATCACGTTGAATTCATCTGGGTCTATTTCCTTGATATCGTTTGAATTCCACACCACAATGTCAACAAGTGATTCCTTCCATCCATGTTTGAGCATCTAAAGCTCCTCAAATCGATTTGCGCCAAGTCATGAGTGCTGATCACTTGCAATCTCCCTGCCAGCTGAGAACAGGCATTCACAAGGAACTGACAAGGCTTGTGCAGGGAGGACATCAAGTGCAATCTTCACAAGCATAGGATAAACATTTGCGTGGTCCTGTGAAGTACTGAGGAAATGATGAAGGTAATAATATTAGTTTCTTACCCCCAACCAGACCACGATGTCAGTTTCGTTTGTAACATCACATGGAATATGAGTGAGATATCTTCGAAGTTCCTCTCACCACCCTTAGGGAAATGCAGGGATAAGGGTGAATCCTTTTCCGCAGGTATCCGTACTCTTAAGAGTACGAGTACGGATACAGATTCTTGTATCCGTGGGCTTAAAAATGAGCCGGAGATCATCCAAAACGGTCAAGAATTGACTGAGATAGAGACTAAACATTGATTGGACTCTATCTCAGTCAATTCTTGACCGTTGTGACGGCGAGTTCGGTTGTAGACCCGAATGGGAATCTACGGAAAGGGTGATCAGCTAAGAAGTGATCAGAGGAGTTTATTGTCTATAGTCTAGTCAATCCAACCCGAATCCAGGGGTTCTGGATCAGAGGGGAAGTGTAGGGAGTGGAGTTACGAAGACTAATATGGAGACGATATGAAGGGAGGACTAAGAAATAGAACTGAAGGGGAGCGATAACCTGTATTTTCTCTATGATGGGATATGATATGGTTGTAGTATAAGGGTACATCTTTTATACTACTGGGAGAGATCCTGTGCTCTAGTAACTATGTACTACAACCGAAGGCTGTAACTGATGGTAGAGAGGTGGAGCGGAGTATAGGGGGAATGGTGCTATGTACTAAGTAACGGGAAACGAAGATATATCATATGTAACTATATACATACTGATTCCGGGTCGTTAGAGACATCGCATCTTGAATATGAACGATTCCGGAGGCGGAATCCGGAGCAGAATCGACGGAAAGGACCGGAATCGGGCGGAATCGACGATACGTGAATGGGACTGGATGGGGACGAAGTGGGATATGAAGAGGATTCGGGTCTAGAGGGCCCGGAGCCTCTACACCGTTTCAGGTGATCTCCGGCTCATTTTGATCGTGAATCTGTGGGTAAAATCCGTGGATATTGCATCCGTATCTGTGGGGAGTACGAGTATGGATACAGACAAATGTATCCTGGGATTACCCCTGCATTTCCCTAAACCCTTCATTGCGGATTGATTGGTTGAGTAGAGTCTTGCAATGTAAGTCAAAGTCATCGGTGTCATCATTGAGGACATTTGCAGTCTCATGGGTGGGTGTTGAACTTCCTAAGGCTACAGAGCATGGGTATAGTATTTCTGCATCTATAACAGTGTTAGATGGCATCAAACAGTTTGAGATATTTACTTATGGCTTTTTTGATGACTTTCTGAGCCTCTTCATGCCAGTTCTTTGCATTAGGATTGCCATTTAAAATCTCAGCTTCCTGTTCGGCTGCACCTCCTCATGCCATCTCAATGTAGCTCAGCTTATAATAAAGATGCAATACTATAATTTGCGAAGTTTGCCTCCATTTTTAAAATGAGTGTGAGATACATACATAATGCCAAAATATAGGATGGTTTCTTGTCAAAGTGAGAATAGTATTTTGTGATTTTAGTGATGCCATCTTGCAAGGCAGTCTTGTAGAGTTTGTACTTGGGATCATCACACTTTGTCTCCCAGGCTGTTAGTAATTGCTCAATAGCAGGAATAGCACGCCATAGGGTTGGCTTTTTATCTGCAGAGAAATGCTGCTGATATTTATTCGCATCCTGTGTTGTATTGACATTAGCATAATGGATGGCTATATTATTAGTAACATACTGCGATAATGGTCTCGACATCCAGAACTCGAACCCAGTCTGATTCCCTGAGTTGAAACGCAGACCATGGGATGTGTTTAGTGTATTGCATGGGTACATGAACCCATGCGGGTATTTCCTATGGGTAGGCCCGGGTATGGGTATGGGTAGCCACATCGGGTTAGCTCACGGGTACTGTCACAGTCCCATGACATATGATTTCCTTCAACAACAATGACGAGCACAACGAAACGACAACGAAACGGCGGTAGACACAGGTAGGAGATGACAGGAACAGCAGCGGGGAGTGGTGCACCCACTCCCGCTGCACCAGGTATGTCAATTTTTTTTACTTTTTATATTATACAAACTAATTCAATGACAATAACAGCAAACCACGACAGCAGGTCCCCACCCCCCACGTCTCGTTCACACCCCCGCTAACACCTCACAAACAGCACACCAACGTCAGTGTGCCATTCACAAGGTTACAGGAACCACAATTGCATGCCCCCACCCCCCACTAAAACCTCACGAGTGGCACTCCTGTGCCATTCACGAGGTTTCAGGCACCAGTGCCCAGGTCCCCGCCCCCCTGGCCAACACCTCGCGAGTACGCAACCCCAACGTCAATTGACGTTGGGCTGCATTCGCGAGGTTGCAGGGGGTTCGAGACCTCACCGGTGACACCTCACCAGCACCCCACCACATTGTGGTGGGATACCCCCGGGTAACTAGGCGTACCTGACCCATACCCACTAGAACCTGTACCCATCGCCATGGGTACAGGTAAAGCCAGGTACAGGTACAGGTACACCCAGTTGTACCTGGGGGTTACCCGTGCCATTAACTAGATGTGTTTCACCAGTCAACCATCCTTGCGAACAGTTGTGATAGGGCCATACAACTCATCCGCTGATGCAATGAATAATTTGATGGGCTGAAAGAAAGGTGTAAAAAAAGAATGATTGGAATACTAGGAACAAACCTGTTGCAACTGGTGTGCACGAGCCAACATTCCGTATGCAGACACCCATCATGTGTTGCCATGTAGTGGGATTTTGAGTGGCATGGTAATTGCACACTGGATCTGGAGCTTTTCGAAGTATTTAATGTGTTGACCAGAGGACTGAACCTGTGAATTTTGAGAGACAAAGTTCCATCATTGATCTCAAGCTTGCTGTGATTGCCAGTGTACAAATGGTAGAGATAATGTCCAAGGAGTTGCCAAGGACTCTGTTGTTGGGTAACAAAGGGTCATACTCCCATATCGCTGTTGTGGTCTCAATCGCAGCAATTTTGGTAATGTGGGACATAACATCAATGGTGCCGAGATTGACAACATGACCAAGACATCTAGAGGATATGAGTAAAGGTAACAAGGGTATTGTATGACATATGGAAGCTGGTGCTCATCTGCTTTCCATGGTTCAAGTTTACGCCGTGTAAGAATATGTTCAACCTTAGCACAGGTGGTGTTGTTGTTTGATGTGTTATCAGCCATCATGAAATAAAGCTGTGTGCTTTGTGAAGGAAAAACACAATGTAGCATCAGCGGGTTACACACCTTGACATCTTTACTAGTAATGATCCCAACACGTTCGCATATTCCAACAAAATACTTGCCAAGATTTTCTCCGGTGTGTTGGCCTGAAATCCCTCAAAGTCCAAGGACCTCAGACTTGAGTGACCATTTTTCACCTTGTACTTCAATCCAGTGACCTGTGACTCCCACAAAGGACACCTCTGTTGTATCAGCTGACCATGCATCAATTGTCATGGAAACTTTGCCAGGTGCAGCCTGTGAAACTGTGTATAAGCAAGTGCCAAAAACAAGTGCTACCATTGAGTCACCAATATTCTCTTTTTGAAATCCTCAAGCAGCTGAATGAATTTGTTGTGGATATAGGTGGTGATGTCGTGTGAAGAGGGAAGATCTTTCTCATGGATTTTGGCCTCATGGCAACAAGACAGTTCCAAAATGAAGGCTTACTAGCCACTGTGAGTGACTGGAAATCCTTATCAAATCAACATCAATCTTAAATGTCTGGCATCCTACCTGATCATCGCACACAATATACTTGGCAACTGCATGCAAAATGCCTTCCCATGTAAAGTCTAAAGGCCCATCAATTTTGTTGAAAATGTTATCTAATTTCCCTTGTTGACCCCCACCTGCACCCTGCCATTTTTTCTTCATCTCCAACCAGATTGACTGTGGAATTGCCCAGTGGTGAGTTAAGAGCTTCTCATTCTCACAATGTGCCTTGTATATTTCATAATGTTGACGTATATGCTGGCGATGTGACAAGTTGCCACCAATATGAAAACACTTGTGCAGGCCATGCCACTTAATGTTTGCATTGTCAGCCCTGCCAAAATTTTGTTGATCTAACTGTTGACATATTGAACCAAGACACTCACTTGCATACCTTACATCAGTGGCCTTTTAGTGTATCAACCTTACCACCTTTGTGATTGAACTTCACAGTGACCTTATCTGTGAAGATGGTGAGTATATCACGCATTGATTCTGACTTCACATTGTTCTGATTAGAAATTGCAATTCAGTGAATGTCATCTGGATCGTCCTGAGTTTTGAAAGGTAAGTAAATATATTTAAACCTATCAAATAATCTGGTCCATTCACTTACATCGCTATCACCCTGTTGATCTTCAACAAGGATTGGCTTGTCTTCCGCTGTAGAGACTCGACGTCCCTCTGAGTCCGTATCGTCGATATATCACAAATCCAGATGAACCCGCTGCCTCCATTCAACTCACATTCGAACCCGACGTAACCTGATGTGACCGATGTGACCCGACGTATGCTGCTTCGTCACAGCCGCTCTCGGACCAAATCTGGCAGCCTCATAAGCCCCGGAGTTCCAATGCTAGAAGATGGATCTCATTGGACTCAATCCCCGACATCGGACTTACCTTATTTGTTCATCCCCTCATCCTTTCGGAGATATGTAGGACATTTCACATCTTTTCATGGATATTCATTTTCCCCTCCATATTCCTGTCTTCGTCACTTTGCAACCCCCCTTTCCACATCCCCATTCCAACCTTTCTTTGTAGCTTACCATTGGCTGAAGTAGACATGTCCAAAAGTAGCTACACACACATGTACTATAAAAATGGTCCCCGACGACCATACAAAAAAAGATACCATTAGTCCCCATTTCCCTCATAGTCAGAATCTTTTTAATCACTTCAAATGCTCGTCCTTGTAAACCCTTAGCCTTTTTGTAGTTCACTTCGTTGTCTTTATCGTTGTTCCCTTACTCATTCATCGTTTCTGACCCGACCCGACCCGACCTGCCGTACCCGACATCGTTGGCATCGTCGGGTTCATCGTTATTTATCTGTTTTCAGACCGTCCATCGCCGGGTTTGTTATTATTAGTCCAGTTTTATGCCGTGGCTTTACTTTTACTTACATTCCCTTCCTTTACTATTATCCGTGACACTGATTATCCACAGTCACTTCTACGCTGACACCACTCTGGTTAGGATCATTACTTCTTATATAGTTCCAAAGCCACCAAGAACCCGCATCTACACCACTTTGACCACTTCAGGCTCTGATGGTTCGAGTTCACTGTCATCAACCTCTTCTGGGATAGCTGACTTGTTTCTTTGTTGGACGAGTGGCTGGTGCATCATCCGAGCTGTCTGTGTTAACATGTTGTTTTCCGTGACTCTTTTTGGATGGTGCTGCTGCAGTTCTTTTCTTGGAGGTTTGCACTTTCTTGTTTTTACTTGACCCAGCCATAGTGAATTCAGAAAACTCAGTTTCAGCTCAATCTTATTCGCTTGAACTCTGAGTCAGCCTTCTCCATGTGAACAATGTGAGATACAATGTTGGCTTGGACACAGGCTTGGACGCAAGTGTTGGACAGTAAGATATATGTATTATTTTAACTGGTGAAGTTGTGTTGCAACCGGTTGTAACTGGTTGCAGGCTAGTTTCTTAAAATATGACTTAATGAGGAAACTGCAACTGGAAATTTTCAAATCAGGTGAACCGCAACCGATGGTCTGGTTTTTTAGCAGTTGGGTCCTGGTCCAGTTCCGGTTTTTTGCTGGTCCTATGGACCAGACTTTAAAACACTATCCATGGGTGCCAAATTTGATATCTGTATCTGTATCCATCCATATCCAGATCCATGCCACAGGTATGGATATGGATATTCTCTCTTAGCGATGGATAAATCCCTCTAAGCGACGAATCAAGTACCAAGGGGCCGCATAATAGCATTACTGTAACTACACATCATTTTTTTGGGATAGAATCCCACCTGGCCTGTAATATTATCTCATTGCTGTCAATATCGTGCATCCGGCTGACTGCACCAACATCCACATCCTTCACTAAGTTGTGGGAGGTCCAGAATCCTAAGCAAAGGAGTGCCTGGGTTCTCTGCACCAAGAGCTGACTTTGTGTGTGTGTGAGAATGAGCTGGCCCTTGCTGAATATATGCTCAACATCAACAGATGTTGCTGCAAGGAAGGAGTGAGAATAGTACAAAATAAGGTCTCGAGACATACCTGGGATAGACAAGTAACCTAAGGCCATTCTTGAGAGTTTGGGGAAGGTAGTGTGCTTGCTGTGCCACCAACTAATAGCATCGTGAACGTCTTCGACATCGGCGGAGAGATAACGGTGAAGGTCATTGTGTAGTTCAGTTTTGGCAGGGGGAGCCAATGTTGCCAGGGAATTGAACATGTTGTCCAGCTTGGCAGCAGCATTTCCATTGGTGTTCGTGAGACATCCTGTGTCAGCCAACTCAACTTCACCATCCGTGGCATATGAGTGGTCAAACTCAGCACTAGTGTTGACCATGGGTACAGGTCAACCTGCAGTATTTCCAAAATGGGATCAACATGCATTGCAGGGGGTGTATGTGCCCTTTTCTTCATGGTCTCACCTGCACTTTTGGGTTTCTCTGCTACTGCTACTACTACATGCAGTGCATTGTCACTAGTCCAAACAAAAGTGTTTGTGCAAATCTCCAGAAAATTGTGGTGTGGATATTGGCAGCAGTGATTGCATACTTGATGTCAAGCGGCTTTTGTCAAATGTGAGGCTTGTCATGGGGTGCATCACAAACTTCCTGCAAACTTATGCAGTGAATCCTCAAAGCAATCAGACTTTCCATTGCCTCATGCTGACATCTTATTCCCTGACCCCCACCCCTCAGTTTTTCAACACCCAATACAGGCCTCTCCCTGCAGTTTTTGACTACCCCCAACTCAAGTACACCCCCTATGTCTTGTTCACATATTTCTGATGGCTTTGGAAGTCTGTGGTATAAAAGCAGTCTTATAATCTCACAGTCACTCCTGTGCATATTGGGAAAAACTATATATCATGATAAGGGTATGCCAGCTATAAAAGATCTATCATAATCATCCTGAACACACCACCATGAACCTACAAAATTGATCGCATAAGATGGAGGACAGTTCTCGCTAGACAGAGAAGTGCTTCTGGTACTCGTGTAGCATGAGGGTTTTGAATAGGTTGGACAGCAACTGAAGGCCAGCCCCAGTTGCGAATGTTCATTATGGGAGGAATTGGCACGAGCAGCATGGAAAGATGACTGATGCTATGGGTGCATCTACCTAGTGGAAGGTTATTTGTCTTTGTAAGCCCAACTGACGATATGGAGACATTCACATCAGAGTGGAATACAGATATGAAAACCCCATGACAACTCACCTGTCTGGTGATGGAAGTCAGCAATCCTGGCACCCCCCCTGTTAAAAAAAGTCCCCCAAATTCCTCGTTCCCAGTTCCCAAGCCCCCACCTAAGTCCCCTGGACTGCTCAAAGGGCCTCTTCCATAACTACCTGATCCTTCCTTTGTCAGCAATTTGTGGAGGTATTTTGCAAGCTTAATTTCTTGAGTTCTGTTCTTGATATCCTTTACATGATGCAGGAGTAGAGAGAGGACTGAGGTGATCATCTGGGTGGGCAAACTCCACAAGTGTCACTCAGAGTGATGCAGTGTTGAGACATCCAGAGTCTGATACTGAGGTCAGTCCTTAGGTGTGAGTGCCATCGCATTGTAGATGACTGCTTCTGCATTGACGCCAGAGCATACAGCAGTCCAGGAACCATTGAGGAACTTGGAGTGGACACCATCATGAAAAGTAGTGAAGTCCATGACTTTCAGGTTATCCGAGATGAGTGGAACAAATGTATAGAGATCAATGAAGCGTCAGATAGAACAGGGGTTTTTGTTGGGCTTTGACATGACCTGTACCTCACATGAGATGAAAGTGGAATAGCTAAAGATATGTAAAATACTTCATGGATCTGTGTGGAACACTTTTTTTGGAGGTGCTTTATAATGTACACCAAAACCTCTGTTGGCGGAGAGAAGGCTAGGTTATCCTTCATGAAATAGTCTTAATGACATGATGAACATACTGTCACCATGTTATGAGTTGTCAATGTCCATATCAGATGCAATCACCACTCACGAAGGATGTCATTGCCAGTGGATGCTCAGTCAATCAAGGTATGGAAACCCGGAGTGATCTGCCTATCATTGAACTCAGCTGTCCTTAGTCATATGCTGGACCCCAAATACTATATGGTGACATGTAGCACAAATAATGATTGCCTATCATAATTTGCTCGTGAAGCCACTATGACAGAGGATAACAAGTTGAAAATTGTGAGTAACTATATATCAACAGTGGAGAAATAATCTGAAGATGGCAGAGTGTGAGAAGGGCATGGGAGGGTGCAAGAAGGGTGCAGGGAAGGTGCAGGGGGAATGCAAGAGGGTGTGGGAGGGCATAGGAGGGAAAAGAGGGTGCAGGAAGGCAGGGAGAGTGCAGGAGGGGTCCAGGAGAGTGCAGGAGAGTTCAGGAGGGGTCATGGAGAGTGCAGGAGAATGCAGGAGGGTACATGGGGGTGTGGGAGGGTGCAGGAGGGTACTGAAGGGTGCAAGAGGTTACAGGGAGGGCACAGGAGGGCACAGGAGAGTACAAAAGTGCAGGATGTGTGTGGGAGGGTACAGGAAGGCACAGGGGGCATGGGAAGGTGTAGGAGGGTATGGAAGGGTGCCGGAATATATGGGAGGGCATGAGAGGGTACAGGAGGGTACAGGATGGGTGCAGGAGGCACAGGAGGTGCAGGAGGTGCAGGAAGGTGCAGGAAGGTGCAGGGGAATGTATGGGAGGGTGTGGGAGGACATAGAAAGCATATGGGAGGCTGCAGGAGGGTGCAGAAGGGTATGCAAGGGTGAGGACATGCGAGAGGGTGCAGAAAGTGCAGGAAGGTGCAGGGGAATGTATAGGAGGGCATGGGAGGGCACAGGAGGGTGCAGTAAGTGTGCCGAAGGGTGCAGGAAGGCACTGGAGGGCTTAGGTAGGGTGCCAATGGAGGAGGGACAAGGGGCAGGCAGAGGGCATGGAGAAGTGCGGAGGATGCCATAGCAGCGGGGCGAAAACAATTTGAGAGGCTTATGCAAGTATCATACAAGCAGCATAGGAGCAGAGTAAGAAACGACATAGGAAATGCCAGAGGGAAAAAATAGCCCAAAGGGTTAGAAGCTTTTGGGCGATGTGGGGTGTGTGGTTCTGGATGCCATTGTGCAAAGTTGTTTGTTTATGTCCTAATCACATTCCTTTCACATGGTTATTGTTCGACAATTGCCTTGTTCCAGCATTGTGTGCAAGGGAGATGCATCAAAGAAACCAACACAAGCCATGGTGTGAGTTTCTTTTTACCCTCACACTACTCCAAGTGGAGTACATAACATTGTTGCTTAGCCCTGGAAGAAGACATTCGTGGGCCTCTGACTGGCTACTTTGAGTTGGGCTTGAAGGATGTAAAGATCACACAACTCCTTAGGTCTCACTATGACACAGAAAGGTATGGCTTAAGGTATGTGTTGGCCTGAAATGATGCATATGTACTCATGGTCCCTTGTTAGTGTGATCACACTTTGCCAACTTTGCAAGGATTGGGGTTTATTATCAACACATCAACAAAAGCATACAATGGAATCGATATTTGACAAAGTGCCAGAAATCCAAAAGTGTTTCCCACTCTGTGGTGCTGAATCTATATGCAAAGCATTGCAAGAACTGCATGGGGATAATGTACCCCAGTAAGCAGTGTTTTCAACTTGACTTGGTGTATTAATTCACTCTTCACAGGGAGGTTATCAGCTGATTACTGAACACTGTTTAACGTGATGCTGTTGAGAGGCAGCATAGCCAGGGTTCAAGAGAAGGCACTTTTGGGCTGCCAGCATCAATTATGTATGGCCACAAGATCAGCATGATAAATGGGGCCGCTTTGGCCTGTGGCTGCATGCCAGAATTGAAGTGTTTTCTGGAGAGATAAACTGGTTGCAAATCTGGTGGACAAATAGAAATCCAAAGCTCATTGTCCAATACTACCTCAAAACTTGCTGAAGAATTGGTGGTATGGCTTGTTTTCTCTGTATTACACAAAGTGACCCGGGCACCAAAACAATGGTGTTGCCAACAGCCATACATTAATTCAGCATCGCCTTGATCCAACTCTTATGGACACCTTACAGCACTGTTTCACACAAAAACACAACAATATTTTGTCTGAAATCAAATGGTCTGTCTTCAATCGTGATTTTTCTCCTGGATTTGAAGACATTCTTGAACTTGGTGTCCATAATGGGTGGTACGACGTCAATGATGTACTCAAAAAGTAAGCTTTTTGATGTTTCCAAATGCTTTGAC
Organism: Hygrocybe punicea; assembly: GCA_963556145.1. NCBI lineage: Eukaryota > Fungi > Basidiomycota > Agaricomycetes > Agaricales > Hygrophoraceae > Hygrocybe > Hygrocybe punicea. Next base: position 2,865,790 of record OY744468.1, on the reverse strand, counting down.
TCATTGTAAGATAGTTAGTCTTGTATTCCGATGGCTTGCAATCCCATGGCTGCAGGCTGAGATTGATGGGACAGCTCCACATGCCATTAAGAACAAGATTCTTCCACATGGTATCCCTGCCTTGATTCCAGGCCGATCCTGGTTGCTTTGGTGCACTTGACTTCAAGGTCTGTTTCTTTTTAAAAAAATCTTTTCCTTGTCTCAACGACCAGACTCTGATCATATTTTCAGATTCCTGTACCGAAGGAGTTATTTGACAAAATTGAAGCAGAATATGCACCACCAGACCATCCAGTCTTTGAGCTTGTGCTGCCACTCTTTCATGAGCATGCCAGCAAGCTTTATACAGAACTTGGGCAGCCAGTTGTCACATCAGACACATTTTGGGATATGTATCGCAATCTCTTACAATGCTTTCGTGACACACTGGATGCTCAGCTCGACACAATTCTCACTTCTCACCAAGACTCGGCAAGTTGACTTGAACAGGAAAATGGGATGCCACTGCTACCCAACATGAAACCATTCCACAATAGTGGCAATGTGGTCAGACACAAAGGACAATATATTGGCAGCTTGATTGAATCTGGATCTACAAGTGGAGATGTGCAAATTGAACCTGAATATGCTGATTTCACACTGGATGATGACAGTAGTAATGACAGGGATTTATGAGTACCACACTTTGCTTCTTTGTAGTCGCTATTCACCAATGAAACCCTTATGGCTGCCTTCTTCTCCATAACTGATGCCCACTGAAAACTCCATTGGCGCCATACCATCAGCACTGGCATTCTTGCTGGTGTTTTCTTGTTCCCAAGGAATGGAATCGTCATCGTCAGTGAGGAACAGATCAGTGTTGTTGTGGATACTGCAGGAGAAGGGTGAGAGCTTGAAAAACTTGCAGAACTCATTGCAAGCATGTTCTCGAGTGAACAGAGCATGTGTGGATGCCAAATTTCCATCAGAAAATATCTCTCCTGTTTCCCTGTAAATATATGAGGGTTTTTCGATGGCAACTTGTAGCTTGTTGGACATATGATGCAGTAATTATTAGAGGGTCTGTCAATAGGTATTTTCCACCTGGCAATGATGTGAGTAATGCGTGTAAGTGATCAGCCAGCACAACATACCCTGGAAATCACCAATGAAAGCCAAATTCTTCATTTTCAGGTATTGTATGTGCTGACAAAAAGCCAGAAATTTAGCTCGGTAGGCAACCTCTTCAACAAGGTGACTTGTTTAGTGGGCCAGTGCTGCGCATGGCATGAACGAGTTCTTTTTTCCCTCTCCTCACTTTCATGATGAAGTAAATAATAACATTAAATTGCATAAAGCATGTTACATGTGGTATAAGACATATAGCATATGTTCTATATTGCATGTTGTTCTAATTGTTTGAAATAGTAATCTTGTCATCATATGTCTTTGTTTGTTGGTCTTAGTCATTTACTCTTCATCATCAGACTGGACTGTTTAGTCAGTTGTTTGTCATATTGGAATCTATACCATTCTATTTAGTTTGTTCCATGATATTATGTATATAACTAGTGTCCCAACATTCAGATTAGTCGAACATTGGTTACCCCAGCAATACACCAGTCTACCATCAACCGATTCATCTAAGCTTATCCCTAAGTTATTCATCTAGCGTCAAATCAATACGAATCCAGCAACCAAATTCTCACACTAATAAGCTCACCTCTCACCTTAGCAATATAAAAGTAGAAAAAATAAAACTACATAGAGTGTCTTGAGTCTTCATCAACATCCTCTCTTATGATTATATCTTCTGTGTTGCATTACCATGCAATCATCTCAGTCATAAAAGAAATGTTTAGGGAGCAACAGGTTAACTGTTACAGCAGTTTTCATAAACATGTGGAAAAGTTGAAAAAAGATTTGAGGTGTAAAAATTTTGGACTTGGTGAAAATTCTCTTGTATCTCATGGAATACTGCATGGATTGAGATGGTTATAGAGGGAAAGTTGTACTATTTCTTAAGGGCTTTCTACTCCTGTAATTACATTTGGACCATATTTAGTGTATGGTCAGTTGTAGATGAAATAACAGGGAAACCAGGATTTTTTGAGACCCAAAATGATATTGTCAAATTATGGCATCAAATGAGCTCCTATGAAGAAGATTGTAGGGAGAAAATTGTTCATTTTTTCAAGGGCTAGAAGTACATATACCGTGTTTTTCTTGATTTTTGTGTTTTGAGCCAATATTTATAATTCTTGCAGTATTCTAATCCCAATGCAATCAAAAATAGTACTGATGTAATATTGGCTCAAAACACAAAAATCAAGAAAAACACGGTATATGTACTTCTAGCCCTTGAAAAAATGAACAATTTTCTCCCTACAATCTTCTTCATAGGAGCTCATTTGATGCCATAATTTGACAATATCATTTTGGGTCTCAAAAAATCCTGGTTTCCCTGTTATTTCATCTACAACTGACCATACACTAAATATGGTCCAAATGTAATTACAGGAGTAGAAAGCCCTTAAGAAATAGTACAACTTTCCCTCTATAACCATCTCAATCCATGCAGTATTCCATGAGATACAAGAGAATTTTCACCAAGTCCAAAATTTTTACACCTCAAATCTTTTTTCAACTTTTCCGCATGTTTATGAAAACTGCTGTAAGTAAAAATGTTAGTTAAGGCATAGCACAAGTCTGATCCACGAGTTTTCCCACGCTCTTATTTCCTTATTTGGAACAACAATATTGCACCAAAAATCTCGAAAAAATATGATTTGGACAGCCCTTGATCATATCTTTCTGCTGAATATAAGAAACCAATATTAATCAGACTTTTTAAGTTCTAAAAAGTCTGATTAATATTGGTTTCTTGTATTCAGCAGAAAGATATGATCAAGGGCTGTCCAAATCATATTTTTTCGAGATTTTTGGTGCAATATTGTTGTTCCAAATAAGGAAATAAGAGCGTGAGAAAACTCGTGGATCAGACTCGTGCTATGCCTTAATGTTAGTACATCATCTAATTTTAGCCCATTTCTACTTATATGGCTGATATGTCCATATATAGTACAGTGGTCACATGTGACTATGACTCCTGTGATTGGTTCGAAATTTAGCATATATAGTGTAAAATTTCCTTATATAGTTAGACTGGTCACATGTGACTATCACCATTGTGATCAGCAAGAAATTTGCTATATAATATCAAAAATTACCTTTATATGGTTATAGTGGTCACATGTGACTGTCACACCTCACCTGAAATGGTTATATTAGTCAGCAGTTCAATTTTCAGCTGATTCCGATAAGAATTGAAGTCAGTATGAATATTTTGAATATAATTGGAAAGTAATTTGTCTTGTCTGAGGTAACCCATATTTGGACGCTTATGTAAGCTTGTCCAGACATGGCCCCAACTGTATCTGATTTTCCAGGATCAGAAGTAGAATCATATCTGTTGCCTAAAAATATTTTGTCTATAGGAGATCAACTTTATTTATTAATTAATTACGGACCCTCACTGAACCAGGTCTGATAAAGAACAAGTCTTTTAATAAATTAAAAGAACTCGTAATTGAGTGGTTTGGCTGAACTGTTCCCAATGTATTTCACAAATCCACCATGCAATGCCTCATCAATGACTTCCTCTATCATATACATGTCATGGGTGTTATTGACGTGGACAGCCAGAGCTGTGTTTACAAAGCACATCTGTGGGATCTCGAAAGCAGGGCTGCCATGAGTTTTGATATATGTATTGATGAAATCATACACAAGCCCCATCAAAGCAGATGCCCAACATGAACAGTTGATTTCGGCACTAAGCTTCAAGACTTGGGTATGACTGTCAAACATAAGACGACTCAGAGTGGATGAGAGCCTGCACCGATACCAGCATTGCTTCATGCAAACATGACTGGAGGAGCTGATGACAGGGTGACTAGTATGCCCGAACATTGCTTTTTTGAAGCTGCCATACTTCGATGGCACTTGTGGGTTGAAAATGTTACATTTTTCAACTCCGCAACTCCGATTCCGACTCCACTACCCACGATGACGATTCCACTTTACCATACCTTCCTTTTTCGTTCCCCTTTACCTTTTGTCTTCTTTTGGACATTGTTGTTTATTCTTGTCCTTGTTCTCTTTTCTTCCTTTCTTCTTCTAGAACAATCCAGACCGACCATGGACACATCCCCACGTTACCTTGCTGTACCCGAATAGTCTCCTTGCCGACGGACATCATCGCTATTGTCTTTTCCCTTGCCCTGACATATTGTTGACTTCATCCCACGACAAACCGATTTACAATGGCTGTACTCCCAACACAGCTAATTACCGTAATCATCATTGGCAGCATCGCCATCACCTTCCTGATCGGTTTTTACCTTGTTATGTTCTATCTTTGGCATCGGTACCGAAACCCTTCTGCCATCGATACTTCCGACTTCCACCTTGACAATATATCGACACGTAATTGACAATTGCCATACCTGGATATATGGTTTCCACTTTCGTACCCTGTGCCTACCATTATCCTCCCTGACGATCCGACGACATTCCTCACCTGCATACGAACTCTGAACAATCCCCGATCACAAGACATTTCACTGTTCTCTCTAATCCGACCATCGCCGAAACACATTCTTTTGGACTTCGGCCACAGACCATACGACTTCCCAAACAGTGAACCAACCCCTATCGCATATTGTTCACACGACATCGCTTCATTGCAGTACCCGACGACTTGTTCCCACAGCTTGTCACCTGTGCCCATGACTCGAAACCTGGACCCACATTCATTTATCCTTTGCCATCTATGATCTTGATATCTCCCACACTCGTTTACAATGATACCCTTTCTTGGACGAATACCGACATCAAGTGGACCTTCTTGTTCCACAAACAGGACAAGACATCGCTCCTCGATACGTCATCAACACAGACATTGTCATCCGGTACAGCTTGTGCTGTTCACATGTCTGACCTCGACTAGCCCACTGTCCTAGTTGGTTTTTTCCTTTATACATTCCTTCATTTTCTTTCATACCAACCTTGCCGCTACATCCACACCACCTCAAGACACTCTCATCACCAACCCCACACTGGACGATACCCATCTTCGACCCGACTGTGCAACGCACTTGCCAGACTGCGCACTTGCCTGTTACAGCAAGTGTAGACCCCGAATAGGCAATTCTGCACATCACATGATCCGATGACAAATCATCCGAGTCATCCGGACCCCCTCTATTCCTCAATGACACCCGGGCCTCCAGTTGGATCGCGAGAACATCGACATGAGGACGCCTCATGTACGCCTCATGGTGAACACATGGTAGAGTTGGACATGTTGTGGCTTCATGGTTGTATTTCTATTTACCTCCCCTCAAGACCAGTCACTATATATACTGTTCTTGTTGTTGGTTCGGACTTTTTCTTCTTTTCCTTTCTTTACGTTTAGTCTGGTTCTTGGGGCAGACCCCCTTATCTTGGGTAACCCCCACGGCTCGCAATGACATTAGACCATGAACCCCCCCCCTTGTAGCAGTGTTATCTATCAATGTAACTGCTGTTCTCTCCTCTGGAAACCGCCCCCCTGTTAAGTTGATTGTTGCCGGAGCCCGCTGCAGAAGCGATCCGTAACAGAAAATAAGTGTGACAGCCACAGGACCATTGCAATCTTTGATTGCATCAAATCCCTGTGCCCATGACACTAGGTCTGTGAACATAACCACTGGCATTGCATACAGCATGCATGAAATAGATATGGTATTCACTTGTGATGCGTTACTTTATAGACCTTGATGGTGAATGAAAGGAGATACATACAGACAGATTTTACAATCTTCTTTGATGGGGCTCTCTGGGCTTGAAGTGCTCACCTTACATCCTTGGCACTGGGTGAACCAGGAGGGCTCTCAGGTTGAGGTACCAGAACAGAACACTTGGAACAAGATGGTGACATAAGGCTTGTTTTCTGTTGCAAACAATCAGTTTCAATTGCACTGAACCAGACCTCAGTAAACAAACTGTTACTGATAAATGACACTTTCAGTTTGCCTTGCTCACAACTGGTGTACTTGGAGATGTGGTAGTATATAAGTCATCTTTGTCACCCCCTTGAGCTTCAATGGAAAGGGGTGTATATGCTGACTAGAGGGATGTAAATTTCAGGCCACCGAAAGTAGAGCTGCTGTGAAATGCTTCCACACCTGATTATGAGCTTCAAGCTCTTCCAGTCTCTGGACAATCTCTGAATACCTTTCAAACTCCAGCTCAAGGTAAAGTTCCATTCCTTTACCAGCATGGAACTGGACTGTTCGTGCCTTCCCTTTAGCTACAAAGAATTTTTGTGCAATTGCATCAACATCTTGCCCATTAGACAAAGGTATGACTCAAAGCTCAACCCAGTCTTTATTTTGAAGACACAGTTCATCAATGGAAAGCTCGGCATCCCTCGACCATGTTGAAAATGGAGGTAATAACTAGGGAAATGCAGGGGTAATCCCAGGATACATTTGTCTGTATCCATACTCGTACTCCCCACAGATACGGATGCAATATCCACGGATTTTACCCACGGATTCGCGATCAAAATGAGCCGGAGATCACCTGAAACGGTCAAGAATTGACTGAGATAGAGTCCAATCAATGTTTAGTCTCTATCTCAGTCAATTCTTGACCGTTTTGGATGATCTCCGGCTCATTTTTAAGCCCACGGATACAAGAATCTGTATCCGTACTCGTACTCTTAAGAGTACGGATACCTGCGGAAAAGGATTTACCCTTATCCCTGCATTTCCCTAGTAATAACGTTAAATACGATATTCTTTCAAGGTCTTGAATGCCAATGTGAACCAGGACATTATTGAGATATTCTGTATTTGCTATATTACGATGAGCAAAATAGTTTTGCATCTCGTCATACTTCTCATGCGCAGCCTGGTAACCTGGTTGTTCAGGGGCATGCAACAAAAATTCAGGTATCTCTGTGGGTCATGTAAGCTGCCCTGGTGTAAACACTCAAGGGCTGCCAGAACTGATGTTCTGTTTAGGCCATTCTTGTCTTGCCATGACACCTTTCTGACTTCCAGGGATTGAAACCCAAGGTATTGCGGGGGGGGGGGGGGCATGGCATCTGAACTGATACAGACAGGGTGAGAGGTACCTAAATGCCAGTAGATATTTTATTGCTCAGGCTAATGCTAGCAAAGACACACGGACCTGCTTGTTGAGCTGCAGCAACTGCTTTCTGTACACTTGTCTGATGGTGACTCAGTGGTCTACTTCCACCTGGAGCAATCAGCCTTGAATCTATTTCAACTATCACTTACTGACATGTCATAGCCAGAGCCTCACATACCCTCTGTACATTTTAAAGTCAATGTTTTCTGAACCTGGTACTGACGACACTCCTCACAAAGATTTTTCCCTGGGTGATCTGGTTTGCGATCATGCATGAAGTAGAGTTTTGTGCCAGGTGGAAATGAGAGTTTGCAGCATTGGCAGACAACAGCCCCAGCTATTCCAGTGGTGAAGCTTGCAACTTCTTCAGAAGACATGGGCAAGTTGAAAACTCGTGCAAGAAAATTTTCAATGCCAAACTCGGAGTTTTCCAAGTCACCCTGATTGCTTACTCTCTGTATTTCACTGCACACCCTCTGCATGCCCCATGCATATCCTCTACTCCCTGCCTTCGCCCTCCATAGCATCCTCAATTGTTACATGCTCCGCACCTCCTCCTCTGCCCACCCTGCCCTCCTCATACCCATCACCTCATGTGCACACATTTCCATAGGGCTCACATCACATCCCACCCAACCACTCCTCGCAGCCGCTTTGCACAACAACATCTGGCACCCTCCGCACACCTCATTGCTGCCACAGATTCTATCCTTTTCGCCCCCCTGCAATGACATTCTCACACCCTCCCCACACTTCTCCACGCCCTCTGCCTGCCCCTTGTCCCTCCTACATTGGCACCCTACCTAAGCCCTCCCATGCCTTCCTGCACCCTCCCGTACCCTCCTACACCCTCCCATACCCTCCTGCACCCTCCTGCACCCTCCCATACGCTTCCTGTGCCACCCCACACCATCCCGTATGCTTTCTGCACCCCCCCACACCCTCCCATACATTCCCCTGCACCTTCCCACAACTCCTGCACCCTCTCGCACCTCCTTTGCTGTCCTGTACCCTCCTGCACCCATCCTGCACCCTCCTGCACCCTCTCATGCCCTCCCATGCATTCTGGCACCTTTCCATACCCTCCTGCACTCTCTGTAACCCCTCCTGCACTCTCCTGCACTCTCCCTGCCTTCCTGCACCCTCTTTTCCCTCCTATGCCCTCCCACACCCTCTCGCATCCCCCCTGCACCTTCCCTGCACCCTTCTTGCACCCATGCCCTTCTCACACTCTGCCAAATTATTTCTCCACTGTTGATATAGTTACTCACAATTTTCAACTTGTTATCCTCTGTCATAGTGGCTTCACAAGCAAATTATGATAGGCAATCATTATTTGTGCTACATGTCACCATATAGTATTTGGGGTCCAGCATATGACTAAGGACAGCTGAGTTCAATGATAGGCAGATCACTCCGGGTTGCCATACGAGGACCCCATGCTCCTTTGCTTCCTAAATATAATTAAGCCCATTCGCCCTCGCTGCCATGAATAAATCACTGACGATTTCCGAACCCACACCATTTGCCCTATCCAGTAAATGGCTGCACTGGCCTGCCGGAGAAAATGCATCGACCAGCGGACCGCGTACGTATGATTTCGCGAGTTTTTAGTGTGTAAACCTCCTCTGCATATTGGGCAGGGAAAACTAAGAGAAGCAGTGGACAATGTTTCGATGGTTGGATCCTTAAGTAACAGAGGTGGCTGACGTATAGATGCATATGCATATGCATACGGACGGCTTCCTTGTGTCTGGTTGAAGGTCCAAGGCAGCTACGATGCCACATCTTGTCTGAAAATCGTACGATATGGGAGATCATGTTTGCGCATAGTAGTTGAAAGGATTCGACAAAGGGTTTTACTAGGAGCGAGTCTGTCGCCAATGGAGGGAGGTATAAGTACGCCGCGGCAGTCCGGCGGAGCTACATGTAAGACGTCAACGTCAAAACACCTGAAAAAAGGTCGGGTCGAAAAATTCCATACCGTGTAGGACCGTTTCCACAACACCTGTGCCTCCCCCCTTCTACCGCCCTCCCAACTTCCCGCACACTTAGGCGGTGAATCCTCAAAGCATTTCGGCAACGATCATGTAAATGTTTTTGATTTCCAACACCATTGTCGGCGGCGCAACAAGTAGTTACACTATGGCTTGATTTTCAAATCCAATACAGCCGGCTCGTCTGTCAGACAGGGTTCAGTCTGAGAGCTGTTCAGAGGCATGAGTACTCAACGGCCCATGTGGTGCACAGCATATTCCGATTCCGGGTGTATTACATATCACTGGCAAAGAGAGAATGGAGGTAAGTCGCTACATCATAGTACATGTGAGTACTAATATATAATCATCATCAATCCAAGAAAACCGCGTCCGCGTTATTGTCCCGTTTAGAAGAAATCACAGAGCTACAGTAAGATGAAGTCTAGCGCTACTTTTGAGAGTTGAAGTCAAGTACAGGCGCTCAAAAGACGCCGCAGCGCCTCAAATGATTAAAAGGGGGGTGAGTCTATTCAAAAGCGAAGTGGCAGATCCCAGTGTGCGACGAAGAAGGTAACTCCCAACAAGGCCGTGCAGCACGGTACCGGACGTCGGAAGAGGCCGACTGCGTGATTTTGGCGCTGAGGCTGAGACAGCCCGATTGCCCACTGGACGGCGGGGTGTGGGTGGTTTCTTCGTCGTGAAGTGGTGTAGTGCCACCAATAAAAATAAACGGTCGTAAAAGGTCGTTAACAGCTCGCGTTGGGCTCGGTCGAGCTGGTTCGCATCTAACTGGCCAACAAACAACTCACGCACTGCAATCCACCATCTCCCAGTCCTCCCCAGGCACAAAAACCCACGAATTCGTCAACGGCGCACTTGGGCCGGTGGCACCATCCATCACAACGTCCTCTCGGTCCCGGTCTTTGTCTGCATCGAAGTTCTGCTGGGCAACGATACGCTCGAGCTCGCGCGTAGCGGTAAGGATGGACACGGCTAGACGTGCGCCCATGACGAGGATTTTCTGCCCCTCCGGCGAACAGCGCATGCGGGCAGTTATGGCTTTGCGGTAGAGGTCTGGCTCGGGCTTGGAGCGCGGGAAAGCCGTGCGCGGTGGGAGGGGCGTGCGCTCAGGGGCGAGTGGGGACGTCGGACGGCGACCGTTTATGAGGTGCTGTGTTGGTGGTGCTGGTGCTGGTGCTGGTGCTGGTGCTGCGGACCGTGGTGCGGAAGCTGCGTGGGGGAGACGAACACGGATTGGGAGGGTGGGAGTAGGCTGTACAGGCTTTGTGATGATTGTAATTGTGGCAGGCTCGGTATGTCTGCTGAGGAGGATAGATTTGCGACGCTCACGCTGATCTTTGTAGTAGCGGAGGGTGCGCTGATATGGCACAGGAGAGGCGGGGTCGGTGGATGTGGAAGGGAGTGGGGACGTGTAGGAGTCGTTTTGGATGGATGGAAGAGCGAGGAATGAGGTTGTACGACGGAGGGAGCCCATTGTTGTTGTGCTGGTGCGAGGAGCCTTGAGAGGTCTTGGAGTGGAGCTGGTGGTTGGGAAGGAGAAGGAAGACGTCCGTTTACGAGGATCTGGGGGCTGGAGCTGGAGTCTTGTGAGGGCGGTGGACGAACAGGACATCAGCGGTTCACAGGTTTGGTGCAGACGTAAGTCAGCTAAGACTAGGCTTTATTTCCGGTTTCCGGGCAATGCCAAGTAACACGTGATAACACCATTGTTCACACGCATGACTCGACTCCGAGTTACGTAATAATCAATAATACCATTCCGCTCAACGGTCTCGATCCCGCTTCGATGTCGTCCAAGGACAGCTGCTTGTTGGCATCAGATAACCAACGGATAGCCTTGGCTGCGGATGGCGATGGGCCAGTAACAGTAACAGTAACAGGTAACTTGAAACGCAACGTTGCCTTGCTCCCGCTGATAACCAGTCCAGATCACGTCCACGGGGTGGATGGCTACCGTTCACCAAGAGATGTAAGCCATCTTCGATAGAATTCTGCCTCCCCCCCCCGCCGATACTCTTCTCTGGTCACTCAGGCCTCTCCCACATCAGATCGATCCAGCACAACCGCTGACGATCCCCCTTCAAATGTAATCGGGACGCCCTACCCCGCTCATTCCCATCCTTTCGAATACCCCTTCCCAGATACCGCATCCGGTCCCACACTTTCCCAACTCTCTGACCTTCTCGCCACTTCCTCGTTCCCGATCTGCACAAGTTCCCTCGCCGCCGCCTCTCAACCTACACTCAGTGGGTCTCCACCCTCCGTCGTACACCCAGGCCTGCAGGATATCCCAATCTATCGACAGACACATCTCAGGTCGCCGAGCGCCGTCGGGATGGAACCACCTATCCCTCCCGGGCTAACGGCAAAACGATATCAATGGACTCTTGGTCCGAGACCGTTGCTGGTGCGCCTTGGGAGTGAAGGTAGTCGGATAAACGACTTGAGCACTGACAGCAGTGCCAAGACCGCAGTAACAGTAGCCGGCGAGTCATTTCACGATCATGGTCGGGAACAACTGGAATCGCCTCGGTTGGCTGGAAACACCCTGGTTTCTGCAGAGCCCGAGGTTTTAGTCATGGGAGAAGGTAGTCGTGATGATGTGGATGGGAATTGTGAACCTCCTGGAGAGTAGCGTGTGTGACCTCTGTACATCGGAAAGGCGTTCCACATCACTTGACGAAGCGTTTCCGTGGAAGACCAGGTTTATACAGCATATGATATATATGGGTGTTGGATACCGATACGTCCTGGGCGTCTCCTGGTTTTCTTCATGCATGCTGTGTTTGGTTTCCAATCGCATCAATACACGCGTCACATGTTTTTACCTCGTCGACGACAATTATAGTCTTTTCTTCCCCAGGAATGTCAGTGGTTTCCAATATCCTCCACACTCAAGGCTCAATCAAATCAGATGCCTCTCGTTCACTACATCACCCCTTTGCTTCCACCCTTCCTCTGGCAAATGTGCCGCGGCAATAAGGAAAACACACGACAGCATAACAAAGACGAAGAATACTGCATAGCCGCCTAGCAGATTATGTTCAACCGACAAGGCAAACATGGAAGTCGCCATCGCCGGCCCGACCGCACGAACGATGGATACGGTGGTCTGCGACAGCCCGTTCGTCGCCCCGAGGGAACGTGAGTTCGGAGCCGCCGTCGTGATGAATATAAAAATACAGCCTTTTTGGTAGTAGTGGGAGGCAACTCGGACGTTTTATCACGATAGCATGATAGCATGATAAGATGTCACATACCATATGCCATGTCCACGATGACCATAAACGTGAGTTCGCACCACAAGACCACCCAAACCAACGTATTCCACCCCCATGCTCTCACGAGCAAGTTCGCGAGCGGTAATAGCGAAAATACGGGAATGAAGGAGAGCATCCCTGTAAAAAAGAGGCGCTTGACACCCCATCTGCGTACGATCTTCGCAAAGAACAGGACTTGGAAGACACCGGTGGCAAGTCCTAGTACAGATAAGTACCGGCCGATCACTAGGGGCGATAGCCCCAGTCCACCGAATTCCACGGGTGTCGCCAGGAAGAGAGGTTTCAGCGAGAAAATCGCTGAATCAAGGAACGCCAAGGCCGCATAGTTGATTACCGAAACAATGACGGGCAATACAAGCAACTCTCGAAACGAAACTGGCCCCTCAAGCTCAAGTTCTGGCTCGGAAAGCACTTGGACGTTTGGGTCTACATTGGGGCGAGATGTGTCCTTTCTTGGGGGCATGGTCTACGGCTGTTTGTGAAAAAGAAGGGTGTGACAGTGATGACACGGGTGCTTACCTCCTTCAACCATGTGAGTGCAATCACAATAGTGATGCCAACGAATACAGCCGCAGCTGCACAAGGTAAAAAATACGGGTATTCTTCCCAAAACGCGTCACTAAAGTAGCTTGGGAAGCGATCGCGAGGGCGCGAGAGGAAACCACCCAAAAGGGGGCTTCCCATTCGGTCGCGCGGTTATCAAAGTTTATTGGATACATCGAACTGAAGCGGCAGCGTACCCTATAGTACTCCCCATGGAATAGACGATCGGGATCAACGCAAATCCTTGCGCCCTGTTTGTTGAATCGGTGATCTCTCCCATCATGCTCTTCATCACACCAATATTGCCGTTAAGAAAACCAGCTAGACACCGACTTTTTCAAAATGTTGAACTCAGTCAATAGAAAAACATTCCACAGCCATTTGCGAACCTCACAACGAGGCCCCACAGAGTTCTGGATAAACCAAAACATAGCATCGAGATGCCTGCGCCGAACAATCCTGTCAAGAGAACTGGTTTCCGGCCGATGGAGTCCGAGAGACTGCTCCACTGAAATACGGTAGTTGCTTCTGCCACATAGAATAAAGAGATCTGGAATATCGGTGTTAACGAATTGTACAGTACAATGAACATTACGGCCCAAACTCACAATTAAACCAGCGTAGTAGCCAGTCTGCTTCTCATCACCCCCACTGATGCCAAAATCATTTATCAGCTAAGAATTGCTTGTTACAAGTAGGTTAAAGGTGAAGGTAACAGCGAGTGGTACGAACCTGGTTGATGAATGGATAAATACACTGTCGAAGAATAGTTTTCAGCAGATAGATATCCAAGTTCCTTCGAGCTCTGCTAGTACCTGTGAGCAAATCGGCTCGCAAAACTGCAACAACAAAAGAATCGAGAGCTGAAATTTGGGTAATGAGGAGGGCGCAACCGGGAGAGTCGTTGCAGTCCGAGTATTATCGGATGCCGATGATTGCAACAGAGGAGTCTCTTCGTCGAGGGGTGGTCTTGCCTTTGCCATGACTGGCATACGATGGATTCAGCCTAGTGCCGGATTCGATGACCAGCGCCTTGGCAACTTGTCCTTTTCTTCCTACTCTGTCAGTCAAACTTTCTCCCATCGGCTCTGAGACCTGAGCTCACAGAAAACTTGTGACGAACAATAAAATCGACACCCACACTGTTTTGGGGAGTGCAAAATCCTACAAGTGTTTTACAGGCATCAGGAAAACGGAAATGGAAGTCAAAGTCAACCACCAGCAAGCCGGGATCCTGGACGAAATCCAACGCTGAAATCAGTGAACCATGATGATTGTGACGATACGTTTCATTGAAATAAAACATACCTCTATTGATCTTCCGTTATCAATGTAGATTGTGTCCGACGATCAACAGCTATAGAGCTAGGATAACTGAGGATGGCCGACTCGGAAGCTTTGTGGACTGGGTGCATAAGTGTATTTTCACAAGATACTGCTTTTGGATAACATTATTTTTTGGAATATTTTCACAAGCAGGATAACAACATGCTCCCTATCACGTTTGTTGACTCTGCGCGCGTTTCATTCTCGAATCCAGTACGGCAACTACTGAGGACTGTCTAGCGGTAAACCCAAGGCAGCGTGTGCAGCTGAGCGCTTGAAGAAGATTTATGTGCCCGTTCATGGCACGTATTGTCCTGACACACGTTGCTGTGCAGAATGCAAATGGTATCACGCAGACACAGAAGGCCAAAGGACGCAGCTGCACGCTCAGGTGTTTTCGAGTCCTTCTACAGGGCTGCAATCACACGGACCCCCGAGGCCATCTCAGATCCCAACGTTAAGCTCAAGATCCTCTGTGAAGCAGAAGGAGCCGCTTTGAAAAATTCCAGATCAACGGCTGTTATTCACGCCATTAATTTTGAGTGAGAGAGTGTGGCAGGTACGCCGTTAACTTTGTCGATTAGTCGTGCTATTCCAGATTGATGTTGCAGAATCTAATTCTGGCCCTCCGCCATCCGGACAACTTGGCAACAGAATATCGTAGTTCGCAGATGGGAATCAATGTCGACATAGGACCCCTGGGGTGCCTCCGTAACACCCGGACCAAAATCACCCAAACTAGCCTCATGTTATCGTTGAACTTCCCTGCCAGATCGTTATGAACGCCGCATTTGGTTTCGACATGGCGTGCGACTACGTCATCCAATACACGCCTGGGCTGCTATTATTGCAATCCTGCTGGTTTGTTGTTAATGCCTTGGCGGTCTCTGACAGACCGCACGTTGGATCAAATGTGCACAGCAACGAGGCCAGGCTTGGCGTCAATTGCTGCATCAACTACGGTTGAATTACGTTGCTCCAACAACGCTTGGGTAGTTGTTTTCCATTCTGCAAAGCCGTGGCTGGACTATTTCTCATCAGAGTTCACGCTCCTGCTCCTGCACCCTGAGGGAACAGTTTAGTATCGGATCCGATGATCAGCGGGCCTACTTTGTCAACTTCTCCCATCTGCTCGAAAACTTGTAATGAACAATAAAATCCACCCCCCACTATTTTGGGAGTGCAAAATCCCGCAATGATTATCACATTCTTTTCAATAAAAAGGGTGCAAAAGACCTCCAGGCTAAGTGCAAAGGTCAAATGTCTCCGTCAAGCGGTGTCTAGCCATGACACTAGTACTGACATGCGATCTATCATCGAGGATTGCTCGATACTAGTCATTCATACAGATCTGAGGAAAATCTGCGGCGCACAGCCAGGACGGCTTCCCGAGTCCCGACTCGGGCAACCGTGGCTGGATTTGCTTATCTCGCAATCGGTCTACTTGACGTCCACGTCTTCAAGCTTCAAGAGCTCGAGATGCACATTCTTCCCCGAGAACAAGCCAAACTGCTCCTTCACCAAGTGCACTCACCTCCAAGCTGCTCGATATCACAGCATCTACTAACGAGCACAATTGACGCAGGCAGGATTCCTGGCTCAGAAGCGTCTCGCGCGGGGACTACAACTCAATCAGACCGAGGCGGTTGCGTTGATCGCCTCTCAGCTGCAGGAACGAATTCGAGATGGTCTTCATTCCGTGGCTGAACTGATGCAACACGGAAAGACTTTACTTGGTAGGAGACATGTCCTGCCATGCGTTCCGAGTCTCCTACACGAGATTCAAGTAGAAGGAACATTCCAAGATGGGTATGATTGTTTTTCCTTATCGTGCCATCGATGTCTCATAACCTATCAGTGTCTTCCTTGTCACCGTGCACGATCCCGTTTGCACGGAGTCTGGAAATTTGGAAGCTGCCCTCTATGGCTCATTCCTTCCCATTCCAGCCGACTCCCTTTTCCCGGTTGTCGATGCTGCTCAATACCAGCGCGAAAACGCACCGGGGGCCATCATCGCGGGAATGGAGAGGATCGTGATCAACAAAGGTAGAGAGCGCATCCAGCTAAAGGTCACCAACAACGGCGATCGCCCCGTCCAAGTATGTATCGGACCCTCTAGGCTGATCACGGTGCATCTACATGTCCTCCACAGATAGGCTCGCACTATCACTTTATCGAAACAAATGCGGCTTTATCGTTCGATCGCGGAAAGGCTTATGGCAAGCGACTCGATATTCCTGCTGGAACAGCAGTTCGATTCGAACCTGGTGATGTTCGAACTGTGAGGTTGTGCTCCATAGCAGGTGCAAAACTTATTTCTGGCGGGAATGCTCTTGCCTCTGGCGTGGTCGATCTTGTCCGAACGGACGAGATCGTAAGCAAATTAGTGCAAAAGGGCTTTGCACATGTACCAGAGCCAGGAGCACTCGAGGTGACGGTAGACGCTGACATGAGCAGAGAAGCCTACATTTCCATGTATGGCCCTACTAAAGGCGATAAAGTTCGCCTGGGCGACACCGCTCTTTGGGTCGAGGTGGAAAGGGATGAGGTGCGCATTCTCGTTGAATCTCGAGTGATTTGACTAAATCTGAGACAACAGACCGTCTACGGAGACGAGGTGAAATTTGGCGGAGGTATGAAATTTATCTTTTCGATGACATAGTTGAACTCTGTCATTACCTAGGAAAGACCATCCGCGAGGGTATGGGTCAAGCAACAAATCGACCAGCCTCTGCAACCCTCGATCTTGTTATCACCAATGCTTTGATTATCGACTGGAGCGGAATCTACAAGGTAGGCCTTCTCGTTGCTAATGGTCGTTCCAACCAATTATCCAATTTTAGGCAGATATTGGAGTAAGGGATGGGGTTATTGTAGGAATCGGGAAAGCTGGCAATCCCGATGTCATGGCCCACGTCAATCCCTCCTTGATCATTGGTTCTTCGACCGAAGTGATCGCTGGCGAGAAATTAATCGTGACAGCGGGAGCCATCGACGCCCATGTGCATTACATTTGTCCTCAGCAGGTAGAAGAAGCCCTAGCAGCAGGCACGACTACCATGATCGGCGGAGGCACGGGTCCAAGTGCCGGAACAAACGCAACTACGTGCACGTCCAGTCCCTTCTATATGAGACATATGTTGGCGGCTACAGACGGGTTGCCGATGAATTTCGGCTTCACGGGCAAGGGAAACGATGCGGGACCTCTTGCTTTGGAAGACATTGTGAAAGCTGGTGCAGCTGGCTTGAAACTGCACGAGGATTGGGGGACCACTCCCGCTGCCATCGTAAATTGCTTGGATGTTGCCGACAAGTACGACGTTCAGGTCAGTTGGATCCTTGGTCGTTTCACCATATCATCTGACTGACGACGTCGTTAGGTTAATATTCACACGGATACCTTGAATGAGAGTGGATTCGTCGAAAGTAAGCCTGCTGGGCTTGAAAGCTTTGGCTCCCATTTAACCATGTATCCAGGCACTATTGCTGCATTCGGAAATCGCACCATCCATACATACCACAGTGAAGGAGCAGGTAAGTCTCCAAACAGTGTCTTCCACCAAACTAAAATTATCTCAGGCGGCGGGCATGCACCCGACATTATCGTTGTATGCGGGCTTGAAAATGTTCTTCCATCGTCCACGAATCCGACTCGTCCGTATACAAACAACACTCTTGATGAACACTTAGATGTCGGTCACCACCACACATTTCAAATTTTGGAGTATAACATTACTTCTTTTCAAAGATGCTCATGGTCTGCCATCACCTCGACAAATCTATCCCTGAGGACCTCGCTTTTGCCGAGTCCCGTATCCGAGCGGAGACAGTCGCTGCGGAGGATGTTCTGCATGATACTGGTGCCATCTCTATGATCAGCTCCGATTCCCAGGCTATGGGTCGCGTGGGTGAGGTTGTCAGCCGTACGTGGAGGACGGCCAGTAAGATGAAAGAGTTCAGAGGATCTCTTTCCTCGCTGGGTGATGTGGGCCAAAAGGATAATGCCCGAGTCAAGCGGTACATTGCGAAATACACGATTAATCCGTGAGCTTCGCACTCCATCTTCGAAAATGTCGTTTTTACAAGTTAATTGGTCCCGTTTGTCCAGTGCAATCACCCATGGAATCAGTCATCTCGTTGGCCAAATCGGAGTGGGCACACTAGCTGACCTGGTGCTGTGGAAACCCGAGAACTTTGGTGCCAAACCCGAGATGGTCCTGAAATCGGGCGTGATCGCGTACGCGCAGGTGTGCAAGCTCATCTTTTCCGAGATCTCAAAAACGATGAACTGATCGGTGTATTCTATAGATGGGCGACGCAAACGCATCCATCCCCTCCGTCCAGCCGTTCTTCTCTAAACCAATGTGGGGTTCTCACCCCGCCTCAGCGGCGCTCAACTCCGTATCCTTCGTGTCGCAGGTCTCGATCACATCCGGCACCGTTGCGTCGTACGGCCTGTCCAAACGCTTTGAAGCCGTGCACCATTGTCGCGATGTGAAAAAGAGAGATATGAAGTGGAACGATGTGACGCCGAAGATGACGGTCGACCCTGAGAGTTATGAGGTGCGGGCGGATGGTGTATTGGCAGATGTGGCGCCTGCGGAAAAACTCCCTTTGGCCCGTGTGTACAACCTTTTCTGAGTGTAAACTGTTGTTTGTTGTATTGAAACCAAAGGAATGTGAACTTGTATTCGTCGACTAGCTGACATGAGCCCCAAGAATATCGCTTCGGGCGAAACTTACCATCTAGATGCCAGTGGGGAAGATAGGGTTAAAAGTGAATAACGATATTATGAAACAAAGGTATGTATACAATGTATATAGGTTCGCTACCTATAATAATGGGCACAACGCCATTGTCGTACGTCACGTTATCCCTCCGTCCAAGCGGGCCCATGATGGTCCGCTGTCTGAGAAGGACGTAACTCCGTCAGAGCTCGGTGGTCCACGGATGAACACCTCCCTCCTGAATCTCTTCACGTTATACTGTGGCGTGGATACCTCGGGCACACGGTCGGTAATACCGAGAGGGGGGCAAGGAACAAATAAGCCGTCAACATCCGACGAGGACTCCCAATTAGGGTCAATGACAAAATACAAGGGAGAATCATCGTCGTATGCTTCTGGCATCGTCGGGGTTTCGGGCATAGGGGTCTCAGGCGCAGGCGACGAGGGAAGTTCGCAGAGATCAGGAACGGGCGGGACATCATTGGACTGGTGCGCCGGCGTGTGATCCACGGCTGATTTTAAGCCTTTAGGTTTCTTTAACAATCTCGGTCTGGATTTTCGACTTTGAGAGTCTGGATGGTGCTTCTGGCTGTCAACCGTTTTGCTGCTGGATAAGGGGAGGGGGGGTTAGGTGTTGTTGACTGTGATTACATCGACTTGTACACTTACATGCTGAAAAATCGCCATCGTTTACCGGAGGTGGGTGAGAGGGCTTTCGGAGGCGAGCCGGGCGAGTACTTGTCTCTGACCTGCTTCAGGGGTACTGGCGACGTGGGAGCCTCTATTTGAGCGAGAAGATTCGGTGTAGACGCGACACTCGGCTGCTTTTCGAAATATAACCATAAATATAAAGTAACAGGCTTCAGATTCAAGAGCAACGTTCACCTCAGGAAAGAAATCCCAAGTATCCCATACACGGTCGTGGTGCTCAGACGGCAGTAGTGCGCGGCCGGTTTGAGATGTATCGTCTTTCGAGCGAGAGAACAGTGTCTTGGTGTGAGTGCGGTGGCTCGCGCTGATAGTAGCGTGGAACCTTTTCGCAAACATTGGTGAACAAGGACAAGGAGTAAATATGCCAAGGAGCGTGTTACGAGCAAGTGAATTCTCAAAGACAGTAGGAACAGCGACAAGGTTTGCTGCCAGGTCATTTTGGAAGGGACAAAAGTTATATAGTCTCTTCTGGCCACTGTGGCATACGGTGGCATCCGAACACACCTATTTCAGCCAATAATGGTGTTAGGACCGTCGTTTGTGGCTGGGAGCACACCACATACTCATAATCATCTTGCAAAATTTGCAGAGAAATCAAGTTACAGTATTCAAGTTGGACTGAACGTGTCGTCACTGCCGTGAAACTTGGGCGCGAATTGCAGAAAAGAAAATGCTGGGATGATTCAGTTTTACCGTTGTTCACAACGGTATTGGGTTACCAGTTGGCCGCCAGTGGCCATGGCAGCGGACTCAAGCGCAGGATCGCGGAGTGCGAAATTAGCGGAGTTTAAGCTTTTAAGGTTGATTTGAGCAAGTGACATTTTTCCTGGAAATACTAGGAGCGAAAAAAATATACTTGTATTCACTGACTGTGTTACTACGGGTCTTCTTTGAAGGTCGAGTTGAAGATGTGAGAGCTGTGGGGCAAAGCTGATCATCAAAGCCAAAGTCGGAGTTTAAAGATATCCATTCAGCCACCAAACCTCATAAGGCAATGAACAGACAGCGTGGATCTGATGGCAAGTGCTGGAGCGACAGGAGGAATTTTGGCTGTCGCGGTACACTTTTCGACAGGCTTTTGAGACCCTTTTTCGCAAGGTTTGTTGGGTAAAACAACGGCTCCGTATGCTTAGGTAAGCCAGGGGTACACGCATAATTTGGCTCGGAACTTACACGGAATGCTTCCAGTAAAGTCACCGCTCTTACCCAGCTCGACTTATTCACAATGCTCCCCGACAACAGAAATGAGGAAACACCTTTGTTGCCTCCAAAAAAACGAACACCTATACCCTTGTTTCAATTTTCTATCATCTTGTTCCTTCAACTTGCGGAACCGCTAACGTCACAAGTCATTTATCCATTCGCTCCACAAGTATGCTTCCTTCTTTTTTTTAAAAAAAAGTTTAACTAATATTAATTGCGAAGCTCATACGAGATATCGGGATGACCCATGGCGACGAGGCTCGCGTTGGTTATTATGTTGGAATCATGGTTTGTACCTGCAGTTCCATCCTTCTCAAAATAGCAATCGTTAACACCATATCGTGTAGCAATCTTTATTCTTTCTGACACAAGTCAGTTTCTCACCACCCCATTCATACTTGAGTCTTTGATCAACATTTCGTTGACAAGGCGATCACGGTATTACACTGGGCACAACTGTCCGACCGTGTAGGTCGAAAGCCTGTCATTTTGATCGGCTTATTCGGCTTGTCCTTGTCCATGTATTGCTTTGGCCTGGCAAAAACATTCACCGGCCTTATTCTCAGGTTCGTCTTCAGACCCATGTTCCGATGCCCTATTCTGCAACTTTTCTCTGCAGCCGTGCTCTTAGTGGCATGCTCAATGGTAACATTGGAGTCATCAAGAGCATGCTCGCAGAAATTACTGATTCTACCAACATTGCGCGAGCCTACGGATGCATGCCAATAGCATGGTCAACTGGATCAACTCTTGGGTAAAGATCTTCTTCAAATCCTACGAAAAAAACACTTGACTTCTTGTAGTCCCATAATTGGTGGCTTCTTGTTAAATCCTGCAGAACGTTTTCCTGGTCTCTTCGGAGATTCTGAATTCTTGAAAACATATCCCTATTTTTTACCCTGCGCTGTTCCTGCGACGTTTTCAGTCATCGCCTGGATTGTCGCGTTTCTGTATCTTAAAGAGGTACTTGGACACATTCGGAGCTATATATTGGAACTCATTGGTTATCTTTAGACTATTTCGTCGCCCATCTCCTTCCCTCAGCTTTTCAGCTTTCGGGATAGTAAAACGGATCATCATCCTCAAAATATCGGCGAGTCAGAGGAACCTTTTTCGCCTACTCAGAGGGATGAGGAACTCCCACTTTCCCTCCGCGCTATTCTCATCCCGCGAGTCATTATTGTAGCAGCCAACTACGCTTCTCTCTCCCTCGTAGACATCGCATATCGCGCCATCCAACCCCTCTTTTTATCCACACCTATTGAACTCGGCGGTCTGGGTCTTTCTCCTCCCGAAATTGGAAAAATCATGTCCATATTCGGCGTTCTCAATGGGTTTATCCAAGTCTTTGTTTTTCCCAAGATTCACGACCGTTGGGGCTCCAAGAAAATTTTCATCCTGGGAATTGCAGCTGGAATTCCTATGTTTGTATGTTTCCCCTTCCTCAACCACCTAGCACGCTCTTTGGGAGTCGACACCACTGTTTGGGTAGTGATCGGACTGCAGATCGTTTTGTCGGCCATAATGAGTTTGTCCTTTGGTAGGCTGATCTTTCACACACTCGCCCAGTGCTTGTTACACGCTGACAACTATCATTTTCCCAGGTGCGATATTTATATACATTGCTGCATCTTCCCCGAACCGGGCGTCTCTTGGAACTACAAACGGTCTCGCTCAAATGACTGTATCGGTCGTGCGCGCTATCGGACCAGCGGCTGCCAACTCGTTGTTCTCACTGTCGATAGAAGGGCAATATCTTGGTGGGTTGCTTGTTTATTGGGTGCTGATTGGAGTATCAGTGATGTCTGTCGTAATGGCAGCCATGTTGCCTAGAAAGCTTGATAGATAGAATAATACGGACCGGCTTTTTGCAGCGGACTTGGCGCGAACTACTGCCAGCGTATGAAGTACAATAAACGACCGCCACAACCAAAGAAGGCCAAAGTGTGGCTGGCCACTGCGTTGACCGTTTCACTGCCTTTAGCGCCTTTGATTTGACAAGTTGCTGGCAATTGTCTTCCCTTCTTTGACCTTGCCATCCACATTGTTCCACTCCACACTTGGGCTTGCTCAACATCTCTTATCGTTCAATGTCTGGCTTTGCTGCTCTTATGGCGCTCAGCGCCACGCAAACTCGGGCAACGCAGAGCGCCGTCGATTCTGCTATTGTGCAACGCAAACGCAACGAGGAGGTGAGGCGAAAACAGCAGGAAGAACAGGAGCGCAAGGAACGGGAATTGCAGCGCATTATGCGCCTTAAACATTTCGAGGATGAGAAGCGCGAGCTGGAACAACGGCGGCGCCTGGAGCAGGAAGCTCAGGATAGAGAGTTAGTGCTGCAGCGGAGGGAGGAGCGGCAGCGGGAGGCCCTGCGTTATGGCCCCAAAAGACCTAAGCCCGCTTCCGCCAGCGACGCTGCTCCCAAGTGGCCCACCTCTAATGCCCATGCCCATGCCCATGCCCGAGAGGAGGTTCGCAGACGGCGGACATCCTCTGATGACGATGACGATTCTGCCCTCACGAGGGAGGAGAAACGCGAGCGCAAATTACAGGCTGACTTAAAGCGAACTTTCCTCCCTGTGAAACGCCCAACGCACGCCAGTGGGTACTCCAAGGCTGGGAAGCGGCTTCCGGGAGGTGCTTTTGACACCATGGCCTCGCCTGCGCCGGCCGATTCTGGTCCTGCAAACCAATCGGTCAAGGCACGAATCTCAGCTATTCCAAACACGCTGACGAAGTTGAACGTTGTGAAACGGGATACACGCACCATTGACGAGATTTTGCAGGATCGAGCCAAGGCGCGGGATGTCAAGGTCCTTGATGGGGACGAGGCACGGGAGTTCAACGATTGGTTCGGGAAGGCCAAGAAGAAGGAGCCGGTGAAGAAGACCGTGCTACTGTCTGTCTCTTCCCCGACATCTCGTTCCAACACACCAACGTCTCAGCCATGGTCCTTGAGTAAATATACACAGTTGTTGCTGCGTCTGTGATCTCACGCTCCAGTTCCAGCGGGCAACGACGTCCCAGGGGCCGTTTCCGTGAACAAGACTATTACTACAAAGCAGTCTGGGAACAAACAACTTGCGTCTTGGACCAAGAATTCGTCGCATCTGACCAAACTGAACTCATCCACGGCAAGGTCATCGTCATCAAACGGTTCTACGTCCGCTTCTTCCTTTGTCAGATCCAAAACGTCCTCTAGCAACACTTCTGGTTCAACTCTCAATGGCCGCCACCCCACCAAGAAACGGGCCTGTTCGCCGAGTTTGTCCGACACCTCGCCTTCTCGTTCAGCCAAGAGACGCGCTGTGTCCCCTGTCCCTTCACGAAGTGTTCTTAGCACTGAGATTTGGAAAATGTTTGGTAAAGATAGAACGAGCTATATGCAGAGAGATGTGTATAGCGATGACGAAGATATGGAGGTGAATGCAACATTGCTGGAGAAGGAAGAATTACGAAGGTTCGTCGTCATCATCCCACACTTGATCTTCTTCCTGTACTCTTACTGGTACCTACGGCTCATGTCGAGGGAACTGTAGTTACCTCATTGCCCAGAAGGAGGATCAAGCAGCTCTGGAGGAGGAGAGGCGTCACGAAGAAGAGAAACGAAAACGAAAGAAGGAAAAGGAGCGGCGGGTATAAACCACGCTTTGGATGGCATCAGCGGTGCACTTCCCCATCTTGTCAGCAGCAGATACCACTCTTCAAAAGCTGATTGACGATTTCGGATCCATGTCTTTGTTTTTTTTGGGGGGTGGGGGGAAACATCCATCTACGTGTTTCACTTTCAAGTTCTCGGCTTTCACCATATATATCCATATCGCATGAATCTCCTGTAGTCGTACGCTCCATCAATAATCATCTCGAATGCAATAGAAAGGAATAATATTTGTGGGGAGAAGTCCGAATGACCGACGCGAAGTACTTTTTAGTGGGAAAAGGGATGGCGAAAATAATAAATATTCCGCGAAGAAGTCCAGAATCAGCCACTCTCATCCAATCGATGCCGCTTCCTGGGACCATCAGGCCCAAACTGCCCCGTGGCGCCACCACCTTGAGCCCCTTGCATGAATGCAGGATTGAAATGACCTTGAAAGGCAGGGTATCCACCTCTCCCACCACCACCCATAGGACCAGTAGGAATTCCCATACCTAAACAATAAATATCGGTATAGTAGTAAGCATGATCTAGGGAACTAGAAGCTCGTACCCATACCACCCATCATACCACCTCTCCCTGTCATCATGCCGCCTCCACCTCTTGGGCCTTGGGGAATCATCCCGCCGCCTCGTCCTGCATACCCGCCACCCATCCCGCCACCCATCCCACCACCATATCCGGTATTCCCTATACCTCCCATGCCACCCATCCCCATGATGCCCATGCCGCCCATGCCACCCATGCCACCCATTCCCCCAATCATCGCAGGCATATTGTTTCGCATCATCCCCCCACCCATCATCGCCCCACGCGACATTCCCATCATATTCACATGCTGGATTTGGGGAGCACCTCGAAATTGTCCTCCGCCACCACGTCCCATATTCCCTCCTCCCATGCCAGACGTAGGAATGGACGCCACGTTGCTCTGTTGTGGAGGACGCCCATCTCGTGGCGGAGGTTCTGAGTTAAGGTCAGGTACACGATCAGTCGGAAGGTCATACCATGGAATCCGACGGAATTACCTTTCGGAAGCGTGCGGAAAGGATTACCCTGAGAAGAACTTGTTAATGTTGCTGTTACGTGACGATTCTGGAAGTCACTGCAAGACATTTATCAATACCCGAACGGTGATCACACCAGCAGGGACGTACTTATTATCAAACCAGGTCTTGAGCGTGGCTGCATCTTCATACTTCCCACATTCGATGTATGCGATCCTGACGAGTTGGTTAATGTGTGAACGCGAGAAATCCCATTCGCTTCATTTACCCTTTGCTTTTCCCGTTTACTTTATGCTCAGAAAAAGTAATATCTTTGTGATCAATCGTAACTCCAATAGTAAGGGCGATTTGGCGCAGGTCTTCATCAGTTGTCCACTGCAAAATAAGCAACCAATACAAAGAACAAAGACTCTCAGAACGGTAGAAACATGAGACTAAACCACTGAACAAACGGACCCATTGTAAATCTCCAATATACAACGCATCATGGCCCGTTAACGCCACGCCTTGCCCATCTACGCTGTTGCTAATCTGTCCACCAGTTATCGCGGAGCCGGAGCCGGAGTAAATACCATTCATGTTAACATTGGGGTCAGCTTGGGCTACAGATGCACTGGGCACAGCAGTCTGAATTCCTCGCGGAGCTTGCGGTGGATGATGGCGTGACTCCAAAGGTTTATTTTCGAGTGGGTCCTCTTCTCGTGGCCTCTTTTCTCCAACCACTGGTTCAATGACCGATGTGACTGAGGCAACCTGTTGTTCTTCTACGCCTTCTTCGAGGACATCATACTCTTCCTTAATCTATAAACATTTCATCAATGTTGGACAGGCTTTGCGGGAAGTAATACGCCTACCTCATCCGAATTCGTTACATGATAGCCCGCGTCCTCGCCATAGAGATCAAAATCGTCTTCAGGCATGTTCGTTTGACTCAAACAGGAACGTGAAAAAAAGTGATTTTTTTGCTCTGAAAGTTGGAGATGACAGGAGGTTTGAGTACCGTCGAACAGGATGGACGGAAGACAAGGACAACAAAGTGAAATCAGTCAAAAATGTAACAAATGTCCGGCGCTCCACAAAATCAGCAGCTGCAACAGCAGAATGGCCTCTTACATGCAATGTGATACAGGACAGGTTCTATACACTCTGACGTCTTTGTCTTTAGAAAGAGATACACGGATGCGGCAAGCACGACAGGAACGGCGAGCCAAGACAACGCGGAAGTGGGAGGAGCGGGCGACGTTGCACAAGGAAAGCGCTCGTCGGGAAGCGCTTTAAAGGGCATCATGTTTGGTCATGTTTGGATTCGGTGGCAACAAGTAGTACTAAGCTGTGTTCTCCTTGCTAAATTCTCCTTCAATACGCCTTGTACCACCTCCTCTTGATTTGCCAGCCATACACCAAAAGGAGGGGTCCTCAGCCACCGCTCATAGAATTGTTTTTGCGTCCCAGCAGATCGGAATGGCAACGGAGATCCGTGAGCCTTGAGAGATATGAAGAAATTGGATGGACTGAAGGGCTTCAGCCGCAGGGTATTTTGTGAAGACAATTCCGCCGGAGGAGGTATAAGAGTGTTGAGATAACGGTTAAGAGGTACGAGAAAGGCAGTGGTTCTCGAACAAAAATGACGTCGTAGCACAAGGGAAGCTTCCATTCCTACACCAACGTCAGGATGTAATAGGAAGAATTGAACAAATGAACGCACTAGCCCGATCTCCGCGTTTACAAGCATCTTCGAGTTGTTTCAGCAAGGAATGGTCTTTCGATATGAAGCGTTTATGGGTTTTGGTTTTCCAGCCAGGGGAAGGCCCAGCCAGTGTTGTTCCCCCAAGCTTCGAGTGATGCGTCCTGATTACTCGAATCTGTATTTTAGTGTAATAGTAAATGAAATGAGGCAATCCTACTGTACACGCCGCCCCAGACTCAATACATGCGGCCAATGCTTACACAGCCGCTCAAATATAGGATTGGTCACACCGAGTATAATACCGGTCTTTGGCGGCAATTTATTGACCATCGAGGAATAGTCTTGGTCATGTATTGTGAAATAAGGGCGGAAATCGTTGGCTAGAGGTATCTACGGCGAAAATAAAATCAGCGCTTAAAAACATGGGAGCAGACGTATAATACAGGGCGAAGAAGGTCCCGGAACCACCAAATTGCTTGACTTGTCATAGCTGCAGAGGACCCAAAAACAAGTATCGGCTCGCAAAGTAGTAAGCATTCCCATATTGACCAAAGGTGAGACAGGGAAGCTTCAAAGAGCATCAAGGGCGGTGGAACCAAAGGTGCCATCGACGCCAGAATCTAACCATCACGTTCAGTCAAGAACGAACCAGCGAAGATTTGCAACAGACGTGAATTTGAGGGACATAAACCTCGCCAAATGAGGACGTTTCGGTCAATTGTTGAGTGTCAGCCGTCTGGGGCAGTTCAACTGGTAATATTGACCCCAGAAAGCCTAGTTGAAATGTCGCCCCGGCCGTCGGGTCGGGCCTTCGATCCACCAAGTCAATAGTCAACCAAATTGAAAATTTGGCAAGCCCAACTATACCAGTTAGAGATGTGATGACAAGCGGATTCCAACATTGGGATCCCGTGATTTTGATACAGAGGTCCTAGAATCGACGATACGGCCGAAAACAAAGCTGGATATTGATGATATGTAAGGATAACAAGGGATCGCTACAAACATACACTCAGTGACATTCCAGGTCGTTACAACTTGAATCACCTGCTGGTAACCTCTTTTCGATGTCGTGTCACGCCTTTGCGAAAAATATGAGTAGCAATAGATAAAGCCATCTGTGGAGCCGCATGGTTTCATTGAGTCTTCTGAGCTGTCTCTTTCACAAATACGGAATGAATGAACTTGCGAGCCTTGATCGTACTGGACAGAATCAGGAAAAGAGGAGAAAGCTCTTCCAGCAAATTCTGTTACTCTTAGATCGATCAGTAAAGGAAATACATACTCACATATTTTCTGATTCCGATTGAGATAAGGCCGACGGTGGGAAGATGCCATGTATCGCTGGTCCAATATCCAAGTCAAATTCGACTAGAGTAAGCTGTTAAAAGGTTGCAAGTTCGTGGCAGAGGATACACGCCTATCACTAGACCAAGAATCCATCGTTGCATCCTCAGTAGAGAATCGGCATCCACTTGAAGTTCAACCCTCAAGTCGGTCTTCAATTTGGGACGATGAAAACTACGGGGTAACGTCCTCGATCGAGAGATAGTTCTATAAAATAGACTTTAGGTTGATCCTTTCACTCATGAGTCAGGAGGTGGGTACCGAAGGCAAGGCGAAATCGGCGGTGGCGTTTTAGGTGAAGTCAGCGTTCCCATGATCCTGGCTCCTGGAGCGGCGTCATGTTTGTCGACTTTGGATGTTTCGAATTCAAGGCTCGATACTTTGTAAGGGGGCATTTCAGTTTGCCTGAATTAGTGAATGTTTGGCGCTGTTAGATCCAGAGGGTGTCCAACAACACAGGACAACAAACATCTCTGACTCGGAGATGGGTGCAAACTACATGGGCGGAAAGAGGTCAGCAACATGGATACCTTACTGACGGTCTAACCTGTTCAAGCTCACCAAATAGGAGTGCTGCAAAAGCCCGTTCGAAGGACACTTCCGGGAAGCTGCAAAAGAGCTTTTTCAGTAAACAGCGTTTTGACCTCCTTGCAGGAGGTCTGAGAGGCAACAGAGGTCAGCCTCGGTCTGGGAAGCTTCAACGCGAGGAAGTCATGTCCGAAATAATGTTGGCTCATGCGAGGCGCGCCCTCCCCTCTCATGCTGATGCTATTCCACCACATACTCCGACCGCCGAGCCCGGCGTAGCAAAGGTCAACGGGGCTTCTCAGACCGTATTCAACTCAGATTGTAGACGTATAATTCGCTCTTCCAAAGTGCTCGACGCCTTGGAAATGTCGGATCGTGTGTATTGGCCCATGCTACAGTTCTGGGCCGCTCTCAATACTGTTTTTGGATAGCGATGTTCTTGAGATCGGAAATGAACCGCATCCTAGCTATTCCAGATCCTGCAGGACTTACCGGACGTCGCATCATCTCGTCTAATTCGGTATTGCTTTCACCCAAGCGGCTTCGTGCTCAAGAATTTACACCACCACCTGGCCTAAACAAGCGACCGGTATTCCATGGCATCCAACTTTTAGGTTATTTTGATTTGATTCTCAATTTTCACAGAGACTTGATTCTAATGGTGACGGAAATGGTCTCACCCATTTGGTGCGTCTAATTTGCCTTACCCATGTTGCAAAAACTGCAAATGACGATCTTTTCTCCAAGATTGGAACCAGCTCACTTGCCGTCCCCATTCCTCTCCAACCCCGTTCTTTTGATTACGAAGACGGAGATGCCTTTTCACCAGTTACCGACAACTTCATCTTGACAGAAGAACAATTCTCTGCCTTGAGCGATGGTCATCATTCACAATATGGAGAATTTCAGCTTATTGACAGGAGTATCACTCTCGGCGATCTTGGGCAATCCGAGTTCGAGGCAGAGCTTCATGATGAAAGTATGGGATACATTGGAGATTTCTCTGAACCAAGCCCTTGTGTTCTCCCAGCATTCTCTTCCACAGCCGACCATAGATTTGGTCAACCTCTGTTTCAGCAAGACGAGGATGTGACGGCGATTTCCGACAAATGTTTGCCGAATTCCAGTTCATCGTCTTTGGGGCTGTTTCTTCCTCATACCCCGGAACCACCTACAGTTTTTACTCGGTGCCCGCGTCCTGGACCCTATTTGGCCTCGGCTGCTTATCAATCTCAAATCAGTCCGATTTCGCCTCCCAAACGCAATGTTTCTACGCCGACATCTAGCTTCGTTGCTCTGTCTTTCTCTTCTCCCAGTAGATCATGCAATCTCATTTCTTCTTCAAGCCTTCCAAGCCTTCCCAATTCACAGGATCACCAAGTTCAAGTTGTCAATCCACACTCTTATTTGGATCATCGTGACTCAGATTCAGACCGAAACGGACAACTCTGGAACCTGTTCGACGAACCTGACCCCTGGAATGCTATAGGAACGATTCTTTGTCTTGAAACCAGCAAAGCGGCAAACATCAGCAGCTCACTGGAGGATGATATGCGAAAGTTTATGACAAGTGATCGAAGCGGCGTAGGATATATTCCATCCGGGTCATGGAGCGAAACAACTTCGCTGAATACGACTAAATTGCCGCAATGTGACGAGTCTTTTGTTCTTGACGAAGGGAAGTTGTCATTGGATGGCGCTGGCCGTGTTGAAGCCCTCTATGACACTCCTCGGCCGTTGACCGTGCGGACCGATGAGACCGACGACGTCGCCGATATCAAACTGCCCCACACGACTACTCTTCAACTCGAGTTCCCAAACAATGACCCGGCGATCGCAACGAATGAGTTTAGCTATTCTGATCCGTCAGGAAGAAAGCTCCTCGCAGCCGATTTTGGTCCTCGGGCAAGTGTTGAATTCGAATCAAAAGAGGTTGAGGAAGATATTTTTCTATGCCCATGTTTGTTTTCAGACAGTTCTTCAGATTCTGATGAAGGGTAGTTGAAAGTGAGAAAATGAGCATCTTTATTTGTGCCGTACATCATCTGGTTAGCTGGCTACTTTCTGGACATCTGATTTAAAATAAACTGGTATAGATCAACTGGAGCATTGAGGAGCCACTGTGCTGATACTGGTCAGGCTGGATCGAAACGATACTGATCAAACATACTTTTGGATCCAAATATGAATTACACTGGGACCTGCGGCAATTGGCTGCTTTGACCACTGCTTCCCGCCATATTCATAGACGGGTCAGGATAACTCGAAAAACCACCGGAGTTAGCACTGCTGGACGTCCCAACTGACCGTAGAAACTCGGGGTCGTATTGGTCTTCCATGGATAGTATCTTTGCTAGTTCCAAATCCGGATCATCCATATCCTCATCATGGCCGAGCGACAACAACGGCGACATGGCAAACGCGCCATCTAGACTGCTCATGGGAAAGCCCAACGAGCGGCTACGAACCCTTAGTTCAGCTTCGGAACGACGGAGCCTGGCCTGCCACAACGTCATATCCAACTCGCACTGGTCCCTGTGAAGGACAACAAACTCGTATAGAAGTCGTACAACTGACTTCGCGTCCCTCGTGTCGATATGCTCCTATGAGTGCAGGGAATGAGATGAAAGATCCATTTGCAACACAGCTAGGCTGACTTACACCACCCGCAGCTTTGGGTTGTTCTTTGTCCACATCCGGGGCAGGACCTGAGTCCGGAATCTCCTGTGCGTGCAATGACAATGGGTTAGAGGTTACTACGATAAGTATAAATTAAACTCACGCTGGACCCAGCTTTAGATACCTCGCGAGGGTTGACTGCCGTATCAGAACCATCTCCCTCCGGTTCAAGAACGGGACAAAAGGACTCGATCGTTATGTCGTCCAGGATCTCTTGCAGGCTATGATCGACACCGACATTGTCGCAGAACGACTTGATCTTCGCCCTAAGCGACGGGCTGAATCCAGCCGAGGACGACTGCATTTCCTTGACGAGAAACTGCAGGTCTTTATTGAGCAGTGCAAACTGTTTTTCCACTTCACGTTCCGCTTGTTGCATATTAGCAAGGGTGAGCAAGTCAGCTTGGGCGTCCTTTCCAGGCTCTGGATTACTCGCAGCTGTATGCGGGCCAAGCTGGATATGCGCAAGCACGGTCAGTAGATGCAAGTTTTTTTGAGACTAGGAACAAAACATACAAGATCCATGAGTTTTATCCCCGAACTCTCAAAGCCCGGTGATTGGGCTCGAGCCTTCCCTTTCCCCTTTCCCTTTCCTTTTGCTTTTGCTTTCCCTTTCCCCTTGCCTTTTCCTGTATCGGTGGACGGCGGCGGACTTGAGTCATGCGCTTGAGCTACTTCCCCGTCACTACACATGGATGAAGTTTCGCAATTGGACTGTCCTCGTTGAGCCCATGCAGCAAATCAATCAAAGACAGACTTACGTTCACAATATCGTCGTGAGGTTGAGTGGAGTCTGCGTGTTGGGTAGATGGGACTTGGGCCTGTTCCATGTTCGATGGGAGATGGTGGATGCCGGCTTGGGGGGGTTACAATAGGACATTCCGCCTTCAAATAACCAGACGCATGCATGCATTGACGGCATGTATAATTACATGTTTTGGGACTAACCTGGGAAGTTATGTAAATCCCCGGTCCCTTTTGCAGTCGTTTCACCATCTGAAAACACCTGCTAGGCCAAATTAGACAGACCTGGGCAGTGGGCTCTCCGTCTCTGGAAGACTGGAATTGATGCAGAACCGTATATGGACCGCTCACCGTGAGTCACTGACTTTCTGTGCCATATTTGGGTGCTCACTTGCTTCAGATCGCCCATATTTGGGATTCATAACAATCTTAGTCAGACACTTCGCCGTCAGGCCTGAGGCCTGGCACCAAACGTAGCATGCGGCAAATTAATTTCAGTTTGTACCTGAAAATTCTCAGGTTCAAGCATCCGAAGGACCGAAGTGGTTTGGAAAAAAAACGGTAATGTACAACTGTGGTACTTTTCCACAGCACCGGGTCACGGCCTGACACAAGCGCTTAAGGCCTGTCCAAACCGATCATGCCTGCAAGCCACGTATGACGGCTCTGATCGGGGGAAAGGGTAAAGTCGCTGGTTGAATCATCCCCGCCTCGTCAGGCCAATACATGAGCCACGGCAACGAGGGGTTGAATCAGAAGACAACCCAACTATACCCAACAAGTCGTGCCAAGGTATCGGAAACGAGAGTACCCGACCTTTCGCAAGGGCCAGGACACCTCTTCTAATGTGATAACCACTCTTGGGGGACAAAAAAGGAAATGACAGGCCAACACATTTTCTGCCCATCATGACGTCCCTCCACATGGCACGATTCCCGACAAGATGAAGGCAATGTATAGTTGAGTATAAAGAACCAGGCTGAAACCCGAGGAATCGAGTGAATGACTTGCCATAGCCTAGAAATGTGTTAGGATGCGAAGGAGTAAGTTATGGGGCGTACTTGGCGCATCAGCTGATGCCAGGTACGTCTATACATAACAAGCTACGTCGGCTTCGCCGTGTATTGGTCAGGAATGTACAATTACAATTATTGTTCTCGTTATCATTCTTTCTGTGATTGTGATGCAAATAAAATTACAGAAGGAGACTTTCGTAAACGATATTAGTGGTTAGTGAATCATTCGCAATGTTGTTAGACAGGAGCACGCGGGAATCTTCTTTTCTTCTGATGCGCGATAATGCAGTGTACAGTTGACCATGGGCAAAGACAGGTGTATGGAGGTCAAGAACAGTTTTGTCTAGGGTAAGGCCAAGGCAACCGTGAAAAGTGCATGCATAGGCAGGTCGGAGGGGTATTTGAATCCGTGTGACTGTCCAGGTAGTGAAAGGTGGATGAAATTCAAAACGGATCCGGGGAATACAATGTAAGTCACCCAATTGATGGGTGCGGTTGTTGAGGACACGGACAGTGACGTAGCGATGGTGAAGGGCGTCGACAATGACTCTGGCATTTTTAACCAAGTGATTTTTGACACTCATGTTGCGCATGACGGTGCACACACATCCACGTTTTAAGATGAGGTTGTGGGGTGGGACGCCGTTCTGCGTTAAGGAAGATAGGTAATCAAGGTCAATTT
Organism: Hygrocybe punicea; assembly: GCA_963556145.1. NCBI lineage: Eukaryota > Fungi > Basidiomycota > Agaricomycetes > Agaricales > Hygrophoraceae > Hygrocybe > Hygrocybe punicea. The sequence continues at coordinate 2,831,468 of OY744468.1, read as the reverse complement.
CAGTGGCATCCCGGTCAAATCCACCATTCTCCTTGATCGCATCTGCACTTAAGTAGCTGTCTATCACCGGTGTCAGCAAAAAGGATGAAATGGAGAGAATGTGAATTACGTTCAGGTCCATCAAGCAAAGCTAATATTTTAGCATTGAAGTTGTCAACGAAGTGATTTTTCGGGGTAAGAAAGGCACGTCGGAGGCATGCAAAGGGGTCATTCAGTGTTGTGGGTGGGTAGAGGAATTGCAGAGCGGTATCTTCATTGTCGACACGTTGTAAGATGTGAAGGTTAGCAACGGGATTTTTGAAATCTTCACCAATTACATCAATGAAGGAGGTGTATTCCAGATCACAACTGCTTCGGTGGGGAGTGTGTAGAGAGTATGGATGGAATGATTGCCAAAGATATGATTTTTTGATGGATGCGAGAATGGTCGCGGTCTCGCCACAACCTTTAACGACTGGGGCAACCTGGCGGAAGTCGCCAATGCCAATGAATGGGATGCCACCAAACGGTAAGTGCTTTTTCATGATGGAACGGCAAATTTCATCTGTGCACTCGAACGTGGCAAGTGTACAACCAGGAAGTTCGTCCCAAATGATAACTGCCGTGGAAGCAATAAGATGAGCGCGATGGGAGTTCAATGAGATGTTGGAATGGACATCACAATTATCCTATGAGGGATGAGTCAGTTACGGGAAGGAAGGAAGGGAAATAAGGAACAGACATCGGTGATAGGGATGTGAAAAAGGTTGTGGGCAGTACGACCATGATCATACAATGTTGCTGATAGAGCGCTGGTGGCCACAATCATAACCAGCAAGCCTAGCAGTCGCAAATGAGATGCGACTGCGTCAATGACAAATGTCTTACCCCGGCCAGGTTTACCTTCAATAAAAGTCGGAGAAATGTAAATTTCAGGGTTTTCTTGATGGGAAACAACATTGTGAATCATGTCGTCGTAGATTTGTCGTTGTTCACTGTTCATCACAGATTCTGCATAAGCGGTTTCTCGTTTGAGGTCGTCCATCTTCGTTGCAAAACAGTGTAATTCAGCATCGATTTCAGGAGATCGGTTCTGTGGTTCTGGGAGGCCGTAGTCTCGTAGTCTGTGGCCGGCGTCTTGCAAGTGCTGTGCGATGTGATCAAGGGTTTGGTCGCGAGCGTGTTCATTGGAAGATGAGTGAAGACGAAAATCAAGAGAGAGGTCGTCAAAGAATTTGTTCCACAGGGGTAATGCTGCATACCCTTCGAGAGTGATGCGTGAAAACAGGAACCGTAATTGTGGAGGAGTCTGAAAACATTCAACAGCTTCTTTCAGGGCGTAAAACCCTTCGTTTTCATTAGTGAAAAGACCAAGGTGGATGGCGGCTTGTTGGAATGTCTCATAGACAATGCCATTGATTGTTCTCATTTGTATGAAGTCACGTCCTGGGCGATGGAGCAAAAGTGACCAAAGGTAGAAGAGCTCACCAGCAGTAGGTGGGATGAGCTGAAGACGTGTCACCTTAGAACCAATGCGGCGAGAGCGTGCCTTATTACGAATGCAGTTGCGGATGGGGTGTTCAGCAAACTCGTCTGCATTCAACGGTTCATGGCCATCCCATTTGTACAGCACGAATTGTTCGAAATATTCGTTGTATTTGAGGGTGTCGAATTGGACATCGTGTGGTCGGTGGAAGTATCGGACCAGGAGAGACGTAGTGTCAATGTCTTGCTGTTTGCCACTGGTAAATTTTGGGATGTTACCGGAAGGAAGATGGACAGGGAGGGATGTAACACTGGGTTCTTTTGACGTGATATCGAAGCCTAATATTCTCCATGCGCTTTCTTCAGCAGAAAGGTAACGACCATCGACGTAGTCATTGAGCTCATCTATACTATGTTCACCATCGTTTTGCAGGGTGTACCATGCACGGTCGGGGCCTTTGTGCAGGTATTTGTAGAGATAACTGAAGAGCGCGGAGGTGAAGGTGACGTCAACAAAGATGTGACAATCAAGCTCATCTATGAGCTCTGGGATGTGTGATGCGATCCAATGATCGTCGTGAGTGGAACGCTTATAATGAATGCGACCTTTGTTGTCTATCCAAGTCGTGGGTGTGATAGGGTGTGGAAAGCCATAAATGCAAGTTGAGCCTTTTCGACAGTGGCTGTTTTCGCGGGATAAGTGGTCTTGAGAGTGAGTCATATATTTGCGGATTTTGGCTCGGAGCTGGTCGTTGTCGGTGGGTAGCTCAGCTTTGATGAGTTTGTCAATGTTTTCGAAAGGTAATTCAGGCAATACCTAGCAGTTAACTTACAGTTTAGCAGTGGGTTGGATAGAAAACTGATGGGCTTACTTTCAAGATGATGTGGGCGTGCGGTAGACCACGCTTCTGAAATTCAATGACCTTTATGATATATATCCACTATCCGAATCTCGTTTTCAAGATGTTCATTAAACGCTGTAACCGTAGTTTGAAAGACCGTGCGATGACAACAGGGGCATCACATGAACGCTGGCCATACATGAGATGTTCCGTAATTTCAGGCCAGTCAGGATTGCATGTCATTGTGATAAAAAGGGAAGGACAGCCATAGACACGAGCAAGTGCCAAACTGTCTGCTGTTTGTTCGGCAGCCCATTTACGTGAACCAATGAAGCTGGCAGGTAAGATGAGATCATGTTGGCAAATGTCTGCATCATCACTGTCGTGGTTTTGTAAGGCTTCGAGAGAACGTCGATGGTAAGACAGCCGTTCTTCTTCAACACGTGAATACATGTCACAAAGATATTCGGAAGCAAGCCGGCCAAAAATTAGAAAGCGACTATCAGTGAGTACGCGACATCGATACCAAACGCGTTGAGTCAACGAAAGGGGTGGCGTAGGATCGGAACCGCCAGAAGTGGAGCAGTCGTCATGGTCACTCGTTAATCCCCATCCAGGAGTACCATGTGGGAACAATAATGGATACTGCAAGGGTTCGTAGTGACGGGAAAAGACCGACATGAAAGTGGGAGCGATATCAGAGTTTTTGAAAATGAGGACGCTGCGTGGGGAAGTTGAAGAGCAAATGCCACGTCGCAGGATGGCAGTGAAGTCCCCACCTGAGGAGAAGTCCCGAAGTTCCAACGTACACGAATGGCAATCGGGTGCATTAGAGAAACGACGGAGGTGACGAACGTAGGGATTACAGACATTCAAGTCTGCCTTAAGAGCGCGAATCCAAGGTAAGGGAACGTTGAAAGTGTGGCCTGTCGATTCGCGTGCATGCTCGTCGTACAAAAACCAGTGCATGCTATGATTTTGCATGCGGACATCAAAAATACGATGATATGTCCTGCCTGTGATGGACACGGAGGCAGGCCCTGATTGGAAGTGAGAGAAACCACCGGTGGCGCCAATGGCTGTGAATGAAAATAAGTTGTTAAGTCGGCGAGATTGTGTAGATAGATGCTTCGAAAGATGCCGGTCGTCCAACAATGATTTGAGATGTTGAGGCAGGGGAGGCAGGGGGGGCAAGACCCATTTTCCATTGTTACAACAGAAGGAGTTGTCTTCACTCTTCAGAAGTTTGGCGGAGCAATGGGGGCATGTACGGTTCCATGTGGGGCATTGCCAACGATTGCGGGACATGCTGGTGTTGAACGAATTCCACCAATCCGCATCAGACAAATTCCTTTCTGTACGTGAAGTGGCCCTGCGACGTTTCTTCATTTCAACTTGTTGCGAATTATAGTTTTCATCTCTACGTCGGATGCGACCACGTTCGCGTTCACGTTTTTTTTGTAGAGGCATAGAAGCATGGTGGGGCGGCAAACTGAGTGCATTTATGCACACATGCATATTTATACATGGTTAAAGATCTCCTTCTATCATAGGAAAGTTTCAGATAGACTTCAGTGATCGGTCAACAGGCGTCATCACGGTGCCATTTGCCTTTCGAGGAGGCGGCGGTGCTAGCACCCCATGTGAATTTAGACGCTTTTCCTATGTAAGGTTAAAGGACTTTGGAAGGGATGACGGATGGTGATCTCACCTTTCACAGCAGAAGCCGGTACAGGCTGTGAATCGGCCACCAAGAACGCAATGTCGCTTACATCCAGCACAATTCTTTTCAGAGGTTCATCACCCTCTGAAAGGACAGAAGGAGACGTGATGGACCCCGTAAGGCAGACAGACGCCCCTTGACGGGGAGTCGGGGCCTTGTCACGAAAACGACGGTTCATCTGGGGGAACCTGCATATATGGCCTGATTTTCGTTGCTGCCCGACGCACCATTGCTTGACATCGAATTGGAACTCGCGATCATTCCGTTGCGGGCCTGTCTGCAAACAGTGCTTTAGAGAAAATGTCTGTAGAGAGGATGAAAGAAGTGCTTACGATGCCAGCAACGGTGAACAAAGGCTGGAGAGGTGCAATGTCAGGGTCACCAACGATGGGGTGCAATCGTTCAGCTTCAATGGCGAAGTCGTAATCACCGAAATGAAAACCATCCCCTATGGAGACAGAGTCATCCATCGAACAAACGCGCCCTTCTACAAAATGAAGGCCAGGATCGAAGGTGGTATCCAATGGCAGGAAATATTGGAGGAGTGCCATCACAGTGAGAACGGTAGTGTCGTCGCTAGGACCAGACGTTCCTATGACGATCTTGGCATCCATGGTTAATGTCCGAGGCTTGTCAGTCGAAAGACGTCGAATGTTTGAGCAAGGGATGAAGCCAGAAACATGTGAAAAACCCGGCATAGTGAAGTGGACGCTGGGCAGGAAGTTGGAGAGATGCAGGAAAGGGCAGGAATGACTTAAGAGAAATTTAAGAAAGAATGAGACATGTACATGAAAAAGGAGCGAAGAGAAAAGGAAAGAATGAGACATTGTGAATGCGATCGGAAAGGAGGTGGAAGGAGCCGAGACAGGGATATGGCAGAGAATTGGAGAGCAGTTGACGGAGATAGCGAACGACGTAAGCAAGACGTCCACGTCTTTGTTTGACGGAGATAACGTACGACGTGGCAGAGAATTGGAGCAGTTGACGGAGATAGCGAACGACGTAAGCAAGACGTCCACGTCTTTGTTTGATGGAGATAACGTACGACGTAAGCAAGACGACAAAGAGGTGGACAGTCAGTGAGCTGTTCGTCGTTAGAATATATCTTTGTTATGGTTCAGACATAACGAATGCGTAAATGTAAAAATCAAATTACCCTCAGAAACGCTGTACGGTGTAGGTGTCACTCCAATGTCCAAATAACTTGGGCCAATATCGAGGTTCAGAAACTCCAGCTGTGACAGTGATTACACCCAAAACGGCTCGCAGTAGACTCATCATCGCGAAGACCTTGGTCCCCTGCATCAGTAAATGGGGTTCGGTCTTATCCGGACTTAGTCAGCTCTTAATCGACACTTAGCGCATCTTAGCGCGTCTTAAGCACTAAGACGATTAAGACGAAATTAAGTAGGTCTCTCTGCTTGAACGACTTAAATCTGACTTAAATCTGACTTATCGTCGACTTATTGTTCTTAAATAGTGCACCAGTTCCTACTTAGATGGCAAGGATAATAGCCGAAATAAAAATAAAAAAAACTATTCATGAGTGTTTACGAACAAATGTTAAACGGGTAATAAGAATAAGAATTGCGCAGAAGAAAAAACACTGAGGCGAGTCCATGGATTTGGGAGATAACTTGGCACCTCGGTGTCATGAAAATACGTCACCCCCATACATTTTTCCTCAGATACCACTTATTTTCATGACGATCTTTGACAGATTGTCAGACAAACCCTTACAATTCACACACCCTGCAAAGCGGGGGAGACATTACATTCACAAACCCCTAGAAGGGGCACCAGACCAGATACAAGTACAAATGACGCGATTACACTATTCTACAGTAATCGCATCCGAGACCAACGACCCCGACTCTTGCAACTGGATGCGCATGTCATCAAGGAACCGCTCAACCTCCCTTTCCAAGGACCTCTCGACCGCTGCGCGACAGACGACCATAAACCTCGATGCTACCCCGAATGGCAGTGGGAAACCAGACTCACGATAAGTCAAGTCTCCAACCGGCTCCGGAGAAGGACCCCTCAGGTCCTCGGACGATGAACCCCAGCTCACTGTGACTAGTGGTGGTATCTCGGGGGACGACTCCTCCGACCTCCACGCATCATCCAATTCTAGAACAAAGACTCGATCAGAAGACCCCATATGTTCCACCAGCCAAGACACTCACGGTACGGGTCGGCCAGTAACTGGCACAAAAGGACCTTGTGTACCTTAACCAGCGGGCAACACTCTGTGCGATGCCTGGCCTTCCCGCAAGCGAAACACCGACCCAAAGCCCAATAGAGATCCCGATCAGAAGCTGAGAGTTGTATAAGGTGGTGGAACGTATAACAATTAACCTTGATAACTGAGGTTGGGGAGAAGAGCGAAGAAGCCTTGAAGAAAGTGACTTGGTGATAAGGGTGGAGACACATCGCATTTCTGCAGGACAAACACGCAGAGACCACCAAGCTTTATACACAATCAAGGGGACCCTATCACCAAGAACGATCCACCGGCAACCGCCAGCAAGACCCGCACGTGACCGGACGTTCAAACTCCACTTTCCATCAGACGACACCATTCTTCCCATCATTCACACAAAGACAATAGACACCCCACCCTCACCATCACCACCCACACCTGTCAAAGACCGAATCATGACACCATCAATCGCTGCCGCCGTTATCGCCATTGTTATCGTATACGTATTCCTCCTCGCGACAATAATCCGAGGAGTACAACGAATCCATGGGGTGATCGACCCCGAGATCCCCCTATCAACATTCGAGGCATTCCGACCCCCCACGATACACAGCAACGACACGTCACACGGCAACAACAACAACGAGTCAGACCGCCGAGATGACGCGTCCCCTTGCGGACCCACCCATGGCACATCAAGCCGGTGCCACGTAGCTGCGGGACGCGCCGGCACCGCAGTTCCGGCGATGACGAATAAAGGACATCGCAGCAGGGCTGACGCGTCTACTCACAAGACGACTAAAAGTGAGTCGGCACTCATACGACTCATAGAGGCTGCGGGGGGGGACGAAGGGTATAAAAGACGTCGAGCAAGAAGCACGTAGATCCCTAACTTTGACCTCTTGTATTACTCCTAGCAGTTGTACTAGACGTAACAAACTTCATCCAACTTACATCACCTGAACCTTATCCCAGAAAAACCCTACCTCTATTACTGCCGACATCGTGCAACCGTTTGACCCTCCGATCCATTACGCGACCACTAGTCGTGACACTCAGGGTAATCATTGCAAGCAGTAAGTGAAGAATTGGCAGCAGGGGCAAACAGAATTCCTGCAGATAGTCAGTAATGAATGCGACACACCAACAAAGACTTAGTACAATTATCTTCATCGTCCGAAATGTCGACCAGTTGGACACGCACATCCATATCATCCATCTGCATTCCATCGGCCACATCTCCATTCTGATTTACATTCATCTGAGCCCAAGCCATGTTGACAATCTTTTCGAATGACCCGGGGCAGAGATTGTCCTTGATCGTCTTCGAATAACTGCGTGTGACCATACCCCAGTTTTGCTCTGTAAATGCTCGGTATCGCGAGGACACTTGGCCTGTCTTAGGATTGATTGTCTTAACGATTGCTTTCTTGAATCCTTTCCGGCCTTGCTCTTCTGAAGCTTCAATGCAGATAGCGCGATCACGGAACAGGGTCCAGGCATGTTCAACCTAAGTGAGAATCGCAATGAATCGAGCAGTATGAAATAATGACGGTACACACCGCCGCTACAGATAGTGCAAGGGCACCAACAGGCTCGGTTCGATCCCCCCCAAAGGCAGGAACCTTGACAGCACCAGCGATGGCGTCAAAGTGCTGCGCAAATGTTCATATAATAATTTCATTTCGGAATAGTCCCCGGAATTGCTACAACAAATACAGATATTAGCCAAATTATGATCAGGAAACAAGAACATACGCTTTTATCGTCTCCATCTTTCGCATAAAGAAATCTAAAATCGTCCAGTTGATACGCAGCATATTCGCTACGCTCATCTTCAGTGGTTAACTCCGAGTAATCAAGAAAGTTGTTGACGATCGCCAATGCCGAAGAGCCAAACCCGGACTGCCATTTGTGGACGTGTTGATTAGTCTATAAATCATGGTTAATTGACTCCTTTGCAAAGAGTTTTGGCATACAATGCTAAAGACTGCATTATTGGCCACCACAGAGTGCTGGATGTCTGGGATCCTGATGCGATTTAGATAAACCTTGTCCCATGCCTTCTGCATGGCCTCGATGCCTTGCTCATCTCCAATTACCCAAGGGTCCTGACTGCGGGAGACGAAAGTCACATATGTTGGGATGTATACGCGACGCCAGACGTTATCTATCAGACAGCCAGCAGGAAGATGGCAATTCTTCCAATGGGTACCGTTTTCGGGCTGGCCTTCAATATCTTCCGACACGTTATCATTGTCAGCAGTGAGATTTTTGTCTTTGACAACGACATTTCCCTGGTGAGAAAGTAGTATGTGAGGGTTCACCGTGTGTCAAAAAATTTGAATTACCAAAGAGAGTGTCAGGGTACTTCCCTTGGATCCAGACTTCACATCCTCTTCATCACCGAAGTCGTCGTAGTCAGAGAAGTTGGGAGGGGTTTGAGGCTTTTTATTCTTCCATGTATAGTCCTTGGAGATGAGTGGAACGAGTGTCATGAAAGTTCTTGAAAGGAACCGCTTGTTGTCCTTTGATGCTGCATCTGTGACTCCTTTTTTCCACCCTTCGACGAGACCCGAGTGTTTTCCCTTAAACCTAAAGGACAGTTCATAATAAAATAGTGTGGATGCATTCAGAGTCAACATGCGGAACATGTAGGAACTGTCAATCACCTGACACCCAGACCGGCTGTAGTTTTTGTTGAAGTCAGTGACAGCACATTGTTACACCCTTCACAATACCTACCTTCACCGCCTCTGGCCAGCTCTTTTTTCGCCTCGTCGATGGTATCCCTTATCCTCTCCTTTTGAACTTTCCTTACTTTCTTGGGCTTGATATCATCTTCGCTGTCATCAACATAGACGTAATCATCATTGCGATCGCTGGGATCTTTGACAGCCTCAGGTGCAGCCAAACTATCCTTGTTGATGATGTTGTCATCATCATCCCCTGGACCGTTATCCGATGCGTTGTTGGAGATAGTAGCCTTATTGTTTGGGTAAGTTCCTTCATCTGGTGTGGAGGGGTGTGATACCTACCTCCACGGGTTTTTTCGTTGTAGTCTTGTTCGCTGTCGTAGTCCTTTTCGCATGGTCCTTGGGGTTAGCGGGCATCCTCTTTATGTCTGTGATTCCGGCAACAGCTTGCTTATCCTTTGCCCATATGGCATTCTCAAGCCTGGCCGCAGCAAGGACTTTGTCGCATTTTGCTTTGTTGGCAGCTTCTGCTTCAAGTTTTTTTCTGGAATGTTCTTCATCCATTTCAGCTTTTGTGCGTCTTTTCCTCTTTGTGGGGTCTATACCGGGGTGCTGATTCGCGTTTTTAGCGCGAGTCACCACACGAGCAGGTAACGAAGGCATTGTGGGGAGATAGTGGTCAAGAAATGGGGTGGAACGACTTGAGAAATTTTTTCAACTTGAAACATGTGACGGGAACCGAGTACTAGTCGGCATCACTCAGTCCCCCGGCATCACTCAGTCCCCCATCACTCAGTCCCCGGGCGTTGAAGCACCCCAGTATTATTCGATGCCCCTTACCAATCCTTGACTCCCATGCAATTTTCCTGGATGCCAACGCTATTTTCGCAATCTTTCCGGTCTCAGGAAGCACACCCAGATAAAGCATGCCCATTCATTCACTCGTCCTACGCCTGTCGTTCGCGCTGCATCTCCACCTGAAACTCTCTATAATTTTATCGATCCGCCGTCTTCTCCTCAAGTTTACAACGAACTTGACATTCATGCAGGTCCTGATGTCGATCTTGATGTCGATTTCAATGTAAATGATCCTATCGATGACCCCTTGCGAGAAAATCACCGGCAGCCATTCACCGAGTTGCATCCCTCACTTAATGGTATTGTCATGCATTTTCTCGAGAGTCCGTCTCTGATAAATTAACATTCACCTTTTAGGTCGACCATGCGATGAGCATGGTAATTATTTGCAACCCAACGCCCCACCACCCCCTCGGGCAGATGCCAATCCGGATGACTGGACGCCATTTGGCTCACGTGTAGAATTTGAGACGGCAGAATTTCTCTACAAGAAGGTTCAGATGTCTGCGGGTGATATCAACCTTTTGTTTGAACTATGGACAGCATCCAACATCCAACGTGGCGGATTGGCCCCATTCAATAATGTTGATGATATGTACCAACACATTGACAATGCTTCTCTTGGAGACGTTCCCTGGCAGTCGTTCACTCTGAAATACCAAGGAGAGTTTGATCTGGAGCGATCTCCATCATGGAAAGGTGCCAAGCACATTGTCTGGTTTAGGGATCCTCACGAAGTAGTTAAGAAACTCCTGGCAAATCCTGACTTTCCGGATGGAATTGATTTCGCACCTCACCGAGACTATAATGCGAATGGACATCGTCAGTATCAAAACTTCATGTCGGGTGACTGATCATGGGGGCAAGCAGTAGGTGTATTGTATTCATTTGAGGTTTAATACTTATCTCGATGTCAGGACATTCTTGCACGCGATCCAGGCAACCATGGTGCCTTATTCGTCCCCATTCTCCTTGGCAGCGACAAGACAACTGTTTCTGTCATGACAGGACATACAGAATATTATCCGCTTTATCTATCTCTCGGCAACTTCCATAACTCCCTACGGCGAGGACACAAGAATGCCGTTGTTGTTATTGCCTTTCTTGCTATTCCGAAAGGTAATATCTTTTCATTTGAACGTTTTCAACTTATATAAATGCATATTTCAGCTGACCGGGCGGATGCCGATACTGACGATTTCCGCGATTTCAAATGACAATTATTCCATGCTTCTCTTGCCAGAATCATTACTACTCTTACACCTGGAATGGAATCACCTGAAGTAGTTCGCTGCTGTGACAATCACTTCAGAAGAGCAATATACGGCATTGGTCCTTACATTGCTGATTATCCGGAACAGGTCCTTGTATTATGTGTAGTGAATGGATGGTGCGCAACGTAAGCATGTCATATCATCCCATTTACGGGCAATTAATTTTTGGCCGCAGGTGCATCTCTCCAGCACCGGATCTAGAAGAAGGCCATTCGCGCAACCCTGAGCATATGCAACACATCATCCAGAATATCGGACTAGATGTTGCATGGCATCAATACGGAATTGCTGGGAGATGCACCATGAGCATGTCATTTACAAGTTCCAACCGCTCATATTTGATTAACAAGTTGGCCAGTCATTCACATCTGTCATTCCTCGTGCAAACGCTGGGATTCTCCTTGTGCCGGATCTTCTCCATCAACTGATTAAAGGCGTTTTCAAGGACCATCTTGTCCAGTGGGTTGAGGATTATCTTGTCATTGTACATGGTAGAAAACGTGCGGATGAGATCCTAGATGACATTGACCGTCGGTGTGTCATCTCCGCCTCCTTTTTTACAATCCTTACATTTCAAATCACAGGATTTCCCTTGCCCCCCCCTTTGCCGGCCTCCGACGGTTTCCTCATGGCCGCCATTTCAAGCAGTGGACTGGTAATGATTCAAAGGCATTGATGAAGGTGTGTGAACTGATTATCAACTGCTTATGGCTTGTAACCTATTCCTAAGATCTACCTTTCTGCAATTGAGGGCTATGTCCCCTCTGACATGATTCGGTGTCTTCGTGCTTTTCTTGACTTCTGCTATGTTGCACGACAGAATGTGCACACCGCAGAATCAATGCAATGCCTTGAACGTGCCTATGCAGACTTTATTCACTATCGGGAAATTTTTCGAACAAGTGGTGTTCGCCCTAAAGGATTTGGTCTCCCCCGTCAGCATGCAATGAAACACTATTTACTATACCTATGGCTATATGGCGCAGCAAATGGTTTGTGTTCATCGATCACTGAATTGAAACATATCAAAGCTGTCAAGGAGCCATGGCGCAGATCAAGTCGTTTTGAGGCACTTGGCCAAATGCTGCTCATAAATCAATGGCTGGATAAACTTGCGACTCTCCGCTCTGATTTCTCAGTCTGTGGAATGCTCGAAGGGACCTGCTTGTCAAGCGTTATTACACAATTAAGTGGGTGCTATTTTCTATTAATATTACAGCTTTAATATTGTTAATCTAGGTAATGAAGATGATGCTGACCTAGCCAGTGATGATGATGACGAAGACAATGACAATGTGGTGTCATCTGAGTCTGCAGCAATTACCGGGACCGGTGACGATGAAATAACAGATGCAGGTTGTAATGACCAATCCGCCAGCGTCGATATGGGTGATGACAAGGATGACGGCGCAATAGAGGGACCTATGGTCTCTGCTTATGTTGATATTGCACGAAAAGTTTGTAAGTATAAAATGAATCTTTCTTCCCTTCTATTAATTAAGCAATATAGCCTACACACAAACAGTCGCTGCACTTGCCACCGAGCTTTAGCTGCCCACATTTCCATCGCTTCTTCGTCAAATTCTTTATGACCAGCTCTATCCCGACAGTGTCTTGCCTGTTTCTGAAGTCCCCATTTCAGCTTGCCCTTTGTTTTGTGGCAAAATTCGTGTTCATAAATCAGCTACTGCAACATTCTATGCACCGAGTGATCCAAGCGGGTGGGGAGGCATGTGCCGAGAGTATATCAGGGCAACACCCTCATGGAGGAAAGGTCCACCACGCTATGATTGTGTTTACCTCAGTATAGATCCCGACGTCACCGGCATGCTTGGAATGGCTGTTGCACGAGTACATCTCTTCTTCAGCTTTGACTATGAATCGACAACGTATCCCTGTGCCCTCATCCATTGGTATACAAGATTTCACGATGAGCCAGACGAAGACACCGGACTATGGATTATAGAGCCCCAATTTGATGCGATCGGAAGTCCGTCTATCTCAATCATTCACCTTGACTCTGTGATTCGTGCGGCCCATCTCCTCCCCATTTTTGGCGATGAACCTGTCCCAAAAGTTCTCAAACCCCACCAGACCCTTGACGCGTTCAAAGCCTTTTATGCCAACAAGTATATTTAGGGATGACCACGGGTCTTGAACGGGTCGGCTCAGCTGACACCGCACCCGTACCCGTGAACACCTTACCCGGGGCGGTTTTGACCCGCACCGCACCCGAACATCCATGGGTCACGACGGTACACCTTACCTGTGGTGTACTGTCGCGTCCTGCCATCCACCACAGCCCCCGTTCCGCTCTGCAACCTCGCAGATGCAGCGCCGGCGTCAATTGACGCGACGTGCTTGTCCGCGAGGTGATCAACATGGGGAACGAGGGGGGCATGTGCTGTCGGACATGTTGTAGCGTGTCTGCGAGGTGGACAAGAGGGGGATGAGAGGGGGACGCATCGCCGTCGTCGCTGTTGCGTGTCCGCAAGGTGGACGAAGGGGGACGCGTCGTTGTTGCGTGTCCGCAAGGTGGACAAAGGCCCGGGCTGGGGGACGCGTTGTTGTTGTTGTTGCGTGTCCATGAGGTGGACGAGAGGGCGACGCGTTGTTGTTGTTGCGTGTCCGCGAGGTGGATGAGAGGGCGATGTGTCGTTGTCGTTGCGTGCTGTTGCCCCATGCTGTTGTTGTTGTTGTCATAGCGTAGTTAGCTACAGTTCATTACTTGATCTGAAATTGAGACTTACCTAGGCCGGGAAGTGGGAGCACCACCCCCTGGCCGCTTCCCTGCTCCTTCCTTTGACTGTTCCGGTCGGTTGTCTGGTTGCCGCACGCTTGCTTGCCCTTGGTCGTAGCCGTCGAGGTGGTTGTGGTGGTTGTGTGATGAACCCGTGACACACCGCCAAACCGTGGGTACGGGTCACGGTATGGTCACGGGTGATGAAACCAAACACCCTACCCGTACCCACGCAACCCGTTTTGGTAATACCGTGGGTTGACCCAAACCCATGGTCATCCCTAAGTATATTGACCACCATTCATTTGATCTTCTGACACCAGAATTACATTAAGCATCGTTCACTCGTCGGAGACGATGGATTATGCCCGGCAAGCACAGATGGATCAATCACGATACAGGTTGACTGAGCTACTTGGACATGGAAAGTTGTCCGGTTCTCGTACCGCATTGCCAATCTTCGAAGATGGATTCATTCAGGACAAGGCTACTACTCGTGTGAGATGCACACCATGAGCAGGCGTTATGAGCTGCTAGACAGAGCCTCGCTGAACTTACTATGTGCAAGGTCGCGCAGTGTTATGGATGGTATGATACCTTGCCAATGTTTGTGTGTACCATTGATTGTCACCTCTACAGTCACACATTGAGGAAACCGTCTACAACATCCCACCTACGACACTATGTTGCCTCAGATTCACCTACAAAATGGCATCAATACTTGTCCGACCTGCCAGCGTCATTTAGAGGTAAGTTAGATGCATAATTGATATTATTATTTGAAGACTAACATATATTCTAGCCGATATCTGTGATCGACGCTCACTGAAGTACATTTAACAACATATCCGGCAACCAATACAATATCACCGTCCTCTCGCAAGCACCGTCTATCAACGCAACTCAAATTGTGACCTATACGGTGATGCGCAAGGTGATTGGTCACCGTAATGGGGGTGATATTACACGTCTCGTTCGCCGAATGTAAGATCACGCTAATAAACATTTAAATGATGATTAACGTGCTTTTATGATAGAACTAGCCATAGATATACTTTTTTCTAGCCAGCAGCACAATGTACTAGTATAACCCTTATAATTCCTGTATATACTTTTTGTTCTTAGACCACTTAAATGTTCTTAGCGCGCTTAAAGCTCTTAAATGAAATGAATAAGTGGAGTAAGACAGTTAAGATGAAAACCCATTTCCTGATGTGTGTGACCAGGCTAATCCTGTCTAACAACTGTCCATCAAATGGGATGGGAGGAGTATCTGCATTGACTTGTGAGAAGAGGGGATATGTCTCGGCGGCATCCATGAGAAGAACAAGGCACTTGGTGCAAATGAGGTATCGCCAAACAAAGCACCGGCGCTGATGGGTTGGTGATAGGGTATTCGGGACCTATAAAAGAGGTTGGGACGGCGAAAAACACTAGCTATGGCATGGGAACCTACTCGATGATTGCGTCTACACTTGTTCATTTGGAGAGAGTGTCCTTCTCGTAGCGGTAGTCACGTATCGGGTTAATGATAATGCTGATGGCATTCATTATTTCTATAGTAAACATAGCACCAAGAGAGAGGTTGTGATAGCCATTTCTGGTTGTGGATAAGAGAGCCGCACAACATAGATAGGCAACAACAATCACACGAGTGAAACGCCAGATGGGAGAGGGAAAATGCAACAAGAAGTGTTTCCATCGTATCTGGTAAAAAGAAGTGGCCCATGATGGATAGGGTCGTGAGTTGGCCATGGATGTCAGGGTGGAGGCTGGGATGTTTGCAACAAATCAGAGTCAAGGTGGGCATGCGAATACGGAGGATTGTTTAATTTTCATTGTTACTAGTGTTGCCGAAGTTCGGTTTGGTCCGGTTTTTCGCTATTTTTGAAAAACCAGAACCGGAACCGATGGTTCAGTTCAGCGAAATGCCAAACCCGAACCGGAACCGTGTCGAACGGTTTCATGGCATTCGGTCTGCGTTCAAACGCGGTTCGAACTGTGAACCAACCTCCAAATACCTCGCGCGGGCCAGACGCGCATCAATTGACGCGGCTGTCACCCTCACGAGGTAGATGGGGGGGCTCCATCTGTTTTTGCGAGGTTGGGTTGGAGCCAGGCACTTCCCATGGGCGTCTGCGCGTGCTACCTACCTCGCGAAGAACGGGGACGCGTCAATTGACACGCTCCGTCTGTTTTCGCGAGGTTGGATGGGGCTGGGGACTTCCTATGGGCGTCCGCATGTCAATTGACGCGGCTAGGGCGTGTTCGTGAGGTGGGTCTTCATCATCGCCTCATCCATTCCCCTCGTTAGCTGATGTCATTGGGACTGGATTTGGGGGACGTACCTGGCTGCTGCCGCCGGTGTTGCTCTGCTGCTGCTGTTGTTGCGGTCATTTGGCCGTCGTTGTCGTTGTCATTTGGCCGTCGTTGTCGTTGTCATTTGGCCATTGTCGTTGTCGTTGTCATTTGGCCGTCATTGTTGTTGTTGTTGTTGTTGTCGGGGTGGTGGTATGTGGTGTTGCCACTGCCATTGCTGCTGCTGCTGCTGCTGCTGCTGCCATTGATTCACTTTGACTCACGTTGGAACGCGAGGGAGGTTGTTGGGTGGAGTTGACCATGGGCGCCTTCTTTATGCGGTCAAGGTGGGCCACGGGGGGCTGTTCTATGTAATAAAATGTCAGTAAAATACAGTATGAGGCCGTTACTTACCGTGGTTGTTGAGTAACGTTCAAGTTAGTGTTTTGCATGAGTATGTTTAAGGTCACATGACCTAAGTTCACGCGACTGCATAGAAAAAAATGTGAAAAATTAAGTATCTAAATGAGTATCTATGTAGGTAACTATACATTACGGTTCGCGGTTTGAACCGCATGTCAGTGCCAGAACCGCAAACTAGGGCAGGTCAAGGGTATGCAATACCCCCAGGGGTTAAGAGTACGGGTACCACGGGTTAAGGGTACGAGTCCAGCCTCAGAATACCCGCAGTACCCACACGGGTATGGGCTGTATTTTTTTTGGGAGAAGAAACATCAAAAACTCAATTTTTGGGGTATTTTTCGCTATTTTTGAGGGATATAATGAGAATCATTGCTTGTAAAAATATGTAAAAATGCTCTCAACACTCCCCACAGTATTCTGAACATTGTGCTCCTTTACACTAAAGGGATCCGACCAGTATTCCGTCCACAATAACCATAAAAACCACCAAAAACAGGTAAAAATGGGGTATTTTGCATGTTTCTTCCTGTACCCCTGCAAAACCCGTGCCATACCCGTACTTTTGGCCTCGGGTACGTACCCGTCACGGGTACGTACCCGAGGCCAAAAGTACGGGTATGGCACGGGTTTTGCAGGGGTACAGGAAGAAACATGCAAAATACTCCATTTTTACCTGTTTTTGGTGGTTTTTATGGTTATTGTGGACGGAATACTGGCCGGATCCCTTTAGTGTAAAGGTACACAATGTTTGGAATAGTGTGGAGAGTGTTGAGAGCATTTTTACATATTTTTACAAGCAATGATTCTCATTATATCCCTCAAAAACATGCAAAATACCCCATTTTTACCTGTTTTTGGTGGTTTTGATGATTATTGTGGACGGAATACTGGTCGGATCCCTTTAGTGTAAAGGAACACAATGTTTAGAATACTGTGGGGAGTGTTGAGAGCATTTTTACATATTTTTACAAGCAATGATTCTCATTATATCCCTCAAAAATAGCGAAAAATACCCCAAAAATTGGGTTTTTGATGTTTCTTCTCCCAAAAGAAATACAGCCCATACCCGTGTGGGTACTGCGGGTATTCTGAGGCTGGACTCGTACCCTTAACCCGTGGTACCCGTACTCTTAACCCCTGGGGGTATTGCATACCCTTGACCTGCCCTAGTTCAAACCGGGTTCGGATCGGTTCCGAACCGAACTTCGGCATCACTAATTGTTACCTGCCCAGGATTGCAATACATGCGAGCAGCCTCACGCTCATGCCATCCGCAGTTTGCATCGACCTGTTTTACCAAGACCAGTCAACTCGGAGTTCCTTGGCTGATGAGAGTAACCTTACATGTCATGGAACTACCAGCACTGACTGTCAACTTGAATGCACCTAAATTTAAATTTTTTAAAAATTGGCAATAGTTTCCAACTTGAACATGCGCCGGGGTGGCACACCTAGCTCAGCCTTGCAACGAGGAAGCAACGGCCACTGCTGGGTGTAACAAGGCCGACTTGTACTACCAGCCGCAGTGGCATCAATGGACATGAAGCCAGGATGATGGTGAGTTTGGAACTGAGGGAGACACACCAATGACACCACCCAGCTGGCTGCTGGCAGTGGGTAGAATGGGCAAGTGCGGGTGCAGCCTGTGCACTTAGATATACAAGACGGTAGTCTTTCATATGTTGTTTTCTAAAAACAAGAGGTACGATTGTAAATTAGAATTAGGTCTATGTACGAATTAGGCGAGTTGAGGTTTGGAGCTTCTCAGCTTCATACCCTCACTCGCTGCAGCTCCCCAAGATATCTCCCTCTGCTCATCGCAGTCCTGATATCCTTTTGCTTTCTAACTGCCCCTCGGTGAGCTTTGATGGCTCAGCCCTATGACCAAGACAAGTCCAGTGGGGGTACTGGCCATGGGGTATGGCCTCATGTGGAAATCTGCCTGCAGATTCTCGTCAAGCCCCTCCAGGCTTGATAAGAGGGACAATCATGATCTTGATGTTCCTATTGGACTATGCTACACCTCTAAAAGGCAAGGATGCCAATCAGAGACCTACGCTAGCTGATTCTAGCTCCCGACCATCCAAAATATATTGAGCTTATCCCAGAATCAACCATAAATACAGAAACTAACTTTGCATCACGCATGCGCCCCCTTTTGTGCTATGCATACCTGGGTCTTTGCTCCCCATTTTACACAAATGCATGCTCCTGTTTTGCACCACGCATGCTCCTGTTAAAAATTTTGCACCATGCATGCTACATTTTGCATCACGCATGCCCCTGTATTGCATCGCGCATACACCCACTTGCATCATGCATGCCACCTGTTTTACATCACGCAGATGCCCCACTGCACTGCACATACCCGCCCGACATTAATTGTACAGACCACACAAGGAATACAGCCCATCTCCTAATAAGTGGGAGTCTACTTCGCTCAACGCGTCGCTGGGCTCCTAAAAATTGGGAATCGCAGCTCATAAGACTCCTTTTGATTAGGTCTGGACTTTGGTTTTGGGTTTGGAAAAACACCTCCGTGTTTTTTCTCCCAAAAAATAATTTTGCTATTCTGTAATTGTATGCTCCTTCCTATACCCTCAAAACTAACCGAAACTATAGCCTGCACGAACATAGAACTCGGATTGAGAAATGTGATGTGATTATATAAGCCATATACAGTATAGCAACGGGTGGCTAGGATTATTGAAGTAATTTATATGGAATTTTAATTATATTTACCTCTCTCTGAGAGGGCTTTTATACTACTAGCTAAACCTACTAGAAGTTTCTTGTGGTGAGTAGAATAACTGCTGCGCTTCAGCATTATTCATCGGACAGGTGAGAGTTCCGGGGTCATGTGATATGGATTACTAATCCTTTCCGTGACTATTCCCAACACTTGGTTGAATACTCTTCAACTCATTCTGGGTTGCGGTAAACATCGTCCATGTATTCCATTACGTGTTTCACTCTTTCCAGTTCCTCTCCGGTCAATAGACCAAGTGAGGCTGTGAACTTTGCGTGAAGCAGGCAAGATAACCCTTTTGTAAATATGTCCGCTAGATTTTCTTTGGAAGGAATATATGTGACTTTGAGGATACCAGACGCGACGTGATCTTGTAGGAAATGTAGATTGATATCTATATGTTTCATCCGCATGACAGCGCATGTGGAATTCTGGGTTGTGTGATATAGCAATCGTGGCCTGATTATTGGATCATAAAATTGATGTTTCATCCGACTGTAGGTCCAATTCCTTCAACAAATTTCTATGCCAGATTTAGTGATGGTACAGTTCGGTTCTGAACCCAGGTTCGAACCTGAACCTACATGAACTGAACCTAAGTTCAGTTCAAGGTTCAGGGTATGCCTGAACTGAACCTTAGGTTCGGTTCAAGGTTCAGTCAAGGATGGAATCTTGTGAACCTTGTTTGAACTGGTTCGAACCTGAACCTAATCTTTCACATATTAGTCTAAGTTCTGTGGAGTAGAGACTTAGTTTTGGTCCAACTATTTACTGACTTGAAATTTTAGCACTATTAATAACAGAATTTAGATTAGTTAGAATTTATACTGTTGCAATTAGTGCTTCTGTAACAGCAATATCTGCCAACTTAAATATATTTAAAAATGTAAAGTTGAAATTCAGCCTAGGATGCCATGTTGTCTGATTCAGTTATACTGATTGCAAGGTCTTTCCTTTCTGTTAAAATACTGCAAAACATTTGCAATGACCATCTGAACAGTTGTCCAGGATATTTAATGCTTACTGTGCTTCAGATACATCTAACACAAGATCCTATTGATTAATTCACAGTGAACATGGACACAGTGCATGTAATTGAAGAGTCAAACCATCAGCACAACAACAATGTAGAGTGGTAGGAAATAAAGGGAAAATTTGGATTGAGAAAATTGATTAGCTAGTATACTTGTATTTTCACAGGAACAGTTCAGGTTCAGCCTGGCCTGAACCTGAACTGAACCTATCTGAACCTGAACCAAAGGTTCAGTTCAAGGTTCAGCATATGAGCTAAACCAAACCTCAGATTCAGTTCAAGGTTCAGATTTTTTTGGCCTGAACCGAACCAAACCGAACCTTACCATTGCTAGCCAGATTAGCTGTTTCATGGCATGAGTAGCGGTGACATATTCCGCTTCAGTTGTTGACAATGCAATCGTGCTCTGCTTCAAGCTCCAAGCTACAGCTCCCCCTGCGATTGTGAACACATATCCACTAATGTATTTCTGGTGCGAGTTGGATCCCCAATCAGCATCAATGTAATGAATGGTTTCCATCATAATCTATTGGTCCTTTCCACCATACATTAGTTCGTAATCCATTGTTCCCTTTAGGTAGCAGAATATCCTTTTAAGTGCTGTCCAGTGTTCCAGACTCAGGTTCCATGTGAATTGCACAATGGTTACAGTTGCATACATGATATTGGGTCTTGTTGCATGCACAGCATACAAGAGCTCTCCGACTCGTGTTGCATACTCGATTGAGGTGCATTTCTGCTCGCTCTCGTCGGTTTTGGTTTCGTTTATGTGTAGGATCATGTTCTGACCCATCAGGGTTGATACTGGTTTCGCATCCTTCATTCCAGCTTTCACAAGTATCTTCTGGATATAACAGCTTTGTGATAGGGTGACTTTCCATTGTTGGTGGTCTCGTTTGATATGGATTCCAAGCAGTAACATTGGCTTTCCGATGACTGTTACCATGTATTTTTCTTTCAGCTGGTTGATTATTCACTGATTCATCACTTGATTGTTTGCATAAGCCATAAGGTTGTTGACCCATACGAGTACGATGGAGAAGTTTTCTCCTTCCTGATAGTAGTATGCGCAGTAGTCAGTCCATAATCTTGTATAATGAAATTCTTTCATTGTGTTATCAAAATCCATGTTCCATACATTTCCAGCTTGCCTAAGACCATATATAGGGCATATGAGGCGGCAAACCCATCTGGTTCCATCCTCAAATTCCGCTGGCTGTTTCATGTACAGCTCCTCCTTCACCCATCTGTTAAGTTATGCACCTTTGACATCCATCTGCTGAATATCCCAATCCTTGACTGTGGAATATGCGAGCAATGTCTGTAATGTCTCGAACCACATCACAGGAGCAAATGTTCCAGTTTCACTAAAATCCACTCCAGGCTTCTGTGAAAATTGCAATCTTAAGACAAAGTGAGGTATGAGTGTGACATAAGAAATAGTCTTTGAGCGAGTGACAGGTGTGACATGGAGTCAACACTCTGTGTCCTGCTGTCATCGTCGTTGCGGCTCATTTTCTTCACCCACCCACGACTCCCCTTCTCACCCTGCCTCTTCCTGCACCTCAGAGTTCCTGACTGCTGCCCGGACAAGTATGTTTCCTCCTGGGATCTGAACCCTGCAGGATGGCCCATCCCACCCTCGCTGCTCACATTGGTTCCTTCCCACAGACAGAACCATCCTTCTCGGGGCCAGGAAGCCCTCTGGCTTTCACCCAACCCTCTCTTCACTCACTCTTTCCTTCTCCCAATTCTTACAAGTAGCTACATGCCTTGCACCTTCCTACCTCTCTTCTACCTTGCAATCTAAGCTTCACTGTAATGGACTCTCAAAGACCCCTGGGCTACTAATCAGGCCTTGTGCCTAGCGATTGCACCCATCTCATCGCGTTTCCGGTGGAAAACCCACTTGTCAGTGAGACTGCTATCCTGCTGCATTGTGCTCAAGAATGCATATGCTATGGTTGTTTCCACACTGACTTTTTCCTTTTGTTTCGCTGTGGATGATTCCGTTGGTCTTTGTATATCAAGCAGTTCGTGTATCTCGCGTTGTGTCAGTTGTGCATGCAGGTTGTTTAACTGTCAGTAGTCGCGGTCAACTCCTTATGTTGCTCTTGGTGGGTATGTTATTTTGTTTTCCGGTCTGCAAATCGCCCTTTCTGGTGCCATTCTGGTGGGTTCCGGTGATTCTGTTGTGAGTTCCAGTGGTTCCAGAGTTTGTGAGTTGTTTGATTCACTCTGCTCCCCCTTGAATGGCAAACCTGGTAAGTCGGATACAATCCGGACTTCCTGCAATGCCCCATCCTTGTGAAATGCAACATTCTGTGATGTTTTAACAGTCCGCATTGTGGCATCATAGTATTGGATAGCCTTCTGTGACTCCACAAATCCTATGAACTTCATCTTAGCTGATCGTGGTGCCAGCTTCAATCTCTTTCCACCTTCATATAAGACCCAAAAACTGCATCCAAACTCCCAGAAATGCGATATGTCTGGCTTCTTGCCAGTCCAGGCTTCATGTGGAAACATTCCATCTCGAGCCTTGGTGGGGGATTGGTTTTGAATGTATGCCGCATGTGCAATGGCTTTCAGCCAAAGGAATGTGGGCAGGTTTTTAGCGATCAACATCACACGGGCTAACTCCAGTAACGTGCGATTAAATCTTTCTGCCATTCTGTGTTGCAAGGGTGAGTAAGGGGCCATTGTTTCGATGACAATTCCCTTCTCTGCTGCCCATTTCTCGACTTCCTTGTTGACGAGTTCCTTTCCATTATCAAACCGCAAATATTTAGGGTTTCAGTCGAACTTCTTCTCGATTGTGTTAACATAAGCCTTGATGTGTTCCATTGCCTGGCTCTTCTGTTTCATGAATAAAGTGGTTATGGTGCGTACTGCATCATCTGTGAATGAGATATAGTATCTTGATCCTCCAATAGACTCTATGCATGCTGGGCCCCAGATGTCGCTCAAAGTCTGCTCTCCAGTGACTTTTGATCATCCATCAGCCTCTGTTGGAAATGGCTGGATGGCTTGCTTTGCCTGAATGTGAGCCTCACAGTTTCGGGAAAGGATACTCCCATCATTGATTTCTAGACCCGTGACTAACCCCTTTCTCTGCAGGGTCTCAAGTCCACTCATTCTGATGTGTCCGTATGGGCAGTGCCATTCGTCCCAAGACATTTTCTTCAGCGTGGCTACATTTGCCTTTTCTGGTGTGTGGGATTGTGCTTGGGCATTCAGATGGTATAGTTGCCCATTTTTCTGGCCTGTTCCAACAAGTTTATCCTCCTTCATATAGAGCCTGCATATTCTGTTGTGGAAGTTAACCCATCCGCTGCTTTCATCGAATCGGCTCAGCAATAGTAGTGAGTTCTGTGACTCTGGTACATGTAGTACGTCTTGTAGCTGATGTTGTATGTCCTTTCCATCCACTGTGAAGTGTAAAATGATGGTTTCGTGACCAAGAGCTCAAGTGGCTAGCTTTCCTAGTCCTTGAACGGTAGCTTTGTCCAGAGTTTTGTATGTGATGAATGCGTTTCAGGAATTGCTGATGTGACTTGTCATTCCGGAATCCAATAACCAATCATAGTTTGAATTGTTTCTGTATTCATTGTGTAGACATCCTGTAACATATTATTGACATTGTCCACAGCTTGATTTAATCAGTTCTGGTGGTTTCCACCCTCTCCAGTGCCCTTTCCTTTCCCTTTCAGCCCTTGCCCTTCCTTTCGGCCACCTTTTAGACCAGCAGTCCTTCGCCATATGTCCCTTTTTTTTTTTTTTTTTTTGAGTCAATTTTATTGTCCCACAGGGTTGTACCCTATGTCGGATGTTACATGTGAGCGAAGTAGTATTTTTAAGGAATAAAATTATAAAATTGGGATCCGTCCCAATTCCTGCGCCTCTGGTTTATGAATGTAATCATGACGGAGTAAGTCCCCCATGACCCCAGCATGTCCAATGCTGTTTTAGACGCCTGGCCTGGCTGTGAGGGTGCCTGATGGTAATAGTGAGGGGTGCTTTGTAGGGGGGTCTAGACCAAATAAGTGCTCGGCCGCCGGAGCGTACACTGTCCGAGGGTAGGGCCATGACCCTCTGGCCCTAGGGTCGACCCTGGCCTGGCCCCAAAGGGCCAGGGCCGGGCCAGAGATTTGCTGGCCCTGGCCCTAGACTTAAGGGCCAGGGCCAAGTCAGTAAACAGCTGGCCCCGAGGGTCGGCCCTGGGTCGGCCCTGGCCTGGCCCTCTTAGATGTCAGGGCTATAAATTTACCCTAGTAATTTAGTCTACCTTCCTTTTTTTTTTAAATGATGTAGACATTAAATTATACCATGCATGCTTTGACATTTCCCAAAGCAGGAGGCTAATATAGATAGTTCTCATAGTCATAGATCCTTTTAGCCTTTGATCTTTGAGACCCCTGCAAGGTTTTAACTCCACATCCCATGAGTAAATAGAGCTAAATCATACCCTTTGGGATCACCTGTAGGTCCTCATGTCTGAGAACAAGCTAGCACTACCAGCAGTAGCCACAACAGCATAATATGCTACCAAAATGGCTCATAACTATTTAGTTATACTGTAACAATATGTCTGTCTGTAGAAGGAGATTGTGAAGAAATGTGTTGGAGATTTTTATTTTAATGATGAGGACTATGTAGCTTAGAATATTGTTAATGGAGAGATGTATGGACAAATTCTTGAGATAGTCGTTGGGCCAGGGCCGACCCTGACCTGGCCCTGACCTGGCCCTGACCCGGCCCTATTGACCCAGGGCCAAGCAGGGCCAGGGCCCTAGAGGGTCAGGGTCAGGGTCAGTCAAAAACAGGCTGGCCCTGGCCCGGTGGAGTAGTGGGACCTGGCCAGTCACGTGACTGGGCTCCCACGGTTGACCTAGTTAGTAGCCTTCCTGATGTAGTAGTCAGTCCATCCATCCTATCCAGTCGACTTCCTCTTGAGTCCTGCGTGAGCCCCCGGAGTGGTACCTTGGTACCACTCCACCAGCCCAGCCCCTGGACAGTGTACCGGAGCGGGCATGCATGAGGAAGATGGGGCCACAGGGTGGAGAAGGTATAGTGAAAGGGTGAACGTCTGTTGGTGTTGGGTCGAACGGTGTGGTCGACGATAATGTTGGGTGGGCGGGGGCGGCGTAAATCTTGATGTGAACAAGCATGTATGGGGGTGGGGATGGGGGGTTGCCAGTGATGGTGGTGGTGGTGCTGTTGAACAATAGAATTAGTCAGGTATGGGTCAGGTTGCAAAAGTCACCGAAAGAATCTTTCAGTCTGCCTGTACGGCGCACAAATTTTAATAGCTCTGATATGCCTTTTTTGTTGTTGAGGAGGTAGGTGAGGGATCGGGCTTGTGTCCTGAGTGTGTTAGTAAGTGAGTGACATGTGTTTCGGTGGAGCGGACAGTCGAAAAGGAAATGGTGTACTGTTTCCTTCGCTTGGGTGCATTTGGGGCAGATTTCGGTGTTGGATTTCTTGATTTTGTGTAGGTAGGCGTTGAGCAGGAGGTGTCCAGTGCAGATTTGTGTGATTAAACTGGTCTGGGGGCGAGTTAAGTTAGATGTGGTTTTAAGGAACTTGTTAAGGGGAAAGTCAGAGTCGATACAGGTGAATCGTATGTATCGTGACGAGCATTGCCAGGTGTCCCTCCATTGTATGTTTAGTTGTTTTTTGAATGATTGTTTGAGAGCGGCGGCATTGAATGGCAGGGATTCGAATCGAAGGGCGTGGGGCAGGGTGTGTCGTGGGCTGGTGATTCCTCTTGCTGCTGATTTAGCCTCTGTGTCGGCTCGTTCGTTCCCGGTGACGCCACTGTGGCTTGATATCCATTTGATAGTAATGGCAAGGAGGTGGTTGGTATCGGTGAGGCGTCGGACCGCTTTGTGGAAGATGTCTAGGGTAGGTTGACTGGATTTAGGGTTTGTTCTGGTGGAGGTTAGTGCACGTATTGTAGGTTGACAATCGATGTAAATGGAGACGTCACGTAGAAGTGTTTCACGACTTAGTAGGTGTATGGCGAGGGTGCCTGCTATGTTTTCTGCCTCGACGTTGTGGTGGGAGTCGCTGGATCCTAAGTGATATCGGAGTGTCCTGACTTGTGTGCGTCTGTTGCGATATAGGACCACCGCTGCGCCTACTCCTCCTATGAGTGTGGAGCCATCCGAGTAAATTTTTATGTCTGCTTTGTCATCGTCGTGTTGCTCTATGGATTTGTCTCTGGTGTCAGGTATGGAAGTTTGGAAAGGGGGGGTGGTGTGTGAGTACATTGGGCATATGGGTTCTACATTATCTGGGTCGATATGGAAAAGGTGGGTGAGTGTGTGGAGGGGGGATCTGTGTCTGGCGACGAGGTGTTTCGCGCAATGCTGTAAAGGAGTGTGTAATGGGTGTGAGGCGGGGAGGGATGCCATTCTGATGACTGATCTATGACAAACTTTATGTATTAGTAGGTCGACGGGTAAGATGCCAGCGTGGAGGTAGTGTGTGACACAGGTGACACCAAGGGTGTGAACCTGACACACCACACCTGTCACCTGTAACACCAGACCTGTGACAGGTGAGGTGTACACAGGTCCAGGTTTATACCATGGGTTTCAGGCACAAACCATGGGTATGACACCATGTGAAAACACTGCAGGGAACACCGCATGAATACTTATAACCAATCAACGGACTATCAACGGACACAGCACATTGTACCTAATTGTCGGTCTCCACATCTGTTGGCACTGTTGGCACCTTGCCATCACTCTCCACCCTCTTACATTTACCGTTGCGACGCTGTACAGCCTCAATCACATCCGACATTACTACCAAATCTTTGCGGCACCAATCTCCAAGACAAAGCAATGCCCGGATCGAGGATGCAGAGAGCCTGTTCCGGGTATATGGGAGAAGATGGCGGCCTTTCGAGAACACATGCTCAACTGTGGTCGAGGTAGCTGTATAGCATGGGTGTGAGAATATATGAACACATGGCAAGAACACTTACCAGGAGCACTAAGATAATCGAGTGCCATGACTGAGAGCCTTGGGAACACTGCACGATGATCCCACCACCACGCGATAGGGTCTTTGACCCTCTCGATTGGCTGGGACAAATATACCTTCAGTTCCGATACAGTCATCACAGCGTCCATGGGAATATCAAAAAGGTCCATCTCCTCCTGATGAGCGGCGTTGGTTGCTTCCGCCGGCTGCGTAGGCTTGTCATACTTGACGAATTCCTCAATAACCATGTCCTCAGCAGTTTCGATCCAGGCTTGTTCCCACCCATGCGAGCAGAAGTGGGAAAGCTTCATCTGGGGGTGGAGCACTAGACAATCTTAGAATTGTGACAGTGGTGTGGTGGAGATGGGCACTCACCCATTGCAATTCAGTACATATTAGAAAGATCAGTCTTCGCATAATACTTGTCAATAATCTTCTGAGCAAATTTCAGAGCATGCTTGATGGCTGGCGCGAGAGGCTCGGTTGCCGAGTCCTGTAGCATGGTATCAAGGCGATCCATCATTGGGATGATGTGAGCAATCATCTTGATGTTGTCAGTGGAGAAGAATAGTGTTGCATCTTTGAACAACTTGACACAGCGTCAGCATGGATTGGAGGGTATGGAAACTGGGTGCTCACCTTAAGAACACGCACTAAGTCCTTGAGAACAATCCAGTGCTCATCCTCCAACTCATGCTTGCATAGTTTGAGAAGTTTGTTCCCTGTGACATCATCAATGGCCTCGTGGTACTTGATGGCAACACAGACCATATCGTAGGTACTGTTCCACCTTGTCTTCACATCACGAGGAATCAGTCGTTCAGGTAACTTATGATCACGGCACACTTGTTTCCACGTGGGGAGGGCAATAGTGGAAGAGTTCATGATGGCGAAGGACAACTTGCGCACCTTGCACCACATAGTCAAGATCAGCTGTATGAATGGCCATTTTTAGAACAACTCAATGTCATAGATCTCGGTAAGTCTTGCTTCGTCTCACCCAACGATCTTTCTCAATGGATCTCCAGGGACCGAGATTCCGGCCGATAAGTTCACCCAGATGATGTATCCCTGCCACGGCCACTCGCACTTCAAGTATCCTGAGGACCAACCACCCCCGGCACTTTGTGGCTGTTGGGCTCGAGTATTTGCATTGCATCTCCCGCCATCTTCGCCGTTCCCGTCGTCTTCATGGTCCCCATCTTCCTCATCCTCATTCCCATCCCTGCAGTTGCAGTTGTGGTCCTGTCGTCTGCCTCCTTGGTGCTCCTACCTGGAGGGCGAGGGTGGCGCGTATTCGCGATGTGTAGAGTGGTCACGTTGCCATATCTGTCATTGCTGTTGCCATATCATCGTTGGCATTGGCATTGGTGTACCCATCGTGGGCTTCCTCACTGCCGTTGCCATCCCGGCTGCCGTCATCATAGCCATTGGCCCATTGCTGCCATCTGCGTTGCCACCTTCGCCGTCTGTCATTGTCGCACACCATAACAGGTAGCTGGGTGTATCATTAGTAGTAACATTTACAAAATAATCATTTGTGGGGAGAGGTCCTTGAACTCTTACCACGTGGTACCCCGGCTGGAACCCCAAAAGAGCTCTCAGTATAAGTTCGGGCGCTCCGCTATACCACCCCTGATACTAGCACAACCCACACTTTATTAGACTAAAAGTAAGAGACATGAGCGGCATACGGCAATGGACATCCACCAACGAGGGTCCATCCAAAAACAAACGTGGTAAGTTACCACAAACGGTAATCTCTTCCCCCCAAGAAACAAGGGCAGCGAGAACCGCCGCTACACAAGAACATAACCTTGTCAGCAATGCACCCCCGCAAACTGAACCGGAAACCAAAACACAAGCCGTCAACTTCCTCACCACCAATTCACTCCTCCACCACGAACAACACCTCGACATCCCCACAATCTCGGACATACTTATACAAATCACCACCATGGAAAACTGCCCCATCACACCCACCACACTCAATGCCATCTGATCGGTAGCTATCCTTTTGGATTCCATATATATAGTGTTGCCGAAGTTCAGTTCGGTCCGGTTCCGACCCTTTTTGGCGGAACCGCGAACTGAACTTCGGGTCCGGTTTGGCGCATGGCCAAACCTGGACCTGGACGGCATTGAACCGTTTCTCCGCGTTCGGTCTGGGTTCAGACGCGGTCTGAACCACGGACCGAGGTGGGCTCACCCCATGAGCTCCGTTCTCCTCGCGAATGGCAGGCACGTATCAATCGATACGGCGCTACACTTCGCGAGGTAGTTGGGCTGTGGGGGAGCCGTCCGGCGCTGCTGCTGCCGCCGCTGTCACTGCTGCCGTTGCTGCCGCTGCTGGCGCTGCTGCTGCTGCCGTCGCCGTTGCTGCTGCCACTGCTGCTGCTGTTGCTGTTGCTGCTGCTGCCGGCATTGCTGCTGCTGCTGGCCGTCATAGTTGTGGTTGCCGTTGTTGTTGCCGCCGCTGGTGGTGATGTTGGATGGCTTTGGCTGTTGCCGCTGCCGCTGCTGCTGCTGCTGCTGCCGTTGCTGCCAGCGCTGCTGCTTCCGCTGTTGCTGCTGCTGCTGGCCGTTGCCGTTGTCGTTGCCTGGTTGCCGTTGCCTTTGCCGTTGCCGTTGCCGTTGCCGCCGCTGGTGGTGGTGGTGGTGGTGGTGGTGGTGGTGGTGTTGCGGCTGCCCCGCATCCATTGGCATTGCGTTGGCGTTGGCATCCATCTTGTGCCAATGTGGTTGCGATGTGGTCGCAGTCGAGTTGCCTGCCGCAAATAACATTAGTAAAGTTAAGAAAAAAATGGAAACTTACCTTTGAACACAACACAATTTGTGTTGTGTTCAACCCGCGTTGAAGTTGCTGTGTTGCGTGAAAGGTCACGGCCGGTCACATGATGCCGTTTAACATGAAATAGTAAGTAAAGAAATATGAAAAACAAATGAAATCAATACCTTAAAAATATCCGCGTTCGCGGTTTGAACGCGGTTTGGAGCCGTTCAGGAAATCCGGCAGGCCTCGAAACCCGGAACTGAACCCGCGGTCCGGTTCAGCACTTGGCTGAACTTAGACCGAACTTAGGGTTCGGTTCGGGGTTTGAACCGGGTTCGGCTAGGTTCGGAACCGAACTACGGCAACACTAATTCCATAGAACTTAGTCTCAGAACTGACACAATGGTCGATGCCATTACAACTGAGCTTAAACGACAGGCAGGAGACTTTCACAACTCCCTCGGACGTGCGATGGAACCCATCTTGGAAACCATCTCAGGAAAAATCACAGAGCACATCGAAACCAGCCTTACGGATGCCAAAATCCAACTACAACAAGCGGTAGCAAACCTCACCAAAACCTCGACCACGCTCAAATCCACAACCACATCATACAAAGACGCAGTACTATCTCAGAACTCACATCCCACCCTCACTCATAAAGATCCACGCATAACAGCCAAAGAACAGTTACAAGCCTGCCAATTCCTCCTCGATGTCGAAGACTCGCCCGAAACAAAAAAGGCACTAGATATCAGCCTAGCAAAACTAACAGAAAAGCCAACGCAGCCCTCCAATCCACAGCCCCCCCACCTACATCCAAGTTCTTAGGCGTCACCAGACTACGAAACGGAGGTATTCTACTGGAAGCCAACTCAAATGACACCGCCCTATGGCTACGTAATGACCAACACCTCACCACTTTCCTCACCAACTTCGGACACAACGCTTCAATCAAGCGCTGCACCTACGCCATCCTAGCATTCTTCATCCCACTAATCCTCGACCCGGAAGCACCCGAACACCTCAGGGAAATCGAAGAAACCAACAATCTACCTGAAAACTCCATAAAACGAGCTAACTGGATTAAACCAAAGGACCGCCGCTCACCCAACCAAACGTGTGGCCATGCCATATTTGCCTTCAACTCCCCCGAAACGGCCAACAAAATCCTAGCGAACGGCTTCTACATCTGCCACAAAAGAATCAACGCCAGTAAATGCAAAAAGGAACCCATACACTGTCTTCGATGCCATCAATGGAACCACACCGCAGCACGATGCCCAGCAGATATCGACACCTGCGGCACATGTGGAGATCACCATAGAACTTCATCCTGTGACAACTCCTCACGCCCTTACTGCACTCCCTGCAGGCAATGCGGCCACACCAGCTGGGACCGTAACTGTCCTACATTCATCCAAGAATGTAAATGAATCTTCAGCAAGAGGCGTGCCATTGACCCATGGGAAGTCCTGGAACACATTCATGCTTCGGAAATCACTGCCAGACATGACAGACGCATGTAGAGAAGCGATTGATGGCGCTGAGGTGCTTGCTGATGACGACATTGCCAAAATGTTCAATTCGAGTGTATCTGAGAGCAATTCAAGAGAGGCTGAGGCTAGATGATAAGGGTGCAGAAGGTAAAAAAAAAATGACGCGTCACAGTTTACTGTGATCACGTGTGACCACATCACGTGAATTGCCACATTTAAGTACACATTTCGAATTGACTGAGTTGTCAATGTGACAGAGTTATCAATGTAAAGCCATGGAAATTCTCCGAACACTGTCTAACACTGTCTAGCTATCTGTTAGTTGAAACTCATAGGCCTTCGTTGTCCGTGAATGAGGATAACGAGATTTAGTTCCACAGAGGTTTCTGACTACAGTCGTACAAAGCATGCAACGGTAGCCGTCGTACTTTTACGTTAGGATGATATCTCCCTTGGCACAATAGCTAATTCCATCTCCATTCCTGTGATGC
Source organism: Hygrocybe punicea (assembly GCA_963556145.1). Classification (NCBI taxonomy): domain Eukaryota; kingdom Fungi; phylum Basidiomycota; class Agaricomycetes; order Agaricales; family Hygrophoraceae; genus Hygrocybe; species Hygrocybe punicea. Next base: position 2,799,400 of record OY744468.1, on the reverse strand, counting down.
CCGAAACTTGGCATTCATCTCCCTTGCAAACACATTGTGTCGGCTCCAGGTGGGCTTGTCAATGTTGAGACGGTCATGTACCATGTTTCGCATATAATGCGCCATGCATATTCTTTCACCACCCTCCCATCTGCCTACACTGTGACTGAGAACCTTGCCACAAATTTCGATGACGGTTCCTGGCAAATAAGAGAACGTAGCATCCAACTCAGGGATGGCTAGTTCCACGTTCGTATGTGTCCCACAACTCGCCAGCAAATCATACCATTCTGGACACCCTCCAGCATCTCTGTGTCGAGTTGTAATCCTGTTAACGATAACGGCGATTCCAGTGTAAACAGATGTCCACTCCTTCGCATTTTCGTGTGTTTCCACGTTCTCGATCGTTTCGCCGTCCCGGATTTTCTTCACAGCCAGAAGGCCAGCTGTGTACAATGACTGATGGGTTAACGCAGTAATTGCGTTGAAGATCAGCTCGCTGGGTTCGATTGCAGCCATCCACATGGTGGCTTCAGTTGTTCGAAGAGTTGTCGACGTGATCAACCTATCGGTAAGTCGCTGAAAAAACAGGCGGTCAGCTCATGTAAAACAGACGACTAACTAAAGGTGTTACCTCTCTACCATGAGCAAACCATGCTGCGGCGAAATCCACTGATCCTGGGTGAAATCGTGGGTTTGGAGGTGGAAAGAAAATGTTTGGATCTTTCCTCCATTGCGGATCTTTCCCTTTCTCAAGTTTTTTGAGGGACTCTGAATAGGATTCTTCCAGAATTTCGGTTATCATTTCGGCACTGACATTCAATTCCTCCTGTGTCGCAGTGGGTACTGTCAAAAACCATATTTCCGGGGGGCAAGTGACTCACAATACGTCTTGGAGTTACAACATCAGGTAGATACCAGACCAAAATTGAACCACACGTGTCGATTACTGTAGCTGGTTCATTCACATGTCCAATGTGAATCTCCTGAAAAAACCTGAGTAGGTTTTCATTGTCAGCATTCGAAGTGTCCTTGATATTCTTCACTCGATTTGCCAGTCTATTCGCATCCAAGGGCAAAATTACTTTGAGGCAAGATGTCAGTCTAAATATGCCGACTTTCATGGCAGCAACGTACTAGGGTTCAAAATCGCGGCTGCCACAGTGAGGAGAACCCTCTCCAGTTCAGATTCTGAGACCATGTCCGACTTGGAGAATGTTTCGCAATCTGGGGCCGAATCTCCCAAGACCTTGCTAACTGGAAGCTGATCCCTCAGCATCATCAAACGTGATCTACAAAACATGTAAGATATGACATTGAAGCAGCATGGATCTGACCTCAGCCGTTTGCATTCCTCTACAGGAGACTTCGGAGGGCGCATGCCCGACTTCCTATAATACGATGTAGTGTTTGAGAGGATTCTTCTCAGCCTCGTCCACATATGTTTCTTTAGATTTGGATGCCACCAATGGAACCATACTGCGGCTCGCTGCCCAGCGGACATCGACACTTGTGGCACATGCGGAGATCACCACAGGACATCGACCTGTGACAATCCCTTATGCCCCTTCTGCACTCCATGCAGACAATGCGGCCACGCCAGTTGGGATCGCAACTGCCCTACATTCCAACAGAAATGCAGAGACACAGATGGTCATAACCCAGACAACCTCCTCCCTTACTTTCCCACAGCTGAGCTATGGACCCAAACCCCATACCCACACTCCGACAATCATCCTAAAGCCCCCAACTTCTCCTCCGCCGCCACTGCACCCGTACAAGCCAATCACCGCCCCCCAACGAATCACCACTCAGCTATACCATATAGACAGCGCTCCCCTTACCCTCTCCCCCCCCTCTCCCTGGATGCTTTGAAGTGCTTGCTTCAAATTATTTGAAGTCCGAACTTGAGTGGGATTTGCTTCATTCGATCAACCACTGCCCTTTCTTCCCTCCCATAACCAACCTTCCTCCTCCAGACACCAAATTGGAAACACCTGACAAACCACCATCAGCTTCGAGAAACAACAACCACCGTGTCGCATCACCCCCACCCCACCTTTTCACGCATGGGCGGACAAACCACTTGTAGCCCCCATTGACCCATTACCCCATACCTCCACACAGAAAAGTGACCAAGCAAGCGACACCCCTCACCTAACCTCCTTGACCAATGCCTGAACAACTGCACACACAACCGACACAGCTAAATGTCTGGCAAAGAAACCTCAACAAATCCGTCAAAGCTCAATGGGACCTCATAAATTCGTTAATCCACACTAAATGCGACATCCTCCTGATACAGGAACCATACTTCGACTTCTATGGTAACACGAAAGCCACACACAACTGGAGAGTCATTTACCCATCCGACCACCACACCTCTGAAGCACCCATCCGATCAGTAATTTTTGTCAACGTCAAACTCAACACTAACTATTGGGAACAAATAAAAATCCATGGCTCCAATGACCTCACGGCGATCCGAATCAAATGCCCAACAGGTAACTTGTCTACTTTCAATATCTACAATGACTGCCACCACTCTGACACCCTCGACACCCTCTGTTTATCGTTTATTCACCCAAGCCCATGAAGCGACACTTCACCACCAGGACATAGACCATATGCTATGGTGTGGCAATTTCAACAGACACCACCCACTATGGGACGAAGAGTGCAACCACCACCTATTCACCGCCAATGCCCTAGCCCAGGCAAGAATACTAATCGAAGCTACAGCCGATTTCGACATGATAATGGCACTACCAAAAAACCTCCCCACTCTTGAATCAATGGTAACAAAAAACTGGACCAGAACAGATAACATGTTCTGCACCGCCAAAACAAGTAACCTCATACTCTCCTGCAATACCAAACTGGAACTGCGCAACCAGTACTGACCACATTCCAATATCCATGTCCATCGCCCTCCCCCCACACTTAAAACCTGATAAATCCTCATGAAACTTTCGCAATACAAACTGGGACGAATTTCGCACCCATCTTGATGCCCAACTACGACAACTCCCCCTGACAAGCCCCATCCTCTCCCAACAACAACTGGACGACTCCATATCCACGCTAACCATCGCTCTACAATCGACAATTAAAGCCATCGTTCCCATCTCGACACCCTGCCCACACTCAAAATGATGGTGGACGCCCCAACTAAATCAACTCAAACGAGACAAAAACAGGCTAAGTCGACTATCATATAAGAACCGTCTAGACACTACTCACCCCAGTCACGATCAGCACAGAATGGCACGTAATCTATACAGCAATGAAATACTCAAAGCCAAGGAGAAACACTGGTTAGCATTCCTCGATGAAGCGAGCGACAATGATCTCTGGATGATCAACAAGTGCATGTCCAACCCTATCAGTAACAACCCCAGAGGAGATGGCAGCAAGAGTTCCATCCCCACCTTGGAAATAACCCACCTGGACAGCGCCAACTCCTGCTTTCCCCCCCCGCCCAAACACTCCTCAGTCCCTCCAAACTACGTATACCCAACCCACGTCCCATACACTGCAAACATCTCCAAAGATCTCATCACAAAACACCTCACCAAAGTGCATCCATACAAAGCCCCGGGCCCAGACAGCATCCCAAACATCATACTCAAAGAATGTACGGCACTCATCTCGGACCGCCTATATGACATCTTCAATGCTACCCTCACTCTAAACATCTACTACGCTCCCTGGAAAGACTCCATCACCAGCACGCTGCGCAAACCGGATAAACGGAGATATGACATCCCCAAAGCTTATCGCTTCATAGTTTTGCTTAATACCCTCCCGAAACTACTAACATCTATCATTACAGAAACCATAACATCCATGGTTGAAGAACACCAACTTCTACCCTCTCACCACTTTGGTGGTCAACCGGGATGGACCACCACTGACTCTATGCACGTCCTAGTTCATCAAATCAAACACGCCTGGCGGAACAAAAGGGTAGCAGCAATTCTCTTTCTGGACATCAAAGGAGCATTCCCAAACACAGTCACGGAACAGCTACTCCACAACATGAGAAAAAGACACATTCCCGAACCTCTTATCCGCTTTATATGCAACTAGCAGCTACCCATGCTACGCACGGGTTTACGAAGTCACACATAGATTACTGTTATCGCATGACACATGTTTAATCACACATACATGGAGCACATATCTTTCATATTATTCAAAACTGTTGTAAAGTAAAAAAAAACTTCAGTCCGACATAAGCAAAACGTTATTCAAGTCCATGCATCACTTTATGCACGGCGCGAGCGTTTGGTACCCATTCTAGCTGATTTGGGTGTGGGAGTTGGTGTCAGAGGGGCAGCGGCATGCGTGGCAGGCGATGTCGCCGGGGTGGTCTCGAAATTATATTGGAACCTCGAGGACTCCGGCGTAGAAGGAACCTCTAAGCAAAATACATAAGTAAGGGACAAAAGTTAAGAGACACAACGCACCTTGCGCCGCCGTAAGGTTGCTTGTGGGAAGGGCTGTCCTCCCAAGAAAACTAATATTGTCTACCATGATATGGAAGACGGAGGGTGCATGCATGCTGGGATCCCTGTCGATCTGAAATAGGGTTCCCTCCACGGCTACATACGTGTTATTCGAAGGTACCGGTTTTTTCTTTTTGTACCTGACGTCGTCGAAGTGCGTGTGGATAGGAAACAATGACAGCTGCCATCGGCTTTTGTAGAAAGATGTGTACTGTGCTGCATTGACATCGAATGTGCTCTGTTGTCTGTTGAACACAGCTCTGGAGATGTTGACGTACGGTGCCTGTCGAATATCCAGAAGGCTTGGAATTAACTATAAAGTGTGGGTTGTCAGTAGACGTAGCACAGAAAGTTGAGTCACGTACATGGACAATGTCACCGTAAACATGCATTTCGTCTGTCCGCAAGTCTGAACCCGATACGTTCTCCTCCACGTCATCGTCATCCCAATTTTCATCGACTTCGTTGACTACCCCTTGTACTACTCTCGCAACCTAAAAAATTATTAGTAGCCACACATATCAGCAACGAATGTTAAGCTTACATGGATCCATGCGACATAGTGGCCCACATCTTGGAAAACCAGGTCATCAGAATTGAAGTATCGAAATAGTCCTTTGAGAGTATTGCTGGGACTGATCCACATTTGCACGTTGAAGTCAACGCTACGTGGTGAGCCCTCAACAGGGCGTGGGTTCTCGAGTACAATTGGACCAGTCAATGTCGCTGACATTGTGAACATTCAAGTTTGAAATGAATTGGAGGGGTCCATCCTGCACGCCCGCGTTTATATAGACCGCCGTGGTGGATCAAGAACCAGCTCGAAGCCTCAAGAGTGTGAGTTATGGTGACTGGTCGCTGACATGTACAACACTCTTACTAAGACACCGAGTCGCACTGGTTGTTCAAGAAAGTTCTAGAATGTTTCTAAAAGCCATGAAAAGCGTGGTATGATTAAATTTAGCTCCTTCAGTCTTTGTGATAAAAATTGAGTAGAAATATATATCGTATAACTACAAAAGATGAAAATTTTCGGGGAACACTATGTTATGAACACGGCACTCTGTAGCATCAGATGCTAAAAGAATCTTAATACGACGACTTGAGGTAGCACGGGAAAGCGCAACATAGAGTTGTCCGTGCGAGAATACCGGTTCTCGCATATCTAATCCAACGTGGCACACCGACTGCCCTTGTGCCTTGTTTATTGACATGGCAAAGGCCAAACGCACGGAAAATTGTCTTCTTCTGAGTCGAAAATGAAAGCCAGCATGGGCAGATGGAAATAGTGTGATGCAAGGAATCAGTGCAGTTTCTCCGTGGTACTTTCCACCTAGAATCTCAACTTCCAGAAGACGTGAAGTGACGCGCTTGAGCACCATTCATGTTCCATTACAAAGGCCTCTGCCTCTGCCGGGGGCTAAGTTGCGAAGGAGGATTAATGGACAACCAACTTTCAGATGGAGTTCACCAGGAGGTAACCCAGATGCGTCGAGCGACTGTAAGAATTCCACTGGAAGCGATTCTGCGTACTGGTCAGCACCCAGTTCAGTTTCAATCGAGTCTGCGCTGTGGACAACAATTTCTTGCCCTGGCATCCTTGCAAGTACAGACGCATTCAGTTGATCAACGTCTGTGTTTCTTGGGGCAAGAATCATACGGTCCAGGAAGTATTGGGAAGGAGGGATTGCTTCGTCAATGTGAGGGTAAATCGAGGTGATCAGTTCATCCGGTGACTTAACGCGCATATGCGGATCGAATGGGATTGTACCGTCGGCCGCGACACCATCACCACGACCAACTGACAATAGCCAGTCAGCAAAGACATGTTCTTCACTTTGGGAGGTACTCAATGCAGATCCATTCAATAAGCGCATGTTTGCTCGGAGAGACAGAAGTCGCATGGATTTCCAGAGATATGAATGTGGTAAAGATTGGAAAATTACGTCTTCTTGAGTTCCACCAGGAACAATCGGTAATGTCTGGTGGAAATCGCCGCCGAAGACTATTGTTTTGCCGCCGAAAGGTTGATCGTTATTGCATATGTCACGCATCGTCCGATCGAGAGCTTCATGTGTGAAACGACTTTGCATAAAAGCTTCGTCCCAAATAATGAGGTCCACTGAACGTAGCAATTCGGCTCGTTGGTCCTGTTTGGAAATGTTGCATAATGACCCAGCAGTGAACGTATCAATTGGAATACGGAACGTGGAATGGGCCATGTGTCCACCAGGTAGAAGTAATGCAGCAATACCACTTGACGCCACACACAACACAATTTTTCCTTCCGACCGCAACTTGTGACACAACGTTTGATATAAATATGTTTTTCCCGAACCACCAGGGCCATTGAGGAAGGAGATGCCTCCACGATGACTGTTAATATCATCAACGATTTGATTGTATGCTTCCAGTTGTTCTGGAACATTCTGGACATTCTCTATGTGCTGGAGGAATAAATCACGTTCATGTTCCAGATTATAGGACATCTGATCGGCAATGAATGGATTACTTGTGGTGGCGAGCCAGTTTTCTTGTGGAAGGGGCATATGAGGGAAATTCAGAAGACTGTAACCGGAATCGGAGAGGATCTGGTTGATAAGAAAGAGACCGTAGTCATAAATGCGCTCGGGAGTGGGGTTTATGATGCGGATGTGTAAGTCGTCACAAATGTGCTCGCGAAATTCGTCCCATAGTTTTTCGGGTGATGTGAGTTCGCAGAATAACAACATGGTAGCGAATAGCTGCCGTAGTCGCACTCCAGATTGCGTATGTGATGCTTCCAGAAGGCAAAGGTGCCATTCCCCGTCATCTTCGAGCAGGCCCCGAGCCTTGCATGCATCTTGAAATGATGGGTAAACGACACCTTCGTATGTTCTGAGATCTTGAAAAGATGTCGGCCCACATACGACAGTAAGCAGGGTACATAAGTAGAAATGTTCCCCACCTGTCAGAGGGACAAAGTACATCTGTCCAAGGGAGAAGCGTCATTGACAAAGGCTCCATGTCTTCTTAGTCTTGTTCCAGACAAATTTCATCACACCTTACAGCATATCTTTTCCACAAGACATGGCTCAGCCGAGAGGGACAATTCCCACTCCGAGTGGGCCAGCAAATCTCAGCCGACCAATATGTTTGTCCAGGGGAGATGGCTTGGCCGAGGGGTCTATGTTCTGAGGGACATGAGTTGGCCGAAGCAGGGGGATATATTGGCCAACGGGTCTGGATATTTTGGCTGGCCATGGGAGATGGATTGGCCCACTGGTCTGGGTATCTTGGCAGGCCATGGAACATGGATTGGCCGACAGCCCAGGGTAATTTGGCTGGCCATGAAAGGTGGATTGGCCAACGTGTCTGGGTATTTCAGCTGGCCATGGAACATGGATTGGCCGACGGGTCTGGGTATGTCAGCTGGCCATGAAAGGTGGATTGGCCGACCACACTGGGTATTTCGGTTGGCCATGGAACATGGATTGGCTGATGGGTCTGGGTATTTCAGCTGGCCATGGAACATGGATTGGCCGATGGGTCTGGGTATTTCAGCTGGCCATGGAACATGGATTGGCCGACGGGTCTCGGTATGTCGGCTGGCCATGAAAGGTGGATTGGCCGACAGGTCTGGGTATTTCAGCTGGCCATGGAACGTGGGTTGGCCGACGGGTCTGGGTATGTCGGCTGGCCATGAAAGGTGGATTGGCCGACCACACTGGGTATTTCGGTTGGCCATGGAACATGGATTGGCCGATGGGTCTGGGTATTTCAGCTGGCCATGGAACATGGATTGGCCGACGGGTCTCGGTATGTCGGCTGGCCATGAAAGGTGGATTGGCCGACAGGTCTGGGTATTTCAGCTGGCCATGGAACGTGGGTTGGCCGACGGGTCTGGGTATGTCGGCTGGCCATGAAAGGTGGATTGGCCGACCACACTGGGTATTTCGGTTGGCCATGGAACATGGATTGGCCGATGGGTCTGGGTATTTCAGCTGGCCATGGAACATGGATTGGCCGACGGGTCTGGGTATTTGGGTTGGCCATGGAACATGGATTGGCCGACAGGTCTCGGTATGTCGGCTGGCCATGAAAGGTGGATTGGCCGACAGGTCTGGGTATTTCGGTTGGCCATGGATTGGCCAATCCTGGTTAGTATACCATCAGCCATGGGACATGGGTTGGCAAATACCATATATTGGCTTGCTGGTCATTCTTGGCAGATGGTTATGGTCCAGTTGGTTAAAAATATATTACTTTCTTCTGTTCAACTATATCTTCTCTAATAATATGTATTACTCCATCTTGTTGGAAAAGGCAGTTTCTGCTTGTGCTATCATATTCCTCCACATTACCATTTGTTTTTCCGCATAACAGATGTGCCCCCTCAGTCCCAGACCAACTTTGTCACGACGTGCTTCCCATTGCACCTTCTGGTGTTGCAGCCAACGAATCACGTTACCCATTTCTGACTTGACGCTTTGCAATTCTTCAGACCACCGATCATATCTGGCCTTGCCACAGAGCCAGTTTACACGATACACTGTATAGCAGTAAGATCTTCCATGAATTGCTGTAGCAGAACCATTCACCTTCTTGCATCCAATCGTTGTCACCAGTATTATTCCTTTCTTTCCTCCGCCAGATCCAGGGCAGCTTGTGACTCCTCTGGCCCACTCTATTCTCCTCAAGCATATCACCACTCATCTTGATATCCTCCTGCCTCAGCACTTTGAAACGATCCAAAATGTCTGCATTCCCCCCTAGATTGACCAATGCTCGATGAGCCTGCCTGTATCTGGTGGCATATTTACCAACTTTTTGCTGGATGGCATGTATGTCGTCCCATGCTCGAGTCTTCTTCTTCTGGCTGTTTGCTCCACGAACAGAGGTTCGAAAGATTACCATTTTCTCACCCAGTGTCATCCTCAAGTTTTCCAAACAATCATTTACTTGGCCCACCCTGAGTTCCACCTCCTGAGCCACCAAATTTTCCAAACCCAGCCGAGCACATTCCTCCACTCCTAAGGTCGATGGCATTGTGAGTCAGCAATTTTCTGGCCATTCTGCAACATGGTCATCATTTTCTTCATCTACCCCACCCTCCTCATCCACATCCACAATCCAGTCATCAGCAGTGGGATCATAATTGACCAGATTACACTCATCCACATCTTCACCAAGTATTCCTTGTATTTTTCTGTGGAACGAGTCGATCCGAGACTGCAGTCTATTTCGCCGATCCTCCAGATTTGCCTTGTCTGTGAAACTGCCCGTTTTTTGAACAGCACGAGCTGTTGTTTTCAGAGTATTCCTGTAGGGTAAACAAATGTCAAAGAGATGATCGATGAGAATGAGGATACATCCTACTGTGCTTGTTCTATGTTTATTCCTTCATTTAAGATGGTCACCCGACCAGCCATTACATCTTTGGGATTCCCTGTCATCAGTCTCAACCTGATCTCAGCCTGCGATGGTGCTGGTGAAACATCATTACCGTGTCCAAAACACCAACATTTTACAAGACAAACCTTTCTCCATTCTGACGTCGAATACCCTCAAGAAGTCACCACGGAAATCCATTGCCCTTCTTTCTTCTTCCTTCCACTCTGCCAGCACTTGCTCATCCACAGTTTTGGAAAGCTCCTCAAAGGCTGCCTTCATTTCCTGCATTCCATCTACTGCTTTATCATATCGTTTCAACAAAGACCGAACTGTGTGACAGCTATGGTGATGATATGTATTGATGACATGCCTATGAATCACCTACCCATTCCTACCAACTTCTTCCAATTCGAATCCCTCATAAGGTCATCCAAGATCTCACGTCGTTGGGATTTTGACATGAAACGAATAAAACTGGAAATCTTGTTGATGATAGCCCACAGTGTCTCCAAAATTTCACCATCCTGCTGACCAGCACCACGAACGAAGTTGAGACTGAATAGGGCAAAACACTTGGCAACATGTGCACCAAGATGAAACTTGCCCACAGCCCCAATGATCTCAAGCGCCTCAGGGAGAGTGAGGTGGTCGGAATCGGAAACCCTTTTAGCAAAATTGATCAGCCAACTGCGGGCAATATCATATTCCACCAGTGCTTGGGTGATACCACTGTGGCACAGCCTATTGAGAGCGTTGCATATTGAATAATCAACGTTCATGTGTCTGGTGCAGACTCTTTAATAAATTTGTCACGATTCATAGCTCAAAATACATGACTAACCGTTCACCCTTCTGGAAGTCGACGACACTGTGGGGTACAAAGCAACCATGCTTGGCACATGCACATGCACCGATGCCAGTAGCGTATAAGTTATGACGATTGGCGTTTGCTTGGTTGACGGCCTTGTGATTGGAGCACTGTGACCTCTGATACATGATCATTGATTTAGCATTTACGAAATTCACAATTCAATAAATACCTCTTTGGACTCCAGGGAAGCTGCCAGATGAGCACGATAAGGTGCATCCTCAACCATATAGCCTTGTCCATCGATAAGCCCAACGTCATCATCAGGCTTCCGCATGTTAATCTGCTCAGCTTTGAAATTGCCATCAACGACGATGCTGGGCCTGTAAAGCCACCTGTTTCCCTGTTTGGTGTGGAACTACATGAAAGCTGATCAGAATGACCCACTGATGCGGTCCATCCATCCAGTTCTGCGGAAGATTTATCCCTGGCTGGGGACATGCAGGGCAAAACAATGCCAGATCGCCATTACCAGGCTCCCTCTCAGTGTCATGCCCAAAGCCGAATCGTTTCTTGAGGTGCAAGTATCGCCACTGTCTTGACACCCTCATTAGCTCACGATAACGATCCTGAACACCATAACTCAGTACTCCGTTCTGTATGCACAATGTAACAAAACAACTAGTATATCACGAACCGGTAATGTATCTGGAAATGCATTGGAAGACAGTCTCCTTAACTTGTTATAAAAGTTGTTTGCAGATGTTTTGCACTCCATCGAATCAATGTAGAAATGATCCAGGAGCTGGAAAGTGAATGCTGACAACGGCCGTTTTGCTGTTGCAGGATACAAATGCATTCGAAGTAGTTGAATATCTCGAGTGGGGGCATCTGGGCAGGAGCACCATCGGATTCGACGTCGGTAAATTCCATTCGTATGAGTGACAGTTATGATATCTTCCTCGGCGTGAACTGCCAAAGCCGGATCCAAATCGTCCTCCTCACCACCACCTGACATAAGAACATCATGCAGATATGTATCTTCGACAGATGGCTGGGGGCCATCTTTTCTGTATGACGGACAATCGCCTCCACCATGGCCAAGACGCATGACCAGGCCAATCGTATTAAGGTCATGTTTCAGGAAACATCTGCCGTTCCATATCTCAATTCTGTGGAATGGATTATGAATGTGTGTCTGCAAACAACAACACTGGCAGAATGAAGGGCAACCATAGCAATCAGGGCAACGAATGGTGATATCGGCCATCAGACATGACTGGCATGTAACATCGGAAGGGGGGGCCTCAGATGATAAGAGTTCGGAGAGGTATTGCTTGTGAATCGCTTTCCAGGCTTCCATTTCATCATTCTGTGTCTAATTGACATGCAATCAAAATCAAGTCGTACAGATAATAGTTGTGTCAACCTTTCCACGCTTATTGCGATGTCTCCTTGTCTGAGGGTCCTCCTCTTCCACAAACGACGTTGAGGGCAAGGGAAGATCTTCACTCCTGTGTGATTGTTTTACAGGACTTGGTGGACGAATAACTGGACGAGCCTTGACTGTCTTTCCACCTCGTTTCTTTTCCACCACCATAAATTCAACCTCTCTGGCAAATTCCTTTTTTTTTCCCGACCGGGAAATGACTTTTGATTTCGGCATGGATGAACAATAGTTAGATGAGTGTGGGAAAAGTGAGAAAATGACACGCCTTATAAAGACCAATACACGAGGCAAAACACATGGATAATAATAAAGATTATTACGTCGCTTGATATACAAATACATTTGAGGACAGGAAAATGTTACAAATCCGATGAACTGTCAGAATCTGATACCATAGTTGGGGCCTCAAACCAACCGGGGACCAATTTAACATCACCGGATGAACCCTCCTTTCCTTCCAATACAACCCTTTCCAGCGCATCACCCTGAATGCAATTACGAACAGCTTGCCTGCGCAACGCCCCCTGGAGTTCCTGACGGAGCGTGGGTATCCGCCCGTCTTGCCATGGATCTTTGGCAGCTCTGATAGCAATCTCGTCACCCAGCATGATGTTCATCATTTCTATTGGGTTTTCTAAGAAGATTCGGAGGAAGTGCAGCATGTAGATGCCGCAATCATCAAAATTCGGCTGGACAGGTACCTGGAAACAAACGTTCAATTCATTCGCAACACGGAGGTCAGACGTGGTTCACCTTGGGGGTGATTCTCTTGATAGGTGCCAGCTTTTTCACCTGTCTGGTGTTCTTCGCAATGCAGGCTAGCCACGCATGAACCAGGGATATATCTTTTTGATGGTGTGCTGGGGGCAGTGAATCGAGAACAAATGTTACGCTAACCGACGATGAGTAAGTTCAATGCAAAGCTGAAATGGATAACTACGTGTGTAGTCCATCAGGAGGATTTTCTAACAAACATGCAGCAGGATTTGCCACGATAATCAAATACCAGTGGTCACTGATGGTGAAGTGAGATGTTGCCTTCACAAAAACTGACTACACTCACCCAGTGGGAACAGGAAAGACCAAGTATGGGAGCGAAAATATGTCGATTGCCTTCATCCTTCACCCCGTTCTTCCTATGACCAGATTTAGAGGAAATGAAGTTATATGAACAACCAAGCAACGTGCACCTCAGTTTCTCCATGAAAAAAGTAATGAATATGTGTATGTTTGCCGGCAACTCCGGCTGATGGATTGCTGCTTGCTGCAGAGTGTAACTGAAACGGGGAATAAGCTACTGCACTGGAGGGTTGAAATGTACCTACTGGGTACCGAAATTAATCAGTTCGTCATCTAGCCAATCCTTTTCCAAACGTTGATATGACATCCACGGAACAGCACCCTGCTCTGAGTATTTTGCAACAGTACACGTGTTTTCAAACCTAGAACACCTGAGGTGAGTGACGGGCCTGGCCATGGCAATGTGATGTACATGACCGCATCTGGCCTTTCATTCAACTGCAAAAATCGGCCATTGGTTTCGATGTCATTTCTGTTGAAGTAGAGATTAGTTGTGGTATGATGAATGTGTGATACTCACTGTAAATACTTGATGCTACTTTCGCCCAGTGTACTGGTGAGCAAACTGAGCAAATCCGCATACATATCTGATGTCCAGGATGCATGCTCGTTGTCGAAATAAATGCCAATTTGATGTTTTGAAACAATCTCTGAGTATCAATTGCAGTCACATGTAAGCTTATTGAAATGGTGGCGTACCATTGTTCTCTCTGCCTAAAAACACGCATGTGGCTTTATCCACATGCCGAGAAACGAGCACATGCAATACCAAGCCCCGTATCTGCTCTTCATTTGGTTTGGTGGCCTACAACATTACTTGAATATCAAGGGTGGGCTGTTGAAGACTGACAATCACCTGGCAACTGACAACATCGCGTTCCACCAATAGTTGCATGGTCACAGAGCTGTCCTCTGTCAAAATACAACAAACACTTGTATATGACAGTGAGTGATGATTAGGATGCTGAACATGATGACTTACCATGATCCTTTGCATTCAAACTCGACAGATGTGGTCCCTTCCAGAGATTTGTGGTAGGTGTTTCCACCAGAGACCGTGAAAAGGACGGGGAGTAGGAGAGATGGCATATTCGATTGATGTGAGGTTATGCACGTGATGGTTGAGAACAAAGAGAGCTGTTCAATCATGTGATGCCGGGTCACATGTAATGTGGTCCTGTGACATCACACATGCGTGATGTCACGCCGCTGTTGGACACATTTAACGCAGTAGGGAAGTTGGATAGCAAAGAAGAGGTCATAGCAGCGCTGCACAAATTGCACATCCTCTATGAGATTGCTCATTCCCCACGTAGCCATTATTCTATGTTTTCTAGTAGATATGATACCCTAAAATGGGCATTTGTTTTTATTTGGTCAGAAATCACCTTATTCCATCACATCCTGAGTCGCACCATCAACGTTGGCCAAGGTAATTTCTCTTGATTCCAACACACTACCATCTTGCTGCATGGCAATAATCACTAGTATGGCAGCAAATGACAGTGCCGTTGTTTCCTTGGTAGGGCGCTGTACCAGGGAAATGTGGAACACCGCATTTACGGCGGTTCTTGTTGACGTGCGGCCTGGTAAAGCTGCTGCTTTTCACGACATTGAATGCCTCCCCCAGTGTGTTTACAACATTACACTGACCCCACTTTTGATTGTTTAGGATGTGCCTGAAATCTATTCATGTCTTTTCATGTGGCCGTCACCGAACAAGAACAATATTCTGTCCGATGGCTCGGCATGATACGATCGGAAGACACAGGCCATGCACGAACGCTGTTCCTGAAAGGAGGCTGGCCACACATGTTTGGTGTGGACGAAAATGTTTGTATGCGTATGGGATATTTCATTCACCTAGCCACTAGGTTTGTTGCAGGTGTGCTACATCCCTTGATGGTCGGTGAAACCTGTGAACGTTAATTTTCACCAACCGCCCACATATACAGTTGAAATCAAGGCAAAGGTGTTCATTATTCAGCAGCGACACTGTCACTTCAGTCAACCACCTAGCCCCAACTAACTAGATGTAACACAACTCTGTCGGTGTTCCATCTAAGTGCTCATATAACCATGGTACTCCCAAGGACAATTTATTGCCCCAGGGACATTCTCACTGTAGGCAGGCGTAGGGATATATTCTTATCCCTAGGGACAATTTCCAAAGAAGACCAAGGACTGAATAGTTATCCCAAGGGATGATTTTGACAAAGGATCATGGCCTGAAATATTGTCCCATGGGACATATTACAATACCATCAGGGAGAATATATATTTTCCTGGGATATATTGTCAACCAGGTGTTGCCTCAGCTCAAGCTGATGTTTTTTGAAAAATAGCTATAACATTGTAAATAAAATAGGTAAAATTATGGAAATATTTGTGTGCATAGATTAAAAGGCCTAGGGACTGTAATTTCATCCCTTGGGATATTTATTTCGTCCCTTGGGATATTTATTTCGTCCCTTGGGATATTTATTTCGTCCCTTGGGATATTTATTTTGTCCCTTGGGATATTTATTTCATCCCTTGGGATATTTATTTTACCTGAGAAAAGCCCACGGGACATATAGAATATCCCATGGGACACTTATCTTGTCTTAGAAAACTGCCCATGGGACATAGAACATCCCTTGGGATACTTTCACTCTTATAGAAACAGCCCATGGGACATGAAAAATATTGCTTGGGATATTTACATTAACCAAGACAAAGCCCATAGGACATATAAAATATCCCTTGGGATATTTACTTTACCCACAAAAAAGCCCATGGGACATATAAAATATCCCTTGGGATATTTACTTTATCCACAAAAAAGCCCATGGGACATATAAAATATCCCTTGGGATACCTTTGTTATCACAGAAACAGCCCATGGGACATATAAAATATCCCTTGGGATATTTACTTCACCCACAAAAAAGCCCATGGGACATATAAAATATCCCTTGGGATATTTACTTTATCCACAAAAAAGCCCATGGGACATATAAAATATCCCTTGGGATACCTTTGCTATCGAAGAAACAGCCCATGGGACATATAAAATATCCCTTGGGATATTTACTTTACTCAAAAAAGCTCCAATCTACAGGCTGGTGGGACTGCCTGCTTGCTCAGCATCTGCCAAGTCACACAATAATAATCATAGCAATGCCACATGTTACATAATTTTAATTTACCAACCACTCAAAATAGACATAGCAAATTAAATAATTATTTTCACTAAATACATGGTATTCTAATTTATAAGGGGAGAGACAGGGAGGTGGAGGAGAGGAGAGGAGAGGGGGAATGGCAGGAGGAATGGCAGGGGGTGGGCAGGGGGAGAAGGGGCAGGAGGTGGATGGGAGGTGGGGATGGTGGATGGACAGCATAGGCAGGGGGAGAAGGGGTAGGAGACAGCCAGGGGGAGAATGGAAAGGAGGAGGGAGGAGGGGGAGGGGAAAGGAGGGAAAGGGAATGACCAACAATACATACCGGTGTTCCCCTGGTGTCCACGCCCCTCGCCCTTGTCCTCGTCCTCGTCCTCGTCGTCCCCGTCGTCCTTGTCGTCCCGGTCCCCGTCGTCCTTGTCGTCCCGGTCCCCGTCGTCCTCGTCGTCCTGGTCCCCGTCGTCCTCGTCGTCCCAGTCCCCGTCGTCCTCGTCCTCGTCCTCGTCCCCGTACCCATCCGCCTTGTCCTTGTCCTCGTCGTCCCCGTCCCCGTCGTCCTTGTCCTTGTCCTCGTAGTCCCCGTCCCCGTCCCCGTCCTCGTCGTTACCGCGTGGCCCTGTTCCCGTTCGCGTTGTCGTTGCCGTCCCGTTTGCCATCCCGTCCTCGCCATTTCAGTCCTCGTCGTCCCTGCTGCCGTTGTCCTCGTTGTCCCGGTCTCCGTTGTCCTCGTCATCGTCCCGGTCGTCCTCGTTTCCGTCGTCCGTTGCTCCCGTCCCCGTTCTCGTGCTCGCTGTCCTCGTCGTCATCGTCCCCGTCGTCGTCGTCGTCGTCGTCATCCTTGTTGTCCCGGGTTCCGCGGTCCTCGTTGTCCCGTTCCCCCGTCCCGATTGTCTTCGTTTCCTCGTCCGTGTCGTGGTTCCCGTTGTCGTTGCCGTCGTCTTCCCCTTTCGCGCCGTGGTCGCGTTCGTTCGTTTACCCCTCGTCCTCATTCTCGTCGTCCCCGTTCTTGCTGTCGTGGTCAGCCTGGGTTGTCCCCGTTCTGGGCTGTGTCCTCCCTCCTTGTCGCCCGCATCCGCATCTGCTTGTTTTGTTCGCGTTCGTTTGGCACGAGGGTGCGTGAAAAAAAGCCTAAAAGTATTTAAGTAGTTAGTAGAATAAATGAAAAGCATAAATGGACCACTTACCTGGGGTGCTCTGGCATCCGCACCGTTGTCGCGTCGTTGTTGAAAGCGACAAGTCTTGTTGAACTCGTGCACGAGACTTTCAACCGGAATTTGCCGATGTCCCAAACGGGGTCGAGTTGCCATATAGGGAAGGGTGGCTGGATTTTCTTATTATTATTACATGTACTACAGCACCTAAATGGCCAGGGCAAGACCCTGAAGAGATATAAGTATGCTATACCTACCCCACAGGGAGTTTTTGTATTTTATTTCATTTTATATGGGGAGATATTCACAATGCATTCTATGCCTCTGCCAAAAATGGACCCTTAAACACCTAACTTTGCGACTACAGGTCTGAAAAATCTAAATTTAATTCTACGGGTACTAGGGAAGGTGTACATTGTGTTCCAGACAAGTGCCTGGTAGTTGGTGGTGCGGGGAATGTGTTGTAGCCAAAATATTATGAACTTGTCACTCACATTCGAATCATGATTATACGGACTTTTGATTGTCTAGCCACAATGCAAAGATCCAAATCCATTTTGGCTACAACACATTCTC